>CM023489.1:63537274-63597273 GCA_013339685.2 Hyalomma asiaticum
CCCTCGCAAGTCGGATGTTTGGCGCACCCCTGATCGTCGGCCCCTCTGCTACCACTGCGGCGAAGCTGACCACTTGTACCGCCAGTGCCCATACCGCCGCCTTGGACTGCGTGGCTTTTCTGCGTACTCACCGCCACCTCAATACGGCCAGCGGCCTCGGGACATTGAGGACTACCTTTCACAGCAGCACCACCAGCCGCCTGCAGGGCGACAGTCGCGCTCACCGTCGCCGAGGCGATTTTCATCGCCGCCGCAGCGGTATCCTACCGCACGGTCACCCAGTCCCCGCCGGGAAAACTAACCGAAGCGACCTCTGGGGGCGGGGTCGCTGACGATCGAAATGCTGAAGACCTCCGATTGACGCAGAATCGAAAAGCTCCCGATCCTCCGGCGCCTACTCTTTCACGCGATGACCGGCTTTCTCTTGACATACCAGTGACGATTGACGGATACGCGGTTAGTGCATTAGTGGACACCGGTGCAGACTATTCCATATTGAGCGGGAAAATCGCGACGCAGCTGAAGAAAGTGATCACGCCTTGGCATAATTCGCAGATTCGGACGGCGGGTGGCCACGTCGTAACCCCACTGGGCGCCTGCACGATTACAGTTCAAATTGACACATATACATTCGTAGGCAACTGCCTGGTCCTTCGCGAATGCTCCCGCGACGTTATTCTTGGAGTTGATTTCCTGCAGGAGTACGGTGCTGTTATTGATCTCTAAGAGCGTCGTATCACATTCTCGGCCAGGCGAGCAATCGACTTCCAGGATGACCAACGGCGTGCCGACGTGCTTCGTGTCACTGCAGAGAGCGTAACGCTTCCTCCAAGAACAAGTGTCGTAGTCGACGTTACATGCTGTGGCTTGCCCGATGGTGAAGCGGTGGCTGAGACAAACTTGGAGCACCTACTGAAGCAAGGTGTCTGTGTGGCGAGAAGTGTTATACAGCTCCGTGACGGCCGATCGCAATTGCTGGTTACCAACTTTAGCAACGAGCATCGGCACCCCTTCCGGGGCACTTCGATAGCGTTTGCAGACGAAGTAGCGAATGTTAGCGGCTGTTTCACGTCGGAAGGGATCGAGAACGCAGACGAACGTCCGAGTCACATCGACATAAATCCGGGTCTGTCGATTGATAACCAGAAGTCAATGCGGAAACTCTTGCTGGAATTTAGGACCTGCTTCGCAAGTTCTTCAAAGGTGCGCCAGACTTCCATCACTCGGCATAGGATCATCACGTACGACGATGCGCGCCCGATACACCAGCAGCCTTACCGCTTGTCGGCAAAAGAACTTGAAGCCATACGTACGCAGGTCCGAGAGATGCTCGATGACGGCGTCATCGAACCTTCCAGCAGCCCGTGGTCGTCTCCGGTAGTCCTAGTGAAAAAGAAAGATGGAACGCTACGTTTCTGCGTCGACTATCGGAAGCTTAACAACGTGACTAAAA
This sequence comes from Hyalomma asiaticum, assembly GCA_013339685.2. Taxonomy (NCBI): domain Eukaryota; kingdom Metazoa; phylum Arthropoda; class Arachnida; order Ixodida; family Ixodidae; genus Hyalomma; species Hyalomma asiaticum. Next base: position 63,538,728 of record CM023489.1, read on the forward strand.
AGGACGTGTACCCGCTGCCACGTATCGATGATTCGTTGGACAGACTACGGCGTGCCCGCTATTTTTCTTCTCTCGATCTAAGAAGCGGGTATTGGCAAATCGAGGTAGACGAGCGAGACCGCGAGAAAACAGCCTTCGTAACTCCAGACGGTCTCTACGAATTCCGAGTGCTTCCTTTTGGCTTGTGCTCATGCGCCAGCAACATTCCAGAGCATGATGGACACTGTACTCAGTGGACTGAAGTGGCAGACTTGTCTTGTCTATCTTGACGATGTCGTAGTTTTTTCTGAAACGTTCGAGCAGCATCTTCACCGCCTGCGGACTGTACTAACAGCTCTCCAGTCGACTGATCTTACACTGAAACCAGAGAAGTGTCACTTTGGCTATGAGGAGCTCAAGTTTCTCGGGCATGTGGTAAGCGCCGAAGGTGTCCGGCCTGATCCAGACAAGCTTGCCGCTGTAGCCGCATTTCCTGCTCCTACCGATAAGAAGGCCGTCCGTCGCTTCCTTGGTTTGTGCGCTTACTATCGCAGGTTCATCCACGGCTTTTCGAGGATCGCTGAACCCCTCACACGCCTTACACGTGACGACACGCCTTTTGTCTGGGATAATGAGCAACAGGCTGCCTTTGCTGAACTACAACAGCGAATGCAAACAGCACCCGTTCTCGCTCATTTTGACGATGATGCTGATACAGAGGTGCACACCGACGCCAGTAACATTGGTCTTGGCGCTGTGCTCGTCCAGCATCAGGATGGTGCCGAAAGAGTCATAGCTTATGCCAGCCGCTCACTATCCCGTGCTGAGGCGAATTATTCGGCTACGGAGAAAGAGTGCCTCGCAGTCGTGTGGGCGATCACCAAGTTTCACCCCTACCTTTATGGTCGTCCTTTCAAAGTAGTGACGGACCACCATGCGCTTTGTTGGTTGGCAAGCATGCGCGACCCCTCAGGGCGACTCGCACGGTGGAGCTTGCGGCTACAAGAATTTGACGTCACCATCGTGTATAAGTCTGGCCGTAAGCACGAGGACGCTGACACATTGTCGCGCGCACCTATGCACCCGGTCAGTCGGGAAGCAGAGGACGATGACGATGATGGTTTCCTTGGCGCCATTAGCTCAGAGGACGTGATCAGACGGCAGCGAGACGACGCGGACCTCCGACCGATCATAGACCACCTGGAGGGCCGCGATGCCACCATACCACGTCATCTGTCCCGCTCCATGACGTCTTTCTGTATGCGAGACAACGTACTGTATAAGAAGAACGCCCGTTCGAACAGCCGTGCCTACCTCCTCGTAGTGCCAAGGGACATGCGAGACGACGTGCTCTTTGCTTGCCACGACGAGCCCACATCTGGCCATTTAGGCTTCTCGCGAACACTCGCCAGAGTGAGTGAGATGTATTATTGGCCTGGGCTTTCGGCCAGCGTCAAAGAGTACGTAAAAAGCTGTCGTGAATGCCAGCGCCGAAAGACACCTTCCCTTAAGCCGGCTCGCTTGCTTCAGCCAATTGAACCTCCTCGCACACCCTTCGACCAAGTGGGCATGGACATTCTCGGACCATTTCCTTTGTCTGCCGATGGAAACAAATGGGTAATCGTCGCTACTGATTATTTAATGCGCTATGCCGAGACACAGGCAATACCATGAGCTACAGCTTCTGAAGTAGCGCAATTCTTCATGCGCCACATCGTACTGCGGCACGGTGCTCCATCCACTGTGATAAAGGACAGGGGGACAGCATTCACAGCGCAGCTTATAGAAGTCTTTGAACTCAGTAACACTAGACATCGCAAGACGACAGCCTACCATCCACAGACCAACGGGCTCACCGAGCGTTTAAACAAGACCGTTACAGACATGATCTCCATGTACATCGACGTTCAACATAAAACATGGGACCGGATCTTGCCTTACGTGACCTTCGCGTACAACACCGCAGCGCAAGAGACGACGCGATTTACACCATTTCGCCTTCTTTACGGTCGGGAAGTGCAGACTATGCTGGACGCTATGCTGCCATGTCAAGACGCTGACCGGCTGACACCTGACGCAGAGGAATTTGCAGAGCGTGCCGAGGAAGCTAGGCAGCTCGCACGGCTCCACATCGGTCAGCAGCAGCAGCAAGCAGATGCCCGGTGCTACAACATCGGTCGCAGAGCAGTATCCTACAACCCCGGACCAAGTATGGGTGTGGACCCCCGTGCGACGCCGCGGCCTCTGTGAGAAGCTACTAAGCCGGTACTTTGGTCCTTATACAGTCCTACGCCGCATCAGCGACGTGAACTACGAAGTGGTCCCGCATAGGACGCCACAGACACAGACCAGGAACCAAAGCCCACCGAGTTCTGACGTTGTTCATGTTGTACGCATGAAACCTTACGTTGCGCGCTTGTAGCTCTTGCTTCTTTAGTAGTTCCGGACTGTGTTGTGGCATCCAGGCAATACTGTCTTTTTTTTTTCGCGAAGGGGGATAATGCCACCTGCGTGTAGTGGGTCGAAGACTGGAATGGCGCTAGCCGACGAGAAAGAAGAAGACCGCGCGTTTCTTCTCCCGCTTGAGAGCCAGCCCTGACGGACGCCTTTTGGCCGAAGCTAGCCCCCCAGCTACCAGCAACCCAACAACGCCTCTGAAGGCTCGTGACAATATTACGGTGACCCTAATGAGATTCACCGGCGGTTGCGCAAGCCGTTAAACATAGTGAGCAGTGCCACCATGTTGCTTCACATCTCACTCCGTCTGAAAAATAGCGTGGAAAATACCAGGACGACGTCACGAAGCTAGTAGCTTCGTATGTACCCGCGAGTGGCTTCGCCGATGTTAAGCAACCTTGCCCGTGCCATGCGTCGTAATAACTAGGTCATCAAGTCGTTTGATGCTTCTTGGCAAAAACATCTATGGCATCAGATTGTTTGTATAGAGAAGTTTAGCCTCGCTGTGGCGGCACATCCGCTTTCTGGTTTCAAGATTTCAAGATGGCTATATTCCGGGATAGAGGTGAACGCAAGGAAGATCACAATAATGGAGGGCGACTCGGTAGTGCATGACAGTTCCAGCATTGCTGCTTAAATTGCGCCGTCTGGCTTTATTGGCTAGTGGGCTCGGCAGCAGCGCTTCGGAAACAATGCTTCGAAATCCGTTCTGCTTCTTGGTGCAGGTTTTTGGCACCTTGGCTGCATGTCTGGCCAGTGCACGGTATTTGCGCATCTGACGGATTTCATGGTCACAATCTCCGTGACAGCGTCATCGGGGTTTCAGCTGATGGTGACGTCTGCGGGATCAACGACAATGCCGTGCCTTTCGACTGGGTATCTGCACTTGCGCCTTCTGCTCTGACGTCGCATCACATGGGACTTCCATCGGCTTTAAAACGAGTCGCACCGCAGGATTCCTTCAGTGGGCTCGGCAGCAGCGCTTCGGAAACAATGCTTCGAAATCCGTTCTGCTTCTTGGTGCAGGTTTTTGGCACCTTGGCTGCAGTCTGGCCGGTGCACGGTATTTGCGCATCTGACGGATTTCATGGTCACAATCTCGGTGACAGCTTCATCGGAGTTTCAGCGGATGGTGACGTCTGCGGGATCAACGAGAATGCCGTGCCTTTCGACTGGGTGTCTGCGCTTGCGCCTTCTGCTGTGGCGTCGCATCACATAGGACTTCCATCGGCTTTAAAACGAGTCGCACCGTAGGATTCCTTCAGTGGGCTCGGCAGCAGCGCTTCGGAAACAATGCTTCGAAATCTGTTCTGCTTCTTGGTGCAGGTTAGTTCTTAGCTGCCTACTAGGTGTTATCGTAGCGACAACCGTTTCTTGGTGCTGCTGATCTGCCCAATGTGTGTTGCTCGTGTATTGTCTGATGTGCTTCCTTTTATGCCAAGCTTGCTGTCGTGCGGCGATATTGAGGCAAACCTGGCCCTACTGAGAAGGAACTTTTGATGAAAGTGCTTGAAGGGCAGGGTACCATGATGACTACCATGAACAGCCTAATATCGAATCAAAACAACATGGAGTCAGACATAGCTGATATGAAGGAAAGACTGGGCAGTTTAGAGTCTAGCTCGTCTGTCTTAAAGTCCTTAGCACCGGAGCTTAACAGCATGAAAGCGACTTTCACTGCCTTGGAAACAGAAGTGTCATTTTTGCAGAATACGTTAGATATCCTTGAAAACAGAGGTCGTCGGAATAACTTGATTATTTATGGAATACCAAAGGATGACACTGAAACATCGGAAAGCCTAACAAATATACTGCAAAAAGACTTCTTCAAGGACAAGCTTGGACTCATTGTTAGTGGCATCGAAAGGTGCCATAGGCAAGGAAAAAAGACTGGCAGGAGCCACCCAGTAATAATAACACTCATAGATTATCGGGAGAAAGTCGCCATTCTAAGCGCTTGCTCGAAGCTGAAAGGGACGAAGCTTTCTGTAACGGAAGACTTCTCATTCAGAGTTCGCCAAATTAGCAAGAAATTATGGCAAAGTGCGAAACACGAAAAAGAAAACAATGCTAAGGTCAGGTTAATTTTTGATAAGCTGAGTATAGATGGTGTAATGTTTGGTTGGGACGAAACCAAAGATAAGCACTTCAAAATTTCTAAAAGGAAATGACTTAATAATATCAGCAGCAGGCCCCTTGCAATACTTAACATGAATTGCCGCAGCATTGTGAATAAAACTGCACAACTGGAGAGCATGCTTTTTTTTTTACTAGACCCCGACATAGCCGTGCTAACCGAAACTTGGTTAAGCGATGATATATTTGACAGTGAATTTGTACCAAGGAATTATAAGGTGCTGCGTAAGGATCGCGACAGAAGAGGCGGTGGCATTGCTGTACTGTATAAGTCGTCAATAATACTACATTTATTGCCTGATGTTCCTGATGTAGAAAGCATCTTTTGTAAACTATAAGTGAAGAACTTCAAATACGCTCTTGGAACCGTCTACAGGCCTCCGAATGCTACTGTTGATTACTTGGATCGCTTGTCAACCTATATGAATTCATACATAAAACAAGATGACAAATTCATTCTAACTGGAGATTTCAACCTGCCAAATATGAACTGGGGAACGTTTTCCTCGTATTCAGCTCAAAGTGCTGAAAACGTCATGGCTGATCTAGCCTTTAACTTTGACCTGCTACAAGTTGTTAAGGAATTCACAAGAATTCAAAATCATTCAAGATCCATTCTTGATCTATTCCTTGTTAGCGGTAGCATAAAAGAAAACATTTCATGTTCTGTAACGGCAGGTATTTCAGACCATAAAGCGGTTGTTCTTACACTTAACTATGTCTTAACAAAGCAAGGTAATGAGGTTCAATCGTTTCCCAATTTCTCACGAGCACAGGATGAATGCATAATAGATATGCTGGATTTCAATTGCGATCACTTTGCGAGCCTTACTTGTGTGGATGACCTGTGGCATTTTTTCAGGGGTTTGGTTCTTGATTGTGTGGAGCGTTTCGTTCCTAAAATAGTAAAGAAGTCTGAGCGCCGCAATCCCCGGATTACGCGGGAGACATTACAAATGAGACGGAAGCTTCAGCGGTTGAAAAAGAAACGAGTGAAAAGGCATAATGATGAGCAGTTGCAAGAAGCAATTGATAAGCTGTTTGCAACAGTTAAAGAAAAGATTCTCGAAGATAAACACCACTACCACAACACATTATTGCCAGACTTTATTAGATCATCTCCCGAAAGGTTCTGGAGGGTTGTGACGCCGGCTTCTTCATCTTCTGACTCCTTTTTATAAATGGTAAAAGTGTGCGGGATAAGAAAACAGTGTGTGCTGCTTTTAATGACCATTTTAAGAGTGTATTTACAAGTGATGACGGTTGTCTACCATGCTTCTCTACAAAGCTGCCTTCCCTCCCTGACCTTGTTATTTCGGAACATGGCATTCTAAATTTACTGTTAAAGCTTCATATAAAGAAATTCCCAGGACCTGATGGTATCCCAAAGTGTTTTTAAAGCGTTACGCAGAATGGTGCGCGAAATACTTGTATGTTCTATTTACGAGATCTGTTGACGAAAGGAACATTACCGGAAGACTGGTAGGTTGCTAGGGTGAAGCCTTTGCATAAATCAGGGGACAAAGCTCTCGTAAAAAATTATAGACCAATTTGATTAACTTCAACATCCTGTAAGCTCTTGGAGCATATCATTCACAAACATATAATTAGTTTTCTCAATAAACATAAAGTGTTAACAGATATGCAGCATGGTTTTAGAAATGGCCGCTGGACAACCACGCAGCTCGTTGAGATCATACATGACTTCGTTGGCACTATAAATAGGGGAAAACAGACAGATGCCATATTTATGGATTTTAGCAAAGCATTCGATAAGGTCTCTCATGTTAAACTTCTTCATAAGCTACGCGCTGTGTTAAAAAATGACAAAATGATAGGATGGATTACAGCCTACCTTACCGGCCGCCGTCAGTTCGTTGACGTGGATGAAACAGTCAGATATAGTTCCTGTCAAGTCTGGCGTCCCACAGGGATCCGTTCTTGGACCCCTTTTCTTTTTGTTATATATCAACGATATCGTCGCTAACTTATCCGTAAAAGTGAGGCTTTACGTGGACGACTGCGTGCTATATAAAGAAATAACTCAGGAAGACCAGCTTAGCTTAAACAGGGATTTTAATGGAGCTGATTGGTATCAGCAATGGCAAATGTGCATCAATTTTGAAAAGACGGTGTGCATGCAGGTAACATTAAAAAAGAAGCCACTAATATATTGCTGTGGCACGGAAGATATTATCTTATCAGAAGTTACACAATATAAATAGTTAGGCCTTCACATAGCAATTGATCTCTCGTGGTCAAAACACCTTGACAAAGTGCTAGAAAATTGCAGGCGTAAGTTATTCTTTTTAAGGCGTGTATTAAAATCGTCCACACCAGCAGTACGTTTGTTGGCATGTAAAGCGCTCGTCCGTCCTGTTTTAGAATACGCCATCATTATATGGGACCCGTTTACTAAAACCGACATAGCAAAACTAGAAAGCTTACAGAAAAAAAGCTGTTAGATTCACCTACAATACGTATGGCCGCACTTCAATCACTAACCTCGTATCTCAAAGTGGACTACCTGCTATAAGTCATCGAAATCGTGTATGTCGCCTAAAATTCTTTTTTCAGTTAAAAAAGGTCAGTACAAGATCGACACGTCACATCTTGCATATACGACAGGTTACGCTACCAGGCACACATACTCACTAGCTGTTACTCCATTCACTACACGTGTCAACTGTTTCAAGTACTCTTTCTTTCCTCGAACGATAGTCGGCTGGAATAAACTGCCCGATAAAACTGTTACACGAAATTCACTATCGTAATTTGAGTCACACCTTCACTAGCTAGCACTTTTCCTTGCCTGGCTGTGATTTTTTTTTGTTTTTTTTTACAAGTGCTAACGAATTCTCTGTTCTATTTGAAAATTGTTTGAATAACGTCACTTGCCTTTTTATTTTGTTCTTGAAAGCGCATGTGTGAGGAAACTCATATGATCGTTTCCCATTGCTACTTTTCTTTTGTGGGCACCTTTTGTGTACCACGCTGCCAAGATCTTGAAAAAAGATGGCAGTACCTACAAATAAAAAAAAATTATTCAAGTGCTTATATGAAACGCTCCAATATTAACAGACAACGCTCTTGGTCAAAGCTGCGGCATTGTCGAGCTGCTTGGTTTCACGGGAAAAGTCGATCAAAAGAAAAGCCGTTCTTCGCGCGGTATCGTACAGTTGAGTGATGTGAATCCCAAATTCCGGCTCTTTCGCGCGCTTTCAATGCTAGCGCTCAACCCACTCTTGCCTTCAGCCAAGTGCTACAAGGTTTTGATTATGCCAAGGCAATATACTGTATATTTTAGAAAAGGCACGGAGGAAGGAAAAAAATTACAGCATATCCACGGAGTGAATGATGATGAGTGGGCGAAGCTCGGGATGTGCATCGTAGATCGTGCCAAGTTCCGGATTAATTTAGTTAACGCACATGCTACGAATCCTCACGGTTCAACTATGCACAATGCACAACTGAAATCTCCCACCGGCACTTCATTGCAAATCAAGATCCAGTGTATATATATATATATATATATATATATATATATATATATGTGGGTTTTGCCGGTAAACGCTTCTCCAACGCGAGCAGTCGGTATTTCTCAATCAAGAAACTCGCTAGGACACGCTGCCTGCGCCAACGTTGTCTCTCGCGTTTGCCGGGGCAGTGTCGAGTTTGCCGGGGAGCGCGTGGCTCCCGGCGCTCGCCAGGTGCCACGCGCTCGCCCTCGGCGCGTGCGTGCGCGTGCACGCGCCGGTGGCTACCTACTACTAACTAATACTACTACTACTACTACATACATCGGGGACGCACGAAATGGCTGCTAATGGGGAATGAGAGACAGAAGAATTCGGCTTTTAGTTAACGCGCACGCTGCGAGTTTTTTATTGTTCAACAACGCACAGGAGAAATCTCCCACCGGCACCACCTTGGAGGTCAAAGCGTAAGACTGGTTACGCACTACGACTACGACGAGGGACGAGCGGGTGCCGCTTTAAGGAGCTTCGCCCCTAAAAAATGCCGCCCGCATCTTCCCACGGGGGAACTCGAGTAAATGCGTCGCAGAGTGGTAGGGGTATCGCGTGAATGTTGCGTATTTGGGTATGGTTTGGGAGTGCTTAATTGTTATTTGGTGTTTATTATTCTTATTTATTGAATTAACGAGAAGCGAAGACAAGGAGTGTACAGTTAAAGTGTGTCTTTATTACTTGGTGCCGTCGTTTTATCGGACGCCACCAAGGTGGGCGCTTGCGTCCAAGAGCAGCGTCCGGAGCAGCGTCTCATTGACGACGTTTGCACGCCGCTTCTCGCTCACGTACCTGGGATCGCTGCTCACGAAGCTCGCTGCTCACGTTTCGCCGCTGCTTCTCGTGCACGAAGTTCGGAATCCGCAGCTCGGCGTTGCCGTTTCGCAGAAGCGTCGCGCTGCCCGAGTTATGGATTAAATTCCGAAAGCGCACTCCGCCGCTTATATACACACCGCCCGCGTTCGAGGGAGAGGGGTACGGGGAAGAGGTCCGCAAAGACGCCCTTGACTGAATTCCGAACGCGCGCTCCGCCGCTTATGTACACACCGCCCGCGTTCGAGGAAGACGAGTACGGGGGAGAGGTCCGCACCCCCACTGCACATGCTCGGCTTGCTGAACGCCCGGTGGGCCGGCACGAGACTATCCGAGCATGCGCAGTGGGGGTGTTGACAGCACCGCCGAAGCGCGACATCATGCGACGAAGAAATGCTCCGCATTTAAAAGGTAGGAGGGGGCGTCACGTTGCAGTCTTTCAGCCAAGTCATAAAAGCTTCGAGGGGCTAAACGTGAAAAAATAGTTTCGGTTAAGTGGTAGGCAAATGGCAGCTTGAGGTAAACATGGTAAAACATAACTAAAAGTCACCGGAACTAAGCTGCACGGAGTCGTCCAACAATCACGTAGGCCTGCTGCCACCTTAGAAGGACCACGAACAAGTCCCCTGGCGCCATCTCCAAGTTTTTTTTTTCCTTACGTGGGAAAGGCTTTGCCTCAAACTTGCTCGTACAAGCATCGCAGCCGCAGCAGTAATTTCCATAGAGCGAGTAAGAAAGAAAAAAAAGAAAGAAAAAGAAACAAAGAGCGCAAGAAGTGTGCGAATCAGTGGTGGAGATAAGGCCTGGTAATTTGATAAAGGGTGGATTGCCTAGACACCACCAGTTGATATGTTATCCTTAAGTAACATTGATTAATAAAAACTATAATACCCACTGACATCAATGACTTCCCACCCTTTGAAGTTACACCGTGATTAAAGAACAGCTTCGCTGTTACGATGGTTTTCACGGTGCGGAGATGCTTGACTTAATGTAAAAGCTTGCATCATGATTTCATAAGACTCAATGGGTTTCGCGTTTTATGGTGGCGAATAAGTAAAACCTGGACCAACTGTTTCCCTACTTTTCGCTCGTTGATATTACAGAAGAAAGAAATACTAAAACATGAGAACTGCAAAACTGCAAAAGAGAAACGGAAACGGAAAGTGAAGTACTTTCTGTGCGGCATTTTCGCGAAACGACGAGCAATTACACTTCAGCGGTGCTGAAGAAAAAAAGAAATTTTACAAACTAGCACGATTCGAATTCTGCACGTAGCGATTCCTTACGAACTACAAGCTCGACCGACTATAGACTGCTCAGCTACAGCGCCCATTGTGCTTAGCGCCGTACGATGGTTCTCATCAAGATACCATGGCCAGAAACGCCAATGTGTACTAGGAAAATTTATTTTCGAAGATGTTTTCCTTTACCCTGGAAAATGACCACGCGCTGAAACGATAACTATGTATGCGTACCACTTACATCTACAGGTGGCTTGAATGTATCCGTCTATTTTTTCAAGCGGCCCGTTTTAGTCCTGAAAAACGAGGTGCGATTTTGGTGGTTTCCATTGGTCGCCATTATTTCAGGTTGTCACGTCCTCGGAAGAGAATTCGAATAGCTGATGTTAACACTGCTGCGTTTGTGAAGGGCGGTTCAGATTTTATAAGGCGTCTCTGTAAGGACATTTTTATTTCCCCGTCCATGATCTTTTGTCGCCGAAGAAGAGCGAGTTCCGTCGAAAACGATGAGATTGAAGCTCTGTCCTCTAGGAGAGCTGTTACTCGGTGTCCCTGAAAGCCCGATATTTGTGTCTGTGGTCTTACAGAAGAATTCTTACAGAAGAATTTAAAAAGTGCAACGAGCAAATATAAGTGGCCTGAGCAGTTGAAAGGCAGGCTGGCTCGGCTGCCATATTTACATGGCGTAGACAACAGCGTCAAGAATGTCTCCAGAGGACACACGGTGCAAGTTCTCTCTTTCGGAACCAAAAAGCTGCCCCCTTTTGGCACGTATCTGCTGTGCAATAGATAGAAGAGATGGTAGTTCAAAACAGAATGAAGGAGAAACACCACATGCTCCTTTGATAGTGCCGTAGATGTAGTTTACCACGTTCCCCTCCGCTGTTGCGAGTTACACATACGGCGAAGTACACGTTACTTATGCGAGCTGGCACGAGATAATTCCGAATGAGATATGATGAAAAAAGGGGCGCACTTTACCATATTTTAATTGTAGATATCGCGACCATACCTTTTAGATACAGGATTTGTCGGAATAAAGAACACTTTAGGCAGAGAAATTTCACAGAGGCGCACCACTTTAAGAAAAATGGTGACGACTGTAACAGCGAAACTTTAATAACTTAAGAAATATAGCATGCTGGATCACATCATGGCCGTTTGTAAACCACATTTCTTCCTATTGTTTTTCCGTGTGTGCTGTTCTATACTTATCACATACATGGTGAGTACTGCGTTGGCTGACGTGTTAGGGCATATGAAGCCGTGTGTACGGGCGCACGTGCTGTTCTCTTTCTTTTGTAATGTAAAAAGATCAAGTTTTCTTGAAAAAGTTTCACCGTATAGCCCATGAAGAAGTGCTTTTGGGGGTAATACGAGTCCGCTTCCGGTTCGTCCTTGCGGTGGAACGAGTGGTTTCTATTTGAAGAGACTGGTTCTCGAACAACGCTTACGCTCTTACAAGCCTCAAAACCAGGAGCCGTACTGTTTTTACTGCGAACTGACTGCCCTGTTTCTCCTAGTGCTTCAGCATCCTTTCAAAGCATACACTGTAAACCAGTTTGCAGCCTTAAAGCGGTTTAGAGCAGCCAAAACACCCTTTTGACAAACCGAAAGTAGAGAAAATTGGGGTGTAAGGGTGTTTTGATTACCGAAATAGTCTTTTGGTAGGGTTAAGGGTTAATATACATAAAACACCCTTTTGGAACCAAAGGTGCTACAAGTTGCCAAAACACCCACGAGTTTGCTCGAAAGCCGACAGAGCCGGTCACATAGAACTAGTACTTGGATTGAACATCGCAAGCTGTAAAACGCTGTCTAAGTGTCTCCTCGAAAGAACTGTTCGGATCGGTTTCGGATTCAGGAACATGAAAGAGAGCACGAGAATCTGTTATATGCATATTGGACGCAAGATTCAGTGCTAGATCTCACTTCCGTTCGTAGCGTGTATCCGTCCACTGCGCTGTTACAAGTTTTGGAGACGAAGGCAGGAACGCACAGCTCGCATTATGCATTTCAAACGATTTCCGTTCAGATCAGATGCCAGATGTCAAGTGCATCCTGGCCCATCGAGCGTGACGTCCATTCGGTTGTATGCATTGCATTTCCTTCATTGCTACATGTCACTATCACTTCAAAGAAATAGGAAACATAGACCAAAAAAGTGCACAGGATGTTTTACCGTTCCTGTGAATGCGATTCTCTTGTTTTTATTGTGGAGCAGTACATGTAATATTTGATTACAGAACACGTAATATTTAAATTCATGATATATTTGGAACCTGTTATTTGGGCTTAGATAAAAAGAGCTGTCATAAGTAAAACACATTGGCGGGGATATCTTATTAAGAAACAGCACTTTCGAAAGTAAAACTACTTGCTCCAGTTCATCGCAAACTCTTTGCAGCAGAATGTACATGTTTACAATGGCATGCACTTCAGCCGCCACACACATATTTGCATTCATTGTTATGGGCTTGTGATGCAATGGAGCACAGGTTTGAGACATTTCTTTAATTTTTTTTGTCAATTACCTATTCAATACTTTAGTCAACCTTAAAATCTCTGGAATAAAGTAACAGAAATGGTGTACACAGCTAGTCATCATGCTGTACACCTGTTATAAAAACACCATCCTGTAGGTGGGCAGAGCTACACTTTTTCTACACGGAGTAATAGAAAGTCTATGACTCTCTGCGACAGCTTTGCACGCGATAAAAAAGAAAAAAAAGCCGAGTGTAGCGTCATCAGCGCCATTTTTTTATGTACTGGATTTCGAGATCCGAAACATTTACCGGCTATTTTACATTTATTTTCTTTTTAATAATAAATCAGTTGTCACTAATTAAAATTAAGTATAGAAGATATTTATCATCAACCATTTTAGCAATACTTGCAATGAGAAATGAATTTCTCACAATAAAGTTGCAACGAGTCTCAGAGGCAATGCTTACATCTGCTTTTCAAATGTTGTTTTGGTTTGCTTCGCTTCCGCGGCAGTACGATTGCCATCACCAACGCAGCAGGTTCCAACTTGCTTTGTCGCTCACAGAACGCTCGCAGGGCAGGCGCACATGGCGTTCATGTTAGCGAGTTTGTCAGTTTGCGTTCAAGTCTGGTTTTCTACAATTGCTTGAAATGCGCGATGAGACAGTCGACTGCACGATGTTGGCGGCGACTGTTAACTGCTTGCGCAGCGGGTAGGCCATGAAGAAATCTGAGCCTGAAACCTGTGCTCGTGAGTGCGAAGTTTTCGGTCCCGTCGTTGACTTTGGACGTCACCGTTCTCAGGTAAGCTATAACACTAGCTAAATTGATTTATAGTAGTCGGATTCATTACAAGCACGAGACTTTTGTTGTACGTAGAGTCATTTGCTATCTGTTGCTGTATTTATCGCGAACGGCCCCTTGCGTCGCGTTGTTTAGCACGTGTGCAGTTTGCCTGAACTTGTCCGCTTTTTTACCAGCGAAAAGTAGTGAAGAGATTGCCTGCATCACCCGGTAAATAGCCTTTAATTAAACGTGGCAACCTGCACGTGCTTTCGCCACCGAGACAGTGCTTCGATTAATAAAGTCCAATACTGCAGAATATTCACATCTGCCACGCAACACATGTTGCGTAAACCTTTATCGTCTGTTGTGCCTGTTTGTCGTAGGCATGAACTAGCTTGCGTGATGCCTACGTTGGGCCGATTTGCGTCAGCGACGTCAAGTCGATGACAAATGTGATTGTAGCTACGTACCGAAGAGTGTGGATGTAACGCTAGTTTTCAGTAGGACACTGATGTTTGAGCACACACTTATCAATATAAATCTACTTTGCAGTAATGCAACAAGGGATTTGCTGATACTAACCATCCAGCCAATCATTGGGAAAATGCTGTAGGTGAGTCCCCAGGTAAGATATCGCACCTTGAGTGTTCCTTTTTCATGTCTCCCGTTAGTCACCAGTGCTCTGATCGCTAATTTCATGCTGCTCCCTTTACTCTTCATTGGTTGAATCTATTCAAATAAATTAGGTCGTTCCATATCTGCGGTTCTGTACATCAATTTAAATTGTTTCTGTAGGATTCTGCTGCAATTGTGCCCAGGTGCTGGACAAATACTTTGATGAGTCCGTCAACCTTTTGGGACATTGACGTTTTACCTCACGGAGTTGCCAAAGTCACAGCCAATAGCTACAGGTGAACGTGTACACCAACATATTCCTACGGACCCGTACCACGACCGTCAAGAGGCGAATGGAGAAAGAAGACGAGGAGGACGTGTTTAGCGAGGCTTGCTCGCGCTGCTGCTTCATGGCCAAGCGCCTCAGCATTCCTTTTTAATATACACGTGTATATAGCCTCATCTCTTGCGTCTTTCCACGTAACATCTTTGGTGGAGGTGCTGGGTACACCTTCCCGACAAGGAGCTTCGCAGCGGACGTTTCCTCGAGCCTACCTTCATGGCTCCAGAAGATACCTCGTCCACAGGGGATGCAGCGCCCACCCGAACACCTGCTGTCAATACAACCTACATCAATGTCACCCCTCCTCCTGACCCTGGCATTTTCTCTGGCACCAATGGGCAAGATGTCGAGAAGTGGCTCAATCTCTACGAGCGCATCAGCACAACGAACCGTGGGACCCTACTATCATGCTCGCGAACGTTATATTTTACCTCGGCGCTACCCCTCGCGTCTGGTTCGAAACGCACGACGTGGGGATTACAAGTTGGGATGCGTTCGAGGACAAGATTCGGGAGCTATTCGGCAACTCTCACAGTGACCAACTTGCCGCGAAACAGACGTTATCCACCCGTGTAGAGACGTCAAGCGAGCCTTACGTGATATACATTCAGGACGTTTTGGCTCTCTGCCAAAAAGCTCATGCGCACATGACTGAACAAGAGAAGGTTGCCCATATCCTCAAAGGAAATGCAGATGACGCCTTCAACCTGCTTGTATTTAATAACGTGTCGACGGTTGATGCAGCGATCAAGGAACGCCGGCGCTTCGAACTCGCGAAAAGCAGACGAATCCCTGAACAATTTGCCCGCTTGCCCAACACAGCGCCGACGTCATCCTTTGCCGATGTTCCTAGTTCCAACAACAGAGCTTGCAACGTTACTCGGAATGTGCGGCGAGAAATTGAGGCCGCTTGTCCGGCGACCTTCGAGCTCAGCCCCTCCTCCACACCGTCAGTCCCGATCTCTATGATCCAAGCAGTTGTCCGCCAGGAGTTTGCCAACAAGGGACTTCACTCGGTCTGCTCGACGCATCACCCTGACACCCGCCCATGTCGTTGTACGCGACTTCGTTCACCGCCTTTTTACCAGCCGCGTTTTCGCAATTCACCGGAATGGCGCACTGCTGACGAAAAGCCGATATGCTTCGTCTGTCGTGGGATTGGGCACATATCCCGGTATTGCCGAAGTCGCTGGAACTCACCTGAACCGAACATGTATCCTAGGTAAAAGGACAGAAGGACAGAATCCTAGGTACTCTCGACCAAACAGCTATTCCCGTCCCTATGCAGCTCGCGCCGATTACACTGTCGCCCAACCTTCTGTATCCAGCGGTCCATACCCACGATCACCTTCGCCCCAACGCCGTCAGTCACGCTCGCCTCAGCCCTCCGCTCATATTCTCCAAGCTCCCTCGGATGTCCTCAACAGGAAAACTAGGCGGTGCAGCGCCCAGAGGTGCCGCTGCATTGCTCCCTACGCCGCAAAAGCCTCTACTGACGATCCCGACCAATATGAACCTGGTTGATGTACAAGTGGACGGCGTTCCTGTCTGCGCTCTCGTCGACATGGGCGCCCATATATCTGTGATGAGCTCCGATATTCGAAAAAGGCTGAAAAATGTGGTAACCCCAGCCGGCGACGCACGCTGTCCGTTTCGCGGACAGTGCGACAGCTCCTGTAATTGGTATGTGCACCGCCCGAGTCTGCATCACTGATCGTTCTACTGTCCTCCTTTTCACCGCACTCGACCGCTGCCCCAACGACGTCAATCTTGGCCTGGACTTTCTGTCTCCGCATTCCACCCTAACAGACTGCTCAACTGGTACCCTCCGACTTGACCTGTCTCACCTGGACCCTGTAGAACCGCCCCCATTCGTCTCAGTTCAGCGGATTACGTTTGCTTACCCCCTTCGACTCTGACGTACTGTGGGTTGATCTCAGACCCACCTGTGCCTGATGGCGACTACATCGCGGCCCCTGTGACCGAGGCCCTCCTCAGTCGAGGTATTACCGTGCCACGCACTGTTTTATCTATAACTTCGAATAGCGCCTGCATGCCTGTGGTCAACTTTGGCTTGACAACACATGTGCTGCCACGAGGGATGCCTCTTGCGCAGATAAGCGCATTTGATGATTGTTCCATATCAGCTATCACAATGGAGGATAATGCAACCGACCCGACCGCATCTTCGCCATCTGCGACTTGTGTTATGCCAGATCTCAAGAAAATGATCGCTCCCGACCTCTCGCCAGAGCATGCTGAACAACTGTGCCGCGTTCTCTTTTCCTACCGCGATATTTTCGACCTTAACAAGCGTCCTTTGGCCCAAACTACAGCCGTGAAACATCGAATAGATACTGGCAACGCCTCTCCTATTCATAGACGTCCGTATCGGGTCTCTGCTGCCGAGCGCCAAGTCATTCAAGCAGAAGTTAAGAAGATGCTTACCAAGAACATCATTGAACCGTCATGCAGTCCATGGGCCTCACCCGTCGTATAGGTGAAAAAAAAAAAGATGGCTCTTGGCGTTTTTGCGTGGACTAATGGCACCTCAACATGGTTGCAAAAAAGGACGTGTACCCCTTACTACGTATTGACGACGCACTTGATTACCTCCACGGTGCTCGTTATTCTCATCTATTGACCTTCTCTCCGGCTACTGGCAGATTCTTGTCGACGACTTAGACCGTGAAAAAACTGCCTTTGTCACACCTGACCGTTTATATCAATTCAAGGTGATGACATTTGGTCTTTGCAACGCGCCGGCTCCATTTGAACGCATTATGGACTCCCTCCTTCAAAGATTCAAATGGTCCACATGTCTGTGCTATTTGGACAACGTTATAGTATTCTCCTCGATCCTTCACGACTCACCTCGAGCGCCTCTCAGCAGTCCTGGACGTTTTTCACCGAGCCGGTCTCCGGCTTAATTGGTCGAAGTGCCACTTCGCCCGTCACCAGATCACTGTGCTTGGGCACCTCGTAGATGCCAGCGAGGTACAACCGGATCCAGACAAAATCTGTGCTGTTATGAACTTCCCTGTTCCCCAGTGTGCCAAAGATGTATGCAGTTTTGTCGGGCTATGTTCGTATTTCTGCTGCTTTATGAAGAATTTTGCGATGAGAGCCCGGCCACTTACTAAGCTCTTGAATAAGGATTCTCCTTTTGTGTGGGGCGAACCACAGGCTTCGGCGCTCGCTCAGCTCATACGCCTACTTACAATGCCGCGCATATTGGCCCATTTCGACCCTTCTGCGCCAACCGAAGTTCGTACCGACGCCAGTGGCCAGGGTATCGGTGCAGTATTAGCGCAACGACAGCGCGGCAGCGACCGCGTTATCGCTTACGCCAGCAGGCTCCTCTCGCCATCAGAACGCAACTACTCCATTACTGAGCGCGAGTGCCTGGCGCTCGTTTGGGCAGTCGCCAAATTCCGCCCATACCTATACGGACGATCTTTTTCGGTCAAAACAGACCATCACGTGTTCTGCTGGTTGTCCTCCCTGAAAAACCCTACAAGACGACATGGCTGATGGGCTCTGCGCCTCCAAGAATAATCCTATTCGGTGATCTATAAGTCCGGCCAGCTTCACAAGGACGCCGATTGCTTGTCCCGTTACCCGGTCGACAGACCCGACGATACGTCCGGCGATGTCAGTAGCATTTTTTCTGTCTCTGCCTTTACTAACATCGCAGACAAACAGCACCGAGATCTCTCTCTTCGAGCACTCGTCGACCGTCTGCAAGAATCACCGAATGACGCTTCTGTGCGCCGGTACGTCCTCAAAGACGGCGTTCTATACCACCGTAACTTGCACTCAGAGGGGCCCGAACTACTTCTAGTGATCCCCAGACAGGTACGTCGCAGTGTACTCTTTGAACATCACGACGCACCCACTGCAGGACACCTAGGTGTATCGCGCAAGTATGACCGCATCCGCCGTCGCTTTTACTGGCCCGGCATCGCTCGGTAATTCCGACGCTACGTTGCTGCCTGCGATTCCTGTCAGCGTCGAAAAACTCCTCAAGTATTACCTGCTGGTTATCTCTAGCCTATAGACATTTCCGTGGAGCTGTTCTTCCGCGTTGGGCTTGATCTCCTTGCCCCATTCCCAATATCATCCTCCGGCGACAAATGGATCGCCATCGCAACGGATTACGCCACCCGTTATGCCATCACGCGGGCTCTTCCGACCAGTTGTGCCACCGATGTCGCAGATTTTCTGCTGCGTGACATCATCCTGCTTCACGGAGCTCCGCGACAGCTGCTCACTGACCGTGGCTGCAACTTCCTCTCGAAAGTTATCGACGACTTATTACGTTCCTGCTCCACCAAAGATAAACTAAAAACTTCCTACCATCCTCAAACAAACGGTTTGACAGAACGCTTCAACTGAACTCTCACCGACATGCTGTCAATGTCCCAGGCAGCACAGATGCTCGGGCCAATATTGTTTTTTTGTTTGCTTACGGAGGTCCAATGAAGGCCCTGTGATACCACTCATAAGCCAGCATTGGAAATTCCATCTGTTAAGGCCTCCAACAATGGCCCATCGTAACCACTCAATTTGCAGTATTGGTTCTTCCATGCTGCAAACAACGCAAATGTGGGCCATAGTTGCCACTCAGCATACATTATTGGTGCGTCCAGTGCACAAGGATGGTAATGATGGGTCAGTTTCTACATAGTCCTATCAATATTGGTTATGTAATGATGGCAGGCTGTATATATTGTCCAATCAATCTCACTGCATAGCCAATGCTGGACTTCCAATGTTCTGTGTCGGACAATATTGTCCGCACACAAGAGTTGTAGCATCATTGTTGGTAACATTTGCAAGTACACATGATATATCGGGAGGCAGGTACACATGGTGGCAAGTATGCACGATTGTTTTCCTGTTTTAAGAATTTGAAGGTATGAAGGGACCACTCGCTCGACTCGGTGCCGCAAATGAGTTCAGAAAGGTCATTGTGTATGTATTATGTGCAGCGGGAAAAATTATCTCTATAATTTACGTAACTGTTTATTTGCGCAAGGTTTGTGAAGTAGACTAGAACTTGCACATTGGAAGTTGAGCAAACTACATCTATAACGCCATCATATGGTGCAAAATGCCCAGCAGCATGTTAGTGGCTACCGAGCCCACGTGCATGGCATAGCAGGTCACTTTATCAGTTGTCATTGCAATATTTCCAAAATAATAGAAGTAGGCTGTGTATGCTGTCCAGACATTGTCTTGTTTCTCCAATACAGGACAGCCAATGCTGCTTGCGAGACAATATTGTCCAGACGTAAATACTGTCGCACCTACATGACATGAAGTACATGACATATTAGAAGCAATGATCTCTTTTTCATTTGGAACAATGTTAATATATATGTAGGTACCGTGTGCACTCGCATAATTAGCGCCCACGCGTAACTTCTGCACTCCCAACTTTATGTACGGTTTACGCAAAAATATTACTTGCATGCTCTCCCCATGACACACAGTGCCACGTGGCACAGGCTAGTGTTTTCCTTTTTCAGTACTGAGTGTTCGGTAGCCCAGGCTTCACCATAGCCGGTCGCATTTTGATTGTTTAATACCGACATACTGGCGATTCCTATAAAACAAATTCAACGTAGTGTTTACCGATTAACTGAGAACTGTTCTCGTGTATTCCCACTGCTTTTTTCCTTTTTTGTCTTGTGAGTTTTCGCCAGGCACCTTGTACTTTTTTGTTCCTTTATGATTTGCTGCTTATTGTATTCTTTATGAAGTCCCACTCCCCTCTGTAATGCCTTCTGGCCCTGAGGGTACAATAAATAAATAAATAAATAAATAAATAAATAAATAAATAAATAAATAAATAAACCGTGCCGCCACGATAATTCCGCCACGTGAATGCGAGTCGCTCTTGATACTGGAGTTTAGACATGCTGCTGACAGCAACAGTGACGACGATTCCGAGTCGCACATCCGCTAATGCTTGAATGTAGCCCACGAAAGTATTTGGCTGTTAAGGTACGCGTTCTATTGAGTGAAAGCTACATTCGTTTTTGTGATACATTTCATTTGATGCATCTCAGATCAGCACGCGTAAAGATTCCTCACGCGATATTCCGAAAGTATTTTCGAAATTCGCATGTAATTTACGCACATTTTGGAACTCCTAGATGCATGAAGAAAAAAACAGGACTTACGCGGTATGCGCGAATAAGCGCGGTATAAGTTATGCATGAGCAAATACGGTATATGCAAAACATTGGAAGGTAAAGAAAAGCCTTTGTTATCTTTCTACCTCGAGCAGCCAGGGGGCACAGAAGCCCGCCGAACATGGAAGCCTACCACTGCAGGGGGGGCGGAAGGGGGGAACTGGGTGGGCGGCACTAATCCGTTTTGCTTCGCATACCTGTCTGACGTGTTTTCTTGCAGCGAGCTGGGGGTGAGGCAGGCGAAGCAGCTTTCACTCTGCAGAGGTTTTTCGGGCGCACAGGTGGTGTCGCACGGGCCTCGGGCATTGTGTATCTGCTGAAAATGGCGAGTTTACGAAGTCAGAACATCTTAGTAGTCTACGGACACGGAACTTGTGGCTGCAAACTTCTGCATAGTGAAAAAGTGGCAGCCCTGCACTTCTTTGGACCGGATATTTTAAGTGAACTGAACAGATCAGCCTCGACGTGTTGCGACAGTTATAAAGGTTATCCTAAAAGCTTCTTACCGATTTTAGCCATAAGTTTATATTACTCATTGTGTATTCTGTTGTGCTCGCACCCTCATTTTGGCATGTGCCGGGTTTATTATAGCATGTTTTACTGCGTATTTTCTTTATATTTGTCTATTTGTAAATACACACGTGGTGGGCTTTGTTGTGTATGTCGCGGCAGATGAAGTAATCGGTTCTAGCAAAGCTGTTTTGGTGCGTGTGACTTTCAAGTTTGTGTTCTTGTCTTGCGTGAAACGCCTGTTTTCCCTGTGCTCTTTAACGGTAATTTCTTGTTCCTGGTTTTCGGTTCTTTCGAAGCCGTCGGTTTGTCCCCACATACCCTCCGTTCCTGAATCTGCATGCAGAAACATATCACTCTATCCTAACATTCACTTATGCTGTGTTACTTGAGGAAGCGTTAAATTTCTATAATTCAGCTGTTTCGTGGAATTATTTCAGGGACCTTTCAAGCTTCAGCTGCTCCACGTAAACACGTGAACCAAAACGTGTCGCATAGTTTTAGGCGTATGTTTTCTTGTGCCTCTTCTTTTTGCTTATGGTGCTTATGCGTTCAGTTTTCTCGAGGCTGATTATATACAATGGACTTCAAACTTAGAGTGAATATTGATTTCTTCATTTTATCAGAACTTTCTTTTCAATCCCTTCTCATGTCTCTTATACTCACGAATAAAATGTGTCACAAAGAAGACATTTTGCTGATTTGTATGTGTGTATGTGTTCGAAAGACACGTTTCGCCATTAACATACATAGGCCATTTATGTGCATAGACCCTTTATGTCTGTTTTATGCTATTGTCATAACCACGAATCGTGGACATAACCAAATTCATTTCCCAAGCTGGCAATACATACATGCATACTGAGGACAAAATAAAGCTATTGTTACTCCCATAATTTACTGGATATTCTTGCTTTTTGCCTAGAGCCAGAAGCCTCGGCAAAACAAATTTAAGCGCTAGCATGAGAGCCAATAAAAAAGATGGGGAAAATATAGAATCAGCCAATAAAGGAGGCTGGCAAGAAATGCTGCCTCAGCCAACGATGAATGCTGGCAAAAAATGATGGACAGCCATCAATAAAGGCTGGAAAGAACGGTTAGAGCTTCCATTGTATATACAAGGTTACCAATATTGAAAATACAAACGATGAACAATGTTGGCCAAAGCCATTCTTTCCCAATTTTTCCAACGGTATACGACTGGTATCCAACATTGGACTAATCTAGTCAAAAGTGTAGCAAGGGACCCGAAATCCAATGTAGTTCCAATATTGTATCCAATGTTTTCCAACGTTGAGCGAAGGTCGGTCCAATGTTGTTGTGCTGCCTGGGGTACGTCTCGAAAGACCACCATGACTGGGACGTTGCTTTGCCTTATGTCACGTTCGCGTATAATTCTTCCCGTCACGACACTCCCGGATATTCTCCATTTTATCTGTTGTATGGACGCGAGCCGACCCTGCCCCTTGACACCACTGTTCCGCCGGCGGCCGCCTCAGCGACCGAGTACGCGCGCGACGCCATTGCTCTGGCCGACCATGAACGCCAGCTCGCCCGTACTAGGCTGAAGGCTTCGCAAACCTCACAGCGCCATCACTACGATGTCCGCCACCGCGACGCACACTTCTCGCCTGGTGACCTCGTACTCCTGTGGTCACCTTCCCGTCATGTCCGACTGTCCGAGAAGCTCCTTTTAAAGTATACAGGCCTTATCGTGTCCTCCGCCAAGTGACGCCCGTAACCTACGAGATTGCCCCGGTCAGTGCCTCCTCGCCCTCTCCTGTCGGGTCCCACGACACAGTGCTACGGACCGTACCACGACCGTCAAGAGGCGAATGGAGAAAGAAGACGAGGACGACGTGTTTAGCGAGGCTTGCTCGCGTTGCTGCTTCATGGCCAAGCGCCTAAGCGTTCCTTTTTAAAATACACCTGTATATAGCCTCGCCTCTTGCGTCTTTCCACGTAACAATATATTCGATGAGGTATGTTGCTATTGTTTACAGAATCTCTCTTCCTCCTTACATACAAATGTTGGCAAGGCATTGGAACAGTTCACCGCATGGATTATTTTTGTTATGCGCACCTTCATTGATGCTGGATGTAAATGAACAGTTAGTTTCTTAGAGAAAATGGTGGAAGGCGTGAGCACAAATTCCTGCCTCTCTTATATGATGCGGCGTTATATATATATGTATATATATATATATATTCAAATATGACAGGCTGTTTTTTGACAATCTCTAATCTCACTCAAAAAATCATGTTGTTATGTCTGCACATGGTGGGTATATTCTACAGTCATTTCTTGGAAAAAAATGTTCTTGCCCCATGACGGCGTTTCGAACTTCTCGTTATAAGTGAAACGGCTCGCATAAATATATTTATACAAAATTATTTCATTGTTACATTGCTGCGGGACAATTTTTTTTCTTATTCTTAAGGTGTCATTCTTTCATTACTGCTATAGCCTTGTCATCCTTTTCTTAATTTACACTATTTCTGGCCATGACAAAAAATCACTCAATGCAGCATGTATTAAAATTTTTAATGAAAACGCCAGCTTAATAATAAGAAATGTATTTGCATTTCCCACTTTATAGCTTCTAGTACTAAGCGATAAAACACTGTGATATAACGTGGAAACCTTGTGGCTAGAGAGGGACAAGTTTCGTAAAGATCATTTTGACCGATATTTGTGGTATGAATTTCGCAAGGTAACGTTCCAAGTAAAAATGTGGCGTATAACTCATAAATAGAACTCCCTACAGGTGCTTCACCGAACCAGTTTTGAATGAGTAATATTTCTTTTAAGTGAGAAAGAAAATTTTGGAGTTAACAATCGCATGGTTGCACAATCCTTCTCTTTGTTTCAACTTCACCGCACAACACGTCGGTGCAGGTGTATTTTCGCAGCCACCCAAGGTAGCTTACTGTGACTGCTCAAGGTCGTACGCCTCTTCATCAGAGATTTGTGTAATCTGGTTTCATAAAACATCGCGCTAAAACGATGCAACACTTCATCTGGTATCTGATGTGACTGAGAAAGCTGAAGGCTCCACAGAGAGAGTGCTCCCACTTGACGCCATATTCTTTGGGTCCCGAAAAAAAATTTTTTTGCGATTAAAACAAAAATTACTCCTTTAGAAATTCTTTCGTGAGGTACCCACAGAGAGTACTACTTAATCAGTCATAAGCCACATTTTCACTTGAACCTCAACACTGAGAATTTGAGGGTTCAGTACGGGTTAGTATGTGATATTTGCCAAATTTGTCCCTCTCTAGCTCTGGGTTATATCACAGTATTTTTATCACATAGTACTGGAAGCTAGAAATTGGGAAATATAATTACATTTTTCATAATTAGGCTGGCATTTTCATTAAGAATTGCAAAATATGCTACATCAAGTGGTTTTTCGTCATGGCCAAAAATAGTGTGAATTAAGAAAAGGATGACCAGACTATAGCAGTAATGAAAGAACGACAACTTAAGAATAAGAAAGAAATTGTTCCATAGCAATGTTTCAAAGAAATATTTTTTTATAAATTTATGTCACTTTTTAGCGCGAAGTTCGGAGCGCCCTCACGCGGCGAGAAATTTTTCCCATGGAATGACCGTTGAATCATTAGCACGTGCAGACGTAATAATGCTATTTTTTTCAGTGAGGTTGGAGATGGTCGAAAAGCAGTCTGGTTCACTTGATATGGAATGACCCGTGTGTGTGGTGTTTGTGTTTGCTCAGTTTAGAAGGGGTGGTGGAGAGGGGTCTGTAAGCTGCTGCATAGCTTATACCCCCCGTATTGCTCTCTGAATACATACATGCCCTCTGTAACTAAATATTAGCAATAAATAATTGTAATAGGATTGTGCAATTGTAGTACCAAGGATTACGTAGGCTATCTCTGCCACTCAGGAAGGTAGCTTTACGATGACTGCAATCTGGACTCAGATCGCATACCAGTCAATATGTCTAGTTTGTACGTATGTGTCAGCTCTCTCATATGTTGACCACTAAATTTTTGTATCCGTGAAAATTGGAATAGCCCGTCGCAGTTGTGACAGCAAGGTTTTTGGCCCTTGTAACAAATTATCATGATTTCCTAGGCATGCAACACCTGCCATTGTGTACTCTAGCGCCTTGTAACAAAGTAAGAGGAGGCACTACTGATGTTTAAGCCCGTCAGGATTAAATTCTTCAACCTCAATTGGCTCCTTTCCGAATCTTGCATGAAGGAATCAATGATGACCAAGCAATTCAATCCTGATTCGACCCGATCTTCCGGCCGATCAAGATAAAAAAAATTACAGCATATCCACGGAGTGAATGATGATGAGTGGGCGAAGCTCGGGATGTTTATCGTAGATCGTGCCGAGTTCCGGATTAATTTAGTTAACGCGCATGCTACGAATCCTCACGGTCCAACTATGATGCACAATGCACAAGAGAAATCTGCCACCGGCACTTCATTGCAAGTCAAGATCCAGTGCATATATATATATATATATATATATATATATATATATATATATATATATATATATATATATATATATATATGGGTTGCCGGTGAACGCTTCTCCAACGCGAGCAGTCGGTATTTCTCAATCAAGAAACTCGCTAGGAGACGCTGCCTGCGACAAGGTTGTCTCTCGCATTTGCCGGGGCAGTGTCGAGTTTGCGGGGGAGCGCGTGGCTCCCGGCGGCTCACGGCGAGGGCGCGAGCCGTCTCGTTTTGCTTTAGAAAACATGTGGCGTCTTTCGTTGGTTTATTTCATCAATCAACGGCGTTTTGAACAAAATTTTTATTGTTTAATCACGCGCAGGAGAAATCTCACCAGGCACTACCTTGGAGGTAAACAATGGCTGCTAATGGGACTGAGAGACAGAAGAAGTCGGCTTTTAGCTAACACTTACACTTCTACTTCTACTAACGTTTCCTACTGGAACATGCCAATGGCTGCTAATGGGTAATGAGAGACTGAAGAATTCGGCTTTTAGTTAACGCGCACGCTGCGAATTTTTTATTGTTCAACAACGCACAGGAGAAATATCCCACCGGCACCACCTTGGAGGTCAAGATCTGGTACTAGCGTTAAGACTGGTTACACACTACTACGACCGCAATGCACCGGTATTACAGTCTTAACGAGAGCAAAGTGGAAGGCATTAGCTGCTTGGTGAATGTGCAGTTTTCCATTGGACAAAAGGTCAAGTCCATTTGGCTTAGAGAAGATTTGTATGAATTCATTTTTTGTTAAAGAAACTTGGTGATAAGCACTCGTGCAGTGCTTTCTTGTTTTTCCCTTTAACAAGTGGTCAGCCCCGTTTATGACTGTAATGTCACGTATGTACCCATTTATAATTTCACATCTGCAAAAATGCCTGTTTTTTTTCTTTCTAGGAGCAGGTGAAAGGACCACATGCTCTGTGCGTTATCTACATCAGTGAATCCATGAAGATGCAGAGGCCATATTTCTGTCAATGCTAGAAATGCACATTCCAGGAATCATCGATGCTACTGAAGGAATGTTGACTATTATGATGCATACTCAATATTTGACGCCATCTACACATCACTAGCACTGAACCTATACTGTTAATTGAGTATATATATTAAAGCCAAGGTGCGTCCGCAATTATTTAGTGCCACTCAGAGTGCAGCTATATACTGTGATGGACAAGTATGTGAAATGTTTTTCCAACATCATATGTGTTGCAGATGATATTGGTGCCAATAAACAAATAAAACCACATCCCTGGTCAATATTTCCGGTCTGAGCAGCGGTACGTAATGCAGCATGTGAATACTTGCTGCTGTGTGCTGTAATACTCATTGATTATAGCCCCAGTAGGAAGGCCACGTAGAGGTTTCCTTGGGACCACTTTTAATTAACTGAATATATAGATACTATATATAAAGAGCAGCACGGGAATGCATGGCTGCTAGGCAAAGGGCGTAATAGCTCGCCTTGCACCCTTCGCTAAGCGTGTTCTACTGCATCAACACCCTTCCGTAATAAGGGTGTTTTGAAAATGGGAAGCCCCCATTAAAAAGGTGTTTCGGTGCGTCCAAATGCCTTTTTGCTAGGGTGGAAGAGTGTTAGTTATAGACACTGTAAAACAACTTTAAGAGGGTAAACTGGTTTACAGTGATAAGTATCCTGAGAGAAAAAATATCACATCCAAGGTTGAGCAAACAATCATAAAAAAGGACACACTTAAAGTTGAGCATTGTTTAGAGTGTCTATTTGTTGATCTAGCATCGAGAAACTTGCTGCCATTGCTTAAAAAGAATGCATTATATTTTTTTATCCATTAGTCTGATCCTCGATCTACCCTAGGGGCTACTCCACCAGTACCTGGGGGTGGCTTGAGCCTGTTCCGAAAACGGCGTCGAGCACCTGTTACGTGGCAGATAAAATATAAGCTACCACGCCCTGTCCACTCCATCGAGCAGACAGAAGGCAACCGTGAAGAAGGAAAGCTTAGCTGGAAACAAAATGCACATGTGAATGGCCCATCCTGCATTTGTGATGATTATATGCCTTAAAATGTGGATGCAGATCTTCAAGTAGGCCGCGACGTTTTCTTACAGACTGCTAGCAGGAAGATAGATCTGGGTCCAGGCGAGCGCGCGCAAGAGCGTGGGTAACAACCACCGATCGTCGTCGTCTTCTGCATCCAGGCTTTCGGGCGCATGTCATACATCTTCAGTACAACTACTCCCCACGGAATAAGGAGCCATCCTGGCGACCTAGGGGCAAGAAAACACTGGGGGATCGTAACAGGTTTACACGGGACACGTGGACAATTTCCGTGCCGCGACGACGATGGTAAGAAGATCGTTCTAATGGCTCGATCACGTAGTTCACCGGTGATGTTTTGTCCAGAACACGGTACCGACCCTGGTATTTGGGTGCAAACTTCGTCGAAAGGCCAGGGGTAGTGGAAGGGACACGCAGCCTGACGAGCGAGCCGGGAGCTTACGACGTAACTAGCGGACGCATCGTGGTTCTGCTTCTGGCGCGACTAGTCTTGTGATGTGAATGAACGTGCCAGTTGTCGGCATTCTTCGGCATATGTAGCTGCTTGAGTTATGGTCGTGGACTGCGAGGCGTCGGGGCGATATTTAAGGATACTGTCAGTGGTGCAAGAAGGTTCTCGTCCGTAGAGCAGAAAGGAGGGCGAAAATCCAGTTGTGCTTTGAATGGTGGTATTATACGCTAAGGTAACAAAAAGAAGTACTCGGTCCCAGTTGGAGTGGTCTGACGAGACGTACATAGCGAGCATGTCTTCCAGAGTGCGGTTAAAGCATTCTATCATCCAGTTTGTTTGTGGATGGTATGCACTGGTTGTGCGATGAACGACACGGCACTCACGAAGCAATGTTGTGTTTACGTCGGAAAGGAATGCTCGACCGCGGTCACTGAAGAACTCTTCAGGACCGCAATGACGAAGGACGAGATTGCTAAGAATGAAAGTCGCCGACGACGGAAAGGCGGCAGTTTCCGCATATAGTGTGAGCTGATCGACTGCAACGATTATCCAACGGTTACCGTCTACTGTGGCGGGTAAAGTACCGTAGATGTGGACGCCGACGCGATCGAAAGGTCAGGCGGGGCATGGCAGGGCTAATAAGGTGGTGGAGGCGCGTTGAGGTAGCGTCTTTCGTCGCTGGCAGGTGGAACAGGACCGAACATACTGTTCGAACGAAGCGGTACGTGCCACGCCAGTAGTAACGAAGGCTAATCCGAGAATACGTCTTCAGAAAACCTGGGTGGCCACATTGTGGATGGTCGTGAAAAGTGGAGCAGATTTCGCAGCGCAGATGATGGGTAATGACAAGGAGCCACTGACGACCGCTGGGGCTGTAGTTCCGGCGGTACAGCACGTTGTCCCGAATAGTGAAGTGCCTGGCTTGCCAACATAACGTCCGAGAAATGGGAGCAGGATTCTGACTAGAGAGAAAGTCTAGGATGGAAGCAATCCACAAATACTTGCGCGGCTCGGAAGGCATGTCGGAGATGGCAAGGGCTGTGGTATCGCTTATGGCGTCGGTGGAGCATGCTGTGACTGGAGGTAGGGGTGAGCGGGAGAGGGCGTCTGCGTCCGAATGTTTTCCGACCGGAGCGATACACGACGCGTATGTCGTATTCTTGAAGGCGCATGGCCCATCGGGCGAGACGGCCAGTTGGATGTTTGAGCGATGACAACCAGCACAGGGCATGGTGGTCCGTCACTCCATCAAATGGGCGCGTGTGTACGTATGGTCGAAATTTATCGATAGCCCAAATGATGGCGAGACATTCCTTTTCCGTGACCGAATGGTTACCTTCTGCTTTGCTAAGAGTTCAGCTTGCATAGGCAATGACGTACTCTTCAAAGCCATCTTTACGTTGAGCAAGGACAGCGCCCAGCCCAACAGCACTGTCGTCGGTATGAATCTCGGTGTGTGCAGAGGTGTCGAAGTGTTATAGAATAGGAGGCGATGTTAACAGACGGCGTAGTTCGTCGAAAGCGTCGTCACAAGCAGCAGACCATGCTGAAAGGTCATGACTCCCAGCGAGGAGTCATGAGCTTGGTCAAAGCGGCGATAACTGCAGTGAAATTGCGCACAAAGCGTCGGAAATAAGAGCACAGACTGGTGAAGCTGCGGAGCACTTTCGTGGTACTTGGTTTCGGGAACGCTGAAATGGCTGAAAGTTTGGCAGGGTCGGGAAGAATAGCGTCCTTCGAAACGACATGCCTTAGAATGACAAGCTTTTGAGCTGCGAAGTGGCACTTCTTCTTCAGTTTAATTGAAGCCCCGCGGCAGTGAGACACGTGAGAACTTGGTCAAGTCGTACTAGATGGGACGCGAAATCGGTGGAAAAGACCACAATGTCGTCTAAATAACAGAGACAAATATTCCACTTGAGGCCTCGAAGGATAGTGTCCATCATGTGCTCGAAAGTAGCAGGCGCATTGCAGAGGCCGAAAGGCATGACTTTAAACTCGTAAAGGCCGTCGGGCGTGACAAAAGCAGTTTTTTCGCGATCGGCTTCCGCCATTGGTACCTGCCAGTATACGGAGGGCAAATCTAAGGAGGAAACGAATTCTGCTCCCTGTAGGCAGTCGAGGGCATCGTTGATGCGTGGCAATGGGTAGATATCCTTGCGCATATATATATATATATATATTCTGTTGCGTTCTGTAGCGTTCTGTAGCATTCAATGAAACAGCGTTCTGTAGCGTTCTGTTGATCAATCACACGGCGATCAATGACACGGCGCAGTGGTGCTTGTTCACAGGTATCGATGCGGTGAACAACTGTTGACGTTCGATCCAGAGATGATTGGTTGTAGTGGAATGAGGATCGGAAATGTTGTAGAAGGCCGGAGATCTCTTTGTGCTGCAGAGGCGTGAGTTCGCGATCGATAGTGCTGAAGAATATGTCACCAGAAACTTCGGCATCAGGGCTAGGTGCGACAGCACAAATGGGCAGTGGTGTCCTGTTGTCAAGCACTGGATATATATATGTATATATATATGTGTGTGTGTGTGTGCGTGCGTATGCCACCATACCAGCATTTATATATGGCTATATACAGAGAAGCAGTGAAGCAGATATGGCTATCTAAGGGCCCATACACATATACATATATACGAAATTGGGCAAATATGGCCACAAGAAGGCCCATATAGGGGTATATTAAAAATTAAACATGTATGACCATACAAGGTCCGCATATGCCATATGAGGCCATATCTGCCCAACTTTTAATATAACCTTATATGACTTTTGCATATCACTCCAGATATGGCATTGCCCCGTCACAGTGGTCTAGTGGCTAAGGTACTCGGCTGCTCAGCCGAGGGCCACGGGATCGAATCCCGGCCGCAGCCGCTACATTTCAATGGAGGCGAAATGTTGAGGCCCGTATGCTGTGCGATTTCAGGGCACGTTAAAGAAACCCAGTTGGTCGAAATTTCCGGAGCCCTCCACTACGCGTTTCTCATAATCAGAACTGGTTATGAGACATAAAACCCCACAAAACAACAACAGCAGCAACCAGATATGGCATTTTTGTCAGGCTAACGACGTCAGCTCAACACGGCGGGTCGGCAAAGAAATGCGTGAAGGCGATGGCGAGCGTGACCGAAGTCAAGAACTTGACTGTCAGCAGTACTCTCGTCAAAGAGGGAACGGCTTTCAGCAAGCTGACGGCATGAAGTGGCATGTTTGCTTCCCTGATAATCTAGTAGGGTGGTGAGGTTGGAAACAATAGATGAGCCGCGGTTGTTCTCAGCAGAAGCACAGCTGTCGCCGATCAGGAGTGCACCATATGTAGTTTCTCCATTGCTGGCGTGGCCTGCTGGGTTCGCGTTGTGTCCATGGTGTGACCAGTTGACGCTTGCAGTACGTGAGCCAGCAGGATGGCCCGTGGACTACCCACCACCTCCATCGGTGTAGCGATTCATCAGGAACAAGGCTTCAATGATGGAAGTCCGATAGTCGATCGTACGGCGCTGAAAAGGTCAAAAGATACAAAAGCACCGAGGGACCATTTTAGGAGCATTTTTCTCTTCGTCGCTGGATCGAGCTCGCACTCTCCAGAGCAGGGGTCGTCGTCTTCGCCCGCGACAGCGTACATGCATGCACGGATAGGGACGCCGGAATATTATGCATTGCTACCGCAATCATTGCTTCACCCTTTTTGGCAAACTTTGACTTGTTTGTAGGCTTGGATCTGCTCTCTTCGTGGGCCAAGGCCTGTAATCCTTCGGTGCCCCTTCCTGACTACGGCGTTTTCAAAGGCCTCTAGTCAACCCCTATGGCAGCTGCTATTAATTGGCGCCTGCCTACTCTCCTGACGTTTGTAGTGCTGTGGTTATGCCAAGAATACAAAATACAAATTCTGCAGGACTGATGAGTTACATGTAGCTCTGTTAAGAAATCAGTGACATTCATTTTGCATCAATCACCCGACAACAAATCAGGCGATCATACCTGGTGGCTTGCGGACAGTTTTGAAACTTGTTGAGATAATTCTGGATATGTAGAAAAAAGAACAGACTACTACTTCTCAGTCAACGGCCGGTTACACAAATTCTGCTTCAATAAAATCTAGTCGAGAAACTATTGAGCAGGGGGTTAGACCTGAGTTTCGTAATAGGAATACGGTATCAAAAGCACACATCATCATCATCATCATCATCATCATCATCATCATCAGCCTGTTTAGGTCCACTGCAGGACGAAGGCCTCTCCCAACGATTTCCAATCCACCCTATCCTGAGCGAGTTGGTTCCACTTTATGCCCGCAAACTTTTTAATTTCATCGCTCCATCTAACCTTTTGCCTACCTCTGTTGCGTTTTCCCCCTCGTGGTATCCATTCCGTCGCTTTTACTGTCCACCTATTATCTTTCCTCCTCATGACATGTCCTGCTCAGGTCCACTTCTTTCTTTTAATTGATAAGATAATATCGGCTACTCCTGTCTGTTCTCTGATCCATTCCGCTCGTTTTTTATCTCTTAGCATTACCCCTATCATTTTTCTTTCCATTGCACGTTGCGTGCTCCTTAGTTTCATCTCTAGTTTTTTCGTTATTCTCCATGTTTCTGCACCGTACGTTAGTACTGGGAGAATGCAGTGACTGAATACTTTTCGCTTTAATGAGAGGGGTAAGTTTCCGGTCATTATTTCGTAATGCCTTCCAAACGCGCTCCAGCCCAGCCTTATTCTACGGAGAATTTCGTTTTCCTAGGTAGGAGTTCCTGATATTAACTGTCCCAGATATACATATTCATTTACACATTGTAGGGGTTCATTGTTGATTTTAAATTCCTGTTCCTTAGCTAAGCTATTGAGCATAACTTTGGTCTTTTGCCTATTCATTTTTAATCCGATTTTAATGCTTTCCCTGTTTAGGTCATCAATCATGTTTTGTAATTCGTCACCATCATTGCTAAAGAGCACAATGTCGTCTGCAAATCTTAAATTATTTAGATATTCTCCGTCTATTCGAATGCCCTTTTTTCCCAGTCTAGACGTTTAAAGACTTCCTTAAACAGGCAGTGAACAGCATCGGGGATATTGTATCTCCCTGTCTCACACCTCTCGTGACCGGGATTTCTCTACTTCTCTCATGTAGGAGTAGTGTGGCTGTGCAATCTTTGTATATGTTGTTTATGGTTTTCACGTATACACCAGGTACCCCTTGTCGACTTAGAGCTTCTATGATTGATTTGTGGGGTTTAACGTCCCAAAACCAGCTGTGATTATGAGAGACGCCGTAGTGGAGGTCTCCGGAAATTTCGACCACCTGGGGTTCTTTAACGTGCACTGACATCGCACAGCACACGGGCCTCAACATTTCGCCTCCATCGAAATGCAGCCGCCGCGGCCGGGATTCGATCCCGCGACCCTCGGATCTGCAGCCGAGTACCTTAGCCACTAGACCACCGTGGCGGGGCTTAGAGCTTCTATAACTGCTTATATTTCTATGGAGTCAAATGCTTTCTCGTAGTCGATAAACGCCATATAAAGAGGTTTGTTATATTCCGCGTACTTCTCAATTACTAGGTTGATAGCGTGGCTGTGGTCCATTGTGGAGTTGCCTTTCCTAAAACCAGCTTGTTCTCTCGGTTGGTTAAAGTCGAGTGTTTCTCTTGTCCTCGTAGAAATTACCTTTGTGAATAGCTTGTATATTACTGGGAGTAGGCTGATTGGTCTGTAATTCTTTAAGTCCTTGATGTCACCTTTCTTGTGGATAAGGATTATATTAGCATTTTTCCAGCTGCGCGGTACGCTGCATGTCTTGATACATTTCGTGAAGAGCGATATTGCAAGCTTTTCAAGTACAATATCTCCTCCGTCCTTGATCAAGTCGGCTGTTATACCATCTTCACCAGCTGCTTTACCGTGGGACATGCCTTTGACAGCATTTTGACTTCGTCAGCGGTTATACATGGAATTTCGGTGTTCTCCTCTGGTTCAATTTCTATTAAGGTTGTATGGTCTGTCTGATAGCTGTACAGTTCCGAGTAGAAATCTTCTGCTACCTTTACTATTTCGGTGAAACTGTTGATAACGTTACCTTGTTTATCTTTTAGCGCATGCATTTTGTTTTGTCCTAAGTGCAGTTTCTTTTTGACCGATTTAATGCTGGTGCCTTTCTCTACTGCTTTCTCTATATCTCTCATGTTAAAGTTTCTTACATCTCTTTGCCTGGCTTTACTGATCAATTTTGATAGTTCTGCGAATTCTATCTTATCTTTTGTTGAAGTTACTTTCATTTGTTGGCGTTTTTTTATTAAGTCCTTGGTAGATTGGGACAGCTTACTTGTTGTTTGCTTAGTTGTTTTACCCCCGACTTCTGTCGCTGTTTTAAGGATTGTTTTCGTTATGGTTTTGTTCATTTCTTGTATATCGTCACCGTTTTCGTCTAAGGCCTCGAACTTGTTGCTTAGGGCGACTTTAAATTCGTCGTCCTTCGCTCTGATTACCTCTACATTACATTTTTTTCTAGTAAATAATTTAGTTCTTGTCTTCTTTAGGTTAAGTAAAATCTTTGCCCTTACTAGTCTGTGATCGCTGCATTTTATCTTCCCGACTACTTCTGTGTCTTGAATTATACCTGGTTGTTCGCACATTATAAAGTCAATTTCATTCTTTGGTTCCCGGCTAGGGCTTTTCCACGTCCACTTCCTATTCTTGTGTTTCTTGAAAAGAGTGTCCATTATTCGGAGTCGGTTTCTTTCGGCAAATTGTACTAGCATTTCCCCACGGTTATTTTTATGGCCGATGCCGTAGTTGCCGATCGCCTGTTCTCCACTTTGTTTTGTCCCTACTTTTGCGTTGAAATCCCCCATGACTACTGTGTATTGTGTCCGTACTTTCTTTATTGCTAATTCGATGTCCTCGTAGAATTGCTCTACTTGTTCATCGTCGTAGCTCGTTGTTGGCGCATATCCCTGGATTATCTTATGTTTATACCGCTTATTTAGTTTTATTACGACGGATGCTACCCTTTCGTTAATGCTGTAGAATTCATCTACGTTGCCCGCTATATTTCTGTGGATTAGGAACCCAACGCCATATTCTCTCTTTTCGGGTAATCCTCTATAGCAGAGGACGTGTCCATTGCTTAAGACTATGTAAGCTTCACCTGCACTCCTAACTTCGCTAAGGCCAATGACGTCCCCATTAACTCCCACTAGTTCGTCGAGTAATTCCGCTAATCTAGCTTCGCTTGAGAGGGATCATGCATTGAACGTTCCAATGTTTATATTCCAGTGGCCGCCTGTCCGGGTCCAGTGATTGTTACTGCCCTCTGCTGCTTCACAGAGCTGACCGCCGCCGTGGACAGATGTGCTGCAGCTGCTGGACACTGAGGGGGAGGGTTTAATTGTAGACATCGTGTAGGAGGTGGTGGCCAAGTACTTCACCAGGGAGGCCAATTCCTGTTCTGGTGTAGGAGTGAGTTGTAGACGGCACTTGAACGACTGAAAGCCTTTCAGGTGTCCAACCGTCGCCAGGCCCCCCTACCGACGTAATCTCGAGCTTATGACAACCATCCATGGAAGAAAAAGAAGGAGAAAAAAAAGGGGGGTAAGAGTAAAAAGTAAAAGGTAAGAACTAGCTACGTTGGCCCTGGTTAAATATGACGTATTAATTGGTAAGTAGGCAATAGCAATATATTTTTAGCTGGCAAAACCGTTCAATGTATTTAGCAGTGGAGCTGTCTGGGAGCGCTCCATGTCATGAGCCCTTGGTGTTCGCTGTCATATAAAGCGATAAGGAGGACCCGCTCCTGCCCTTGCCCCACTAGCCATGGTCTTCCCCTCAGCCCACTCCTAAATTTATGTGTTGAATCTAAGGGCAACTGAGAGCGAGATAATCAAGCAAGGAAGAAAAATATATCGGGTTGCGAAGATGAGAAAAGCAGGCGCACGCTTGACATCGGCCGACTGCCCACACACTTGCCTGAGCCCATTTTTATGGCAATCACAGGTGGTGGCGGTGCTATATGATAGCGATAACAAAGGAAAATAAAGAAAGAGAAAGAAATAACAAAAGGTATCGAATAGTGGCAAATAAAAAGCAGCCGACACCTTGACCTACTGCCAGCAGCCTTGCCCTAAGCCCATCCTTATACGATAGTTATAGCACACTTAGCACAATTGTCCCAGCTTACTGTTCACTCATATTTCAGAGGCATGAAACCGGCCTTTTTTCAATTAAAGGAAACCGCCGCTGGTAGTCGAGGTAATCATCACAAGTTGGTGATCAGTTATCTTGCGGATATATATCTGTATCTCTGCACTGTTAGAAGAACCTGATTACTAAAGGTGTCCACATGAGTCAATTTTACAGCATTTTTTTGCTTAATACAAGAAATACTGTCTGTCAAACGTACTGTATCAATGTGTGGAATATGAAGATGACGCAATCGTATCCGTACTTGTTATGAACAAGAAGGATTTTTTAGAAAAGAGAAAATCCGACATGCAACACGTTATCTTCCCCGCTTACGAACAGTGAGATATCTTGATATATTTCTGAATTCTTCCTGCTCAACACACCCCGCCTATTGTGAACAATTAGCTCATCTATAATGAAACTTCCCTAAAAATATAAGCATACAAATTATTTGGGTGATTGATAGATGAACATCTGACGTGCTACCATCATTTGAGAGCAAGGAAGATTTAGAAAATTGCACAAGCCCTTATAACTCATAACTGTCTTTTGTCAAATCGCATGCATCATATTGCACCTCAATTTGGGGAGTACATACTTGGGAAAGTTATCGTCCATTTAGGTTGGACGAAGAAACCGTTCTACGAATAATTTGTTTGCCCGCCGTACTCATTTTATAGGACTTGCTTATCGTGTTATCCCTATTCACAAAACATATGAGATTCCGTACAGGACCTATACAATTTCGTTTAGGCCCCATACGGCTTCATGCATGCCTGCCTGTACGAATGGAATATGGGATCTACAACAGTGCATGTAGGACCTATAGGGACTGAAAAGACCGAATGGCAGGACCTGTATGGCAAGCCTATAGAGGATGATGAGGCAGGAGATATAGCACCTATGCAGCACGTATTTGACGTTATTTCACGAATATAGCACCCATCTGAGCAAGTATGGGACATGCACTGTCGACGAATAGGAGCCATAATTACGAGTTCTTTATCTTTTCACCATTTTCATATAGACAAAAACTTATCCGTTGCATAGCCATGCAGCATAATTTACTTCAGTTTGACTCCCACGTGTGAACAATATACTGTACAGCTGCTCGGAATTGACGAGTAATTATACTTCTCATACATTAATTTTTGTTAAGAAAAAGATTAAAAATGCTGGAGCCCTCCCCAATGGGATGCCTCGTAATCACGTCATGGTCTTTTACATATCGGGTCGTCATAATTGATTAATTAAGCAAATTGTTATTTCTAAAGCACAGCCACTTGGCTTGGTAGTTTACTTCACTTAATTGGAAGTAATTTTGAGGATGACAAGTTAACTCATTTAGACATCTCCCCTTCGAAAGTTTGGAGCAAGTTTCATTTGTGTATGTGACAGCAGATTTCAACGGTTACATTTATTCAAAATTGAAACCTTGCAACCTTATTATGCTCGTCTTGTAAAAATGGGCTATGTGTATAAGATCTTACCTAATTTGCTTCATATTCATGTTTTTCCATGAAAAAGCACATTTCAGTTGATGTATTTTGTGCTATATGTAAATATGCTAAAGCAATATGGTGAAACGTCAATCACCCGAAATCCTCTGGTGAGGCGTACATGTTCTGGCTTTTATTTTCCACAGCAAATTTTGCCTATCTCGAAGTACAATTACATAATTCCTGTTAGTACCAGGTTTACACTTGTAATGTAAGTGTAAACCTGGTACTCATTTGTTGTGCTTTATTATTTGTGATGCCTCATAATAGGCACCAGAAATGATTTGTAAAAATTGTAATGTCTCATATGGTCCCCCTATTAGGTGCTCCATGATAAAAATATAGCGTAGTATTCAAGGAGGACATGTTTCAATATATAGGGGACCATAAAGGACATTATAATCTGATGGCACAGATGCACAAGGCCATTACAGAAATTGCCTTGCGACAATAAGAATCGAGCAAAGCAAATGCTAGGCTGAACATAAGCATTTCTAGAGTTAGACAACACAAACCGTGCATTTAGTATTACGAGAGGCTACCCTATAAGGTGAGCACACGAAACTTCTTGTGGAGTTAAAGTCAATGAATCAACCAAATAATACAAAGCACATGAAATCTCTC
Organism: Hyalomma asiaticum; assembly: GCA_013339685.2. Taxonomy (NCBI): domain Eukaryota; kingdom Metazoa; phylum Arthropoda; class Arachnida; order Ixodida; family Ixodidae; genus Hyalomma; species Hyalomma asiaticum. The sequence goes on from CM023489.1 coordinate 63,577,137, forward strand.
ACGCTGCTAATAATTCTCAGCTTCTTGCTTTGGCCATATATTGATATTGGTGTTAGCAGGGTGGAGTCATACATCCCGGCCCTTCACGTATTGCTTAAAATGTTGGCAATAGTGTTACCTAATATGCATAGTAATATTGTTATAATAAATTGGGCAAGTTTAACTATTCAAGCAATATATGAACGCATCTTTCAGTCTTCATACCTTGATACCGTGTTGCTTCCTATTCTGTAAACAACAACAAAACATGAAGGTTAAAAAAACAGGTTGTTTATTGCATGGTTTGATCGGTTCTGCATGACCCGAGGTTTAGGATTCATGCTTCCGTCCAGAACAGTGCACAGAAGACCAATAACAAATATTCATGGCAAAAGGTAATGGACCAGAAGAAAAGCGACTCGGCTGCAGTGTTTGGATGCGTGTAGGGACGTATCATGGTCACATTTTCAGACTGTGGCCACAACCTGAAGCAACAAAATGCACACAACTTATGCTATATGGGGGTTTATTAGAAAGATCTGGGAAGCGTGACTACTTGAAATAACTTACGTCCACGAATTTCAAGGCATCTCACCTGTTGTAAAAGAGCTGTATCTATGAAGATACAGCTCCTTTTGCTTCAAAATTTACTCTGGTGTCCCTTGAAAACAGACCGGCTAAAACTAATCTTACCTATTGCCAAGCTAGGAATTGTGCGAATGTAGTCTTCTTTCTCATTCGGAAGAAACAATACACATGGCGTAGCTGTGTTAGCGATATTCACTGGTGGTAGCGAATACGCCAATGAAAAAAACTATCAAACGATGTCAAAGCGCCTTGCTACGTTGTTGTCGGTGACAGTCATTCTGCAAAGGATAAAAGGTGGCTTCAAGCACATGGTGAATTGAACTTGAACTTTATCCGGACTGCATCAATGTCATGATGACTGCCTTAAAATACAGAGCTGCTTTTTCTTCCGGCTCCGTAGCTATGACAATATAAAAGCTCATTTTTACATAAGCATACCTTGCGCAGACTTGCACTCATGGCACATGACGAAAAGTGACTGTAACAAAAAGGTTACTGAACACATGAACACAAGACCATTTGGCACGCCGAACATCCAGACACCTTCAATGTGTCATGCATGCTCTGTTGTTCGGTTACTAAGTATTGCACAGCAACTACGTGCACTTGATTGTAATTGATGTGTTGAATACAGAATTTGCAGCTTTTGGGACGCTATCACTGTTTTGGGTTTCTGTTGTATCACTGCTTTTGCTGCATCGACTAGCTTCACCACACCTGCAGAGCCACTTTCAAATGTTGAGGCAGATATTAGCCACAGAGTTGTAGACTTTCTTGTAGCTTCACCTAGATGAAACATTTGATTGGTATTCAAAGTCACACACCACTAACCATGTACCCAGCTATTTATGACACAAAGATGAAGAGAAACTATTCTGCAAACAGAGCAATAAGCGCGCATGTAAACCATCCTTTTTGCCTTCGTAGTTGACGTGCCAAAATTTATACACAGATAAAGACATTAAAGCATCGTCTTCATTGCACTAATGTCCTTTTAATGGTGCAGGTACTTTTCGTTTATCCGTCTTGATATTCAATGACCTTTGGCGGATGAAAAAAAATGTTTGTGCTTGTTGATTTTGCCCAACAACTGGGGCTGCAGCATCCCGCAGCAGTGATAATAAGCTATGCAACACATGAAATGCTCTCCTGTACTCGCGAACAGTGTCTCAGGCACCATGGCGGCCAGGGCCGCTACAGGTGCACAAGTATGATGAAATAGTATGCACAGGTTCCTAGTCACGGCATTGGTAGCAGCCATGTATACATAAGGTTATACGCTGTATTATAAGATCTTTGCGCACGTATTTACTTTATCTTAACCTGTACCGTGTGCTCATTGATGCCGAAGTCTTCATTCCTCTTAGGGGAGTTGAACAAACAGTCAGGCGATTACGTCAGCTTAACCAATAAACATTGCACATGTATTGCACAGCGGAGCCCCACACACAGTAAGAGCGGAGGATCTTTGTCAGAGAGACGTCTACTTGAAAACAGCGAAGCAGCATTCATATATCTTTCTATGCACCTTGGTGTTCTGGGCACATCAAAGTTTTGAGGGAGGGCATAACGGCCGTTCTGCACTCCATTGAAAGAGAAATAAGATTATCAAGCATAGTTAACTCCGAAGATTGCACCAAAACAATGTGAATGCTAGTTTAGGCATTCTGATTTGTAAATGTTTTCTATGTGCTTTTATCCTCTTTGCTATCTCCTTAAGGCAGGCACCACGAGCAGCCAAGTAAAGAAAAGCTGTAGAACCTAGCCTGATCTCCCACAGCTGCTTCTGCGAGTGCATCAGCACACACAACACCGCAACAGCAAATGACTGTTTCCAGAGAAGTTGACCAGTACTACCCGAGGCACCAACAAGGTGGTCAGCAAATAGGAGCAGTCCACGCTGCAGCGCATTTCGTGTACCAATGTTTTGACTCTGGCAGGAAGCCAAACAAGTCATTCACAGTTGACCAAGGCAGCTCCAAACGTAATCCAAACAGCACTCACTGCAGTCCGTAGTAATTGTCGCAGTAAGTTTTGGTTACGAAATCAGCGACGTATTTTGCGGCAACTGTGGCTCGTTGCTCGGCGCAATCAGACGCGCGTCATGACGAGGCCAGGCCTTCATGCTATGCCCAAGCGGCTTCGATGGATCGCGCCTTCCAGCTCCCATCTTCAATGTTTTTCGCGGAGTGAAGTGCTTCGTCGTCCCTGTCGCTGTTAGCTCCCGCATATCGACCGCCGCTGTTGGGAGTCGCCGATGTTCCATTCTCCTGGCCATGCATGGAATAAATGCGCGTGGCGCAGTATATAGCGGATGCCCGCAGGGTGCTGCTGTTTGGTAGAGTTGAGCGAAGTGCGTCCGATCACAACACACGTGTAGCGCAAGCGTATAGGAAGCCCGTTCTCTATGACAACAATAAAAAGGGAGCCGGCGTCGGTAGCGACATGGCGATATCGATCAGTGCAGGGACGTAGTCTTATTTAGCGATTGACATTTGCCTGCTGTGTTCCAAGCCGCACTATTAAAAGCAGTGTACTTATGCACCGCTTTTATTTTTTTGCGAGCCTCTTTACAGCCGACATTTCAGTAAAAGGGGAAGAAACCGACGGTAACGTTTCATGGTTGGTTTACATAATCAAATACACTTGGGCGGATTGTTCGGCAAAATAATAAAAAATGAAAATAAAAATGTAGACTACGTAGTTCATGTGCGAGGTTTTGAGGCCGATCTAATACCTGCGCTGTTGACTGTTTATTCATGGTTAGCGTCCTGTAAAGGAAAGGAAAGCGTGCTAGCATGATGACAAAAACAAAAGAAAAATAAGAAAACACGTCATGAGTATCGAGAGACCAAGACTAGGAAGAGACGGGACAGAGTGCTGTGCTCGTATTTATGAAGTTGGGAATCATCAACTAGCCTAGTCTTGCATTTCTCGAGCCTTAGAATGCGTTGATGGTACATATATATGCAAAGTGGGAAATGAGTACGTGACTAGCTTGGCATGCTACAAGCAGATGCTGTCAAGTAAGTGAAGGTCATGGGCCGATGTACTACGTGGCCTAGTTGGTACGAGATGCGTTTGCGAAGATGCAAGTAGATAGGAAATACAGCGGCAGGATATTGCAACAAATTTGCAGTTAGGTTGATAATGATCGTAGACCTAGTTGGTGGTTGTTACCACCATGAGTGCCAAGTTTCCGACTGTTTAAAGCTAAACGATGTCGCATTTCAAACCTTTTTATAGTAAAGCGAAGAAATGGTTCTTCCAGTTATTATTTATTGCTGATAGAAATCAGGAAAGTTGAAGCGCTTTCTATACAACTGGAACTAGAACATGTACGTTCTGCGGACTAAGAAGGCAAACTGCGCGATCTACGTAGGAGCATTTTTTTCATTGCTTTACCTCGTTCCCGTCCGCAGTATTACCGGTATTACTGCACCAGAATTGACATCGCGTTGCGCGTGTCTATCGATCAGTCTGGTTCTTCATCGGAGAACTAGGTACCTGCATAATGTACGCATTCTGTGCAGTTTTCTTTTTGTCTTGCTAGTCGGTTCTTCTGAAATGAGGCGCACGTGATTGTGTGCCTAAAACTTCTTGCTTACTTCTCAATCGTTTTGTTGCGGACTGGCGCTGTATTCATTAAGAAAGTGCACGCGGTGGACACCTCTCGTAGCGCCATTTAAAAAACCCAAAAGCTTAGTGAAACGTGTTTCACGATCGGTGTGCAGTTTTGTGCATGCAGTGCTCTGCAACATATGAAGCGGCTTTTTGTGCTATGGCAATGTAGCGCTCGCACTTGTATTATGATATTTTCCCGAAATACGCTTTCCTGCAGCGCTTTTTTCCATGCCTCGCTAAGGCATACGCTCGACAGATGTTTACATGATGTCCTTTTTAAGAAACGAGGCTAATTTGAACTGTTCGTCAGCTGCGAGTTCAGAGGAAAGCTGGTGCAAACACTTCGCAGGAATATATTTTATTATTTTTTTTTTCGCAAAATCTTCCAAGGAGTAAGCAGTATTTGCTTATATAAGTTTCAAATAATAACCGCGCTCTCTAATAAGAAATTGAATGGCAAAGAGGCTGAGAGCCGCAATCGGCCATTAATACTGACGACCACGCCACGATATTTGGTGCTCGTATAGCAAACGCTCCGAGATTCAAAACGTAACCTCCAAAAGAAAGTTTCTTTCGAAACGAAATACAAGCACGACAAGTAGCGTCATAGCAATTTTTAAAAACAATTATGGCAAATAAACAAACTTGAACACAATTTTAACACTGATTTAACTCTAGCTGAGAACCGAAGCCATACCAAATGCTACAGGGCAGCGCCAGCTGCCTCCCTAGTTGCGGTGTGGCGGATTTCTTCGTAATCTAGCAGTTCTTCAGCGCCAAGTTACGGCTGCACCGAAGGAGGCATACGCAGTGTACACGAAAGGCTACGAGACAAAAGTAGCCGTGAAGCTAATTAAGCGACTCGTTAATGCATCTGACATAGCAAAAAACGAGTGAGTGTGCTGGAGAAGCAATTTATGCTGATGTCACACGGGCGTTTCGAACGCCTTCTAACCGATAGACCATCGACTCAGAAGTGGAGTTTGAGTTGCTACACACGCGGTCTCGATGCCCGTAGGCGATAGTCTGTCGAGTCAACGGAGCACCCTACAACTCCTTCGAGACTTCGAAGGCCGTTCAGCGACCGAAGCGGAAGCGGTGTGAACTCCGAGACTTGGCACACCGACAGCTCTCGCCCGCGTTAGTTTCAGAGACCACGGCCATATTAAATGCGTTATATCAACAAGTAGAATTAGACATCGGTCAAAAATATTGGAAACATGCTGAGAGGCCAACGTTCTCACTTTATTGCATTAGTTCTAAGAAGAATACGCCGTCACTGCCATAAACAAAAAAGCCGTACAGCTGGTGGGAAACACCGCGTGCCGCGCCATCTGCTGTCTAAGAATGAAACCAATTTTTAAGGCTCACGCTAGGCACTTACTCTTACCAGCGTCAAAGTCAGCATGTTTTCTGAATAACGACTGCAAAACGTCTAATACACTTTGTCCTTTTGGCACATGATAATAAGAGAAGGCTCAAATTAAAATTTGTTTCTTGCCCTCGGTGCGAATAGCTAGCAACTAGTGCGAATTCGAATGGAAGTGGGTGCTTTGGTTGTCACCATGTTGTTGCGAAATCGCTCGGCGTTGCAATGACCGTTCGAAAGGGCCACATAGGAGCGCCAGAACTTATTTTGAGTCGATGGAGTTGTGACCTTTTCAAAGGTCATCGACTCGAAGGCCTCCCAATGTGTCCACGTGACAAGTATTACGCGGCGACGTCAAGGAAGACCATTTTCGCGGAGGTGTCATGCTGCTTGGAAATGAGTGTCGCTTTCTTTCGGCTGGCGGGGGTTAAGGGAAAAGTTTCATAACACCGCACTCCCTCTAGTGCTTGGCGTACACCGCTGCTTGCCTTTGCGGTTATCTGCTAGATGATCTTCCTATGCACTGCATTGTTTAGAAGGCAAAACGCGCTACGCTTGTCAACCTCTGTTTTGCAACAACCACTCTAGCACATGTTTTAAATGCCAGCAAAATGCATGGCTACACGACGAGGTCGTAGAAAGCTGAATTCGAAGCTGATGGGTTGTTAAGCATTTCCATCCGCGCTTATCAACTATCGCGCACCTGAAGCTGCTGCACATATCTTTGAACACATCACAAGGAAATGTGAAAAAATAAGGACACAGGAAGGTGGTACTTAGTACAAGCGCAGGCCTCCGAGTACGCATCAAAGCATAATTACATGCGTAACAAAAGTGAGTTTTCCAATAACCTTTTCCAGTATAAGGGAATCAATCTAAGATATTTTTCTTGTTTATTGCTCACATTACACATTTCCCCTTTGTAGGGCCTGTAAGGTGTTTTTGAATAAATTACTTGGCTGTATGCACTAGCACTGATGGCAACATTAGCATCCACTGTAGGTGCCAGAGGTGCTTGCTAAATCTTAGAGAGAGTGTCCCTGTCTCGATAAAAAGATTAACTGCAAAAGGAAACTTGCAAAGTTTATTTCACTGCTAAATATATTGATAGCTGTGCAAAGCATGACTCTTTTACGTTGGTCAAAGTTTTAGATTACTTGTGTTTTAATAACATCGAGGTTCTGCTTGTTAGCTGACTTTATATAGCACCGTATCTTTCATCTTATTTGGTCCACCCTTCTGGCTTATGCCACTGACTTGATTTAGGTGATAGTTCAGATAGCTTAGTATGGGTATAATGTGAAACGTTATCTATAACGTGCCTTGGATTATGATAACATGCAGGCAATTCTTCATGAAACATTATTGTGGCACATAATAATATGAAGCCACATTGCAAATTCCATATGCATGCAGTGCAGTAATATTTGGCACACATGTTCACAGGAGCCCTTCCAACTGATCGGCGTCATTTTCTAATGATGTTCAAAGAGTGTTGCAGCGTTGCTGTAAACATTGAGCGACTGCAGGTGAAAGCTGCATGTGGATGCTGGCTTTCAATGGGACTAAATTGACTGTTAAAAATACAGAGAAAGGCTATTAGAACACTTCTGTGAAGGAAAATCATGCCACGAGCACTGGCTCTATAATCAAGCGTTGGAGTAGCGGTTTCTGCGCTAATGGTAACAGCTGTGATGCTGAGTGTGTTTTTCTTTTTTGCATTTTGAAGTGAAAGCATAATATGGGCACGAATGTGATTAACGTGGCCCAGATAAATAGTACAGCGTGCTTTAATGATAGCCCGTACCTCAAACTAAATGATCGCTTAACTGAGTTCTTTGTTTGAGAGTGTAGTAGGGGTGCCCGTATTGAGTAGCTTGCTTCTGGCAAGAGATAATCTTAGTGGGCACATCCCCTCGTGTCAATATGACTCACTGAGGAAAAAGTCCCGCACCCGTAGCAGAGAAATGGTAGCTAAATTTTCATTGGCTGTGACACGCCATCACGTGCAGACCTTTATGGGGTAGAGTAGGGGAAGAAATATGCTTGTTGACACTCGAGGTAGTTCATGAGGGTAGGCGGAATAGCTGCTAGGTCAAGCCAACCTCGCTGCTGCAGGCCTGTGGTACTGCATATTGCTTGTCTCTGCAAGCTTTCGCTTCTTATAATATTACCTCTGCAATTACTATAAACAAATAATGCAAGAATATCAGACTCAATTTGAAAGGAAATATGCTGGAAGCAAGTGTGAAAGCTGTCTTCTTAGACAGCAGGGTTGCACGCTGTCTTAATTTAGTTCTATAATTTACGCTACTTGGTACAAAATGTTCAATCGTTGTTGACAGAGCGTAAAAATTTAGTTCTATAATTTACGCTACTTGGAACAAAATGTTCAATCGTTGTTGACAGAGCGTAAAAATTTAGTTCTATAATTTTTCACATTCACTGTCTTTCAGAAATGTTCACGTGTGGCCTGGAACAATGTACTGCTGGGAACATGGTAAATCATTGTAACAGCAAGCATGGAGCAGTCTCAGCAACAGTGGAGACAAGGTAAGAGCTTATCTCTGCTTATTGCTTAGTCAGGACACGCACACTTATTTCAACACAATTTTTTGCACATGAAACATATTTAAGAATATGCTTTTATAGGGTACTCATGCTTATATTGAATTCTTTTGTGAGCTTATGGTGCATGGTAACCAATAAAGAAGGCTCATAAAATTGTTACATTAACCATATAACAATGATTGTGAAGGTTTATGCATTTCCCATGTTAGTGGCGAAGCACACACTATGAAGTACGCAAATGGAGCTTGTTTACTGCAATGACATGACAGATGGATTACATGGTATTGGTAACATTAAAGGGCCCATGACACCAAAATTTCAAACCCGATATGTTTGTGTTGTTTGGTTGTCGAACATCTGAAGGCACTTGTGGCCAAGTATTAACGGCGAACGTTGTCGTTAAGATATTTTAATATGTATTTAAAGTGACCAGAAATGCTCATCTGGGTTTGCGGCACCTCGCGACATCGTCACTAGTATGACGTAGTTTGTGGGCCATCTGTGACGTTTCACTTTTGTAAGTTGATATCGTGACGTCACAGAGAGACACGGGGGCGCCGCGCTATGGCCTCCGAGCGTGGCCTCCAAGATCGGCTCTCGCTGCCGATCGCGGAGGCCACGCCAAAAGCCGTATTTTTCTGCTTCCTCTCCGTGTTGGTCCCTCAAGCGTACGTACATTGTACACACGTTATGATGCAAAGCGAGTGTGGCGAGCTGGTCTGGCGCTCGCGCTCTCCGCAACGTCACCGAATCTTGAGCTCAAGTGATCAGTGCATACGCTCACTTCCGACAGCCGCCGCGCTAGCCCCGCGGCGCTAGTTTCTTGCAGTTTTTGGCGCGCGTTTCGAAGCTTTATTAAAGCTGAACAAAATTAACGATGCTGTGACTAATTAGACTTCATGCTGCAGAATTTGCCACTCCATGCCGGGATTACAAGACACTGTTCTACTCATTAGAACATAAAAGTATCCAACAAAAAAATAGCTGTCATGGGCCCTTTAAACCTTGACATCCCTCACATTAGAACTTATACAACCGTTAACACACTTAGCGCAAATGTGCCGCAGCGTGGCTTGAACTGGTTGGGACTGACGCCAGCAAAGTGAAGTGTCGGGCACTTTTTGCAGCAGCTGAGGATAGCTAGTACACAGCTTAATTTAACTGTGGAGCTTGCCTTTGAGCTGACCGACGGTGAGTGGACAGCCTGATTTCACTCGTAGCACTGCTTTCACGCAGGTCCAGAAAACAACCTGCCCGCTGGTCATACATAAGTGAAGCAAAAGTCAACCAGACAAATCTAGCTGTACTCCAGATACCGTCAAAAATCGCAAAACAGTGCCCAACACTTCACAGTGCTGTTCTCAGTCCAAGCTGGTCCAGACCATCTTGCGGAGCATCTATGTTATAGATGTCCTGCAACACTATTGAAATGAGTCGGGAAACTGTGCTAATTGATTATTGATGCTCCTGTGAACCTGTCAGCCAAATATTGCACTGCATGCATTAAGGAATTCCCAACTTGGTTTGGGGGAAGGCAGCTGCTCTTCTGTCAGTATGTGACATCACGTGTGGCGCCGGGCTGACGCGTGAGGCAGAGATTGTATTGAACGATTTCAAATTTTGGAAAGATAATCTAATTTGCTTTTATAAGGCGAGATATAGGGCGGCACCCAAGAACGGCTGGCAGCGTCTCGACAAGAGCTGGGCACAAGTCCCGAGCTCGGGTCTCGCGCAGCGTTGGCGATATGGGCGCAGCGCCAGGCATTCCTCTTCACTACATTCTTCCCCCGTAGGAAAAGGAGCCATCCTGGCGACTCAAGGTGAACATAGGACGAGTGGGTCGTAACAATGCTTCATGCGTTCGACGTGGACGGTTTCACGGCCCGACAACGTTGGTCCGTAGGTGGTGTGACAGGCTCGACGATCTAGTTGCAGGGGATGTCTGAGCGACGATGCGATAGGGTCCATGATACTTCAAGACAAGCTTCGACGAAAGGTCACTTGGGACAGCCGGAACCCACAGCCACACGAGCGAGTCGGGAAGAAATTGATAATGCTGGTGGTCCGCGTCACGTCGAGATTTCTGCTGCCATTGGTCGGCCGTTGTGAAGGAGCGAGCGAGCTGAGGACATTCCTCGGCGTGGCAGGCAGCTTCAGAGATTGTCGCACATTCAGATGAGTCGGGCTGGTACGGAAGAACCGTGTCGAGTGTGGTCGACGGTTCGCGACCATACAAGGGGAAGAATGGCGAGAATCCCGTAGTCGCCTGCGGTGCGGTGTTGTATGCGTACGTCATGAATGGTAAAATACGGCCCCAGTCGGTATGATCGGAGGCGACGTATTTTGAGAGCATATCTCCAAGAGTGCGGTTGAATGTTTCCGTCAGCCCATTAGTTTGAGGATGGTACGCGGTGGTGGTGCGATGAACTATGCGACATTCTGCGAGGAGTGCGTGGACAACCTCGGAGAGAAACACACGTCCTCTATCACTTAAAAGTTCGCGAGGTGCGCCGTGACGGAGGATAAAGCTGTGTAGTAGGAATGTCGCTACATCACGGGCTGTGGCAGAAGGCATAGCGGCTGTTTCGGCGTATCGTGTCAAGTGATCAATGGCAACGACAACCCAGCGGTTTCCAGCGGCGGTGCTTGGAAGGGGCCCATACAGGTCAATGCCAATGCGGTCGAAGGGCCTGGCGGGGCACGGGATGGGCTGAAGTGGGCCAGAGACACGCGGAGCAGGAAGTCTACGGCGTTGGCACGGAGGACACGATCGAATGTACTTGCTCACGAAAGAGTACATTCCACGCCATTAAAACCATGAGCGAACACGCGTGTATGTCTTGAAGACGCCGGCATGCGCACACTGTGGATCAGTGTGGAAGGTGGCACAGATGGCTCCGCGAAGACGCCGAGGAATGACGAGGAGCCACGTGCGACCTTGAGTGAAATAGCTTCGTCGATAGAGGATGCCATTACGCAGCTCAAAGTGCGAAGCTTGACGGCGCAAAGCTCGTGACGAGATATGAAGATGCGACGGGTTGGAAAGGAATTGGATTATAGTAGTAATCCAGGCGTCCTTTCTCTGCTCCGTAGCCATGTCGCAGCCTTCTGCGAAGGAAATGACGTCATTCATGAGAGATAGGAAAGCAGAACTGGTGGCCGACATAGGCGAACGTGAAAGGGCGTCGACATCAGTGTGCCGGCGGCCAGATCGGTACACAACGCGCATGTCGAAGCTTCATAGGCGCAAGGCCGAGCGAGCTGGGCGACCGGATGGGTCTTTAAGTGTGGAGAGCCAACAAAGTGCGTGATGGTTTGTCACGACGTCGAAGGGGCGGCCATAGAGGTATGGTCGAAATTTTCCAAGCGTCCAGATTATGGCCAAACATTCTTTTTCTGTAACAGAATAGTTCATTTCCGCTTTGGTAAGGGTGCGGCTCGCGTACGCAACGACATACTCGGCGAATCCTGACTTCCGCTGCGCGAGCACAGCGCCGAGTCAAACACCGCTAGCGTCGGTATGTACTTCGGTCGGAGCAGTAGGGTCGAAGTGACGCAGTATCGGTGGCGCAGTGAGCAGGCGACGGAGTTTGTGGAAAGCATGATCACAGGTGGACGACCAGGCGTAATTCTTGGAGTCGTTTCGTAGAAGTTGATTCAAGGGGGCTGTGGTCGACCGATAATCGCGAATGAAACGGCGAAAGTACGAGCAGAGGCCGAGGAAGCTACGAAGTTCTTTTAGGGAGGAGGGCTTCGGAAAATGGGCGACCGCACGCAGCTTGGCGGCGTCCGGTAGAATGCCGTTTTTAGATACCACGTGGCCAAGGATTGTGAGCTGACTTGCACCAAACCGGCATTTTGTCAGGTTGAGCTGGAGGCTGGCGTCAGTAAGGCACTGTAACACTTCCTCGAGCCTAAGAAGATGGGTAGGAAAATCGGGCGAGAAAATGACCACGTCGTCTAGGTAGCAGAGGCATGTTTTCCAATTCAGGCCGCGCAAAAGGTTGTCCGTCATCCGCTCGAAAGTTGCGGGGGCATTGCAAAGGCCAAAAGGCATGACGCGAAATTCGTACAGGCCATCCGGCGTGACAAAGGCTGTTTTAGCTTGATCGTCTGGTGCCTTAGGTACTTGCCAATGGCCGCTTCGTAAATCGATGGAAGAGAAGAACTCGTCGCCTTGGATGCAGTCAAGGGCCTCGTCAATTCTCGGTAAGGGGTAAACATCCTTACGAGTTATTTTGTTAAGACGACGATAATCGACGCAGAATCGAATGGAGCCGTCTTTCTTTTTCAGCAGAACGACTGGGGATGCCCAGGGACTATTGGAAGGCAGGATCACACCACGATTGAGCATGTCGGCTACTTGATCGTCGATAACACGCCGTTCTGTCGCGGACACACGATATGGTCGGAAGATTAGGAAGACTCTGGCCGTCAAAAGAAGAACAGAACTTCTTCAAGATGCGAAGAAGCTAGGCTCGTTGTGAAGCTTTGAGTGTGTCGGCGATTGAGTTGTTTAGTACGTCGGGCGGTGAAGGCTCCTGCACGGAGTGACACGTCACTCCGGCGATGTCGTGAGTTGCGATGGGATCAGTTGCCATGTCGATGATTGTAGAGGGGTCGACACGCTGTACTTGACCAACGCACCCTCCGCGAAGAAGAATGAGGGGACACGGCAGCTGGTTTGAGACTAGCAGTGTGCTGAAGCTGTCACGAACATCCAAAATGGCAAAAGGGAGCAGCGAACACTTGCGACGCACGAAGATTCCTGACGGCGTGAAAAGTGCGCTGCCATCGGTAACATTATTGCAGGACACGGTGGCAAGGGCAAAAGAGTTCGGGTGTATTTCAACGTCTTCCGCAACAAATAACTTGTCAGCAACATCGCAAGCGTCAAGCGACGGGGCATTGCAGAACAAGTCTAGTTCTACTTGGGCGCGTGAACAGTCAATAACGGCCTTGTTAGTGGACAGGAAGTCCCAGCCCAGAATGAGGTCGAGAGAACAACAAAGCAGCCCCGAAAATTCGACAAGGTAGAGGAGGCTATCAATCAAGACTCGAACGGTACATGCAGTGGTAGGGGTGATGTGGTCAGCGCTGGCAGTACAGAGTGATATGTGCGTCAGCGGCGTCGTAACTTTCCTAAGCAAACGGCAAAGTTTTTCACTAATAACAGAAACTGCGGTGCCAGTGTCAATGAGGGCGAGTGCAGCAACGCCGTCCACGTACACATAAATAACATTTGACGGAGAAAACAGAGGGTTTGGTCTTTTCGTGGGTGACGCAATTCTTGCCTCGGGAACTGCGACGACTAGTTTTCCCGTTCTGGCGTTGAAGGACGACGGCGCATCTGCGAAAGCGAGCGGCGCCGAGGAGATGGCGAGCGATGGTCATCTGGAGAGTGGCAATCTGGATCATCTGGCATCTGGCCGGTGTACCTGGGCGCGGAGCCCGAAGGGTACGTGGTCGAATACGTGCCAGGCACGAAGCTGCGCCGGTACGATGTGACATGGCGATGGCAATATCGCGCGACGTGACCTAGTACACCACAAGAGTAACATATTGGCTGGTTGTCAGGAGTGCGCCATTTTCCACGGCTGGGTGGGATGTACCCCGGCTGGACGAAGCGGGGAGGTGTACGCGGAGGTATGGCGGGTGTAACCGGTTGAAAAATTTGAGGTGGCTGCTGCGCGATAACATCTGCATAGCTGAGAGGTGCATTTACCTCGGTGTAGGCAACAGGGGCCGACACGGGCGGGGTCTCGCGAGCCGATGGCAGAGCTGCACAAACTTGCTCCTGGATGAGCTGTCTGATGTTTGCAGGCAAAGGGGAGGAGGGTGGTCGCTCGGCTGCCGAGAGGAGCGAAAGCTGACGGGCGACCTCGGCACGAACGAAATCTTTGATCTGGCCATGCAGCGAGTCAAGGTCAGGAGCGGTGACAATGCTCGAAAGAGCCTCCTCGGACACATGTTGGCGTCGTGTAAGTAGACGCTGTCGGCGAAGCTCATCGAAGCTCTGGCAAAGCTCGGTAACTTGAGAAACGATGCCAGGGTTCTTCGACAGCAGCATATGGAAGGCGTCGTCTGAAACGCCCTTCATGATGTGACGTACTTTGTCCGCCTCCGCCATCGTAGGGTCCGCACGCCGGCAGAGGTCGATGACGTCCTCTATATAGCTGGTGAAAGACTCACCGCTCTGCTGGGACCTGCACCGCAGGCGTTGTTCTGCGCGCAGCTTGCGTACCCCAGGGCATCCTAATACATTCGCGATGCTGGTCTTAAAGCTGGGCCATGTGCGGAGATCGGCTTCTTCGTGGTTAGTAAACCACAGCTTTGCAACACCCGTAAAATAAAAGATGACGTTGCTGAGCTTGAGAGGATTGTCCCATTTGTTCGCAGCGCTCACCCGATCATACGATTCCAGCCAGTCTTTAACATCGTTTTCGTCGGTGCCGCTGAAGATCTCAGGATCGCGCTGACGCTGGGCACCGGCGCATACCACAGCTGGCGAAGCCTGTGGGGCTGTCTTGCTGGAATCGTCGGGCATGGCGGACGGGAGAGTTCGGCTTCTTAATTCCAGGGTGGGAAAAACCGCAGCACCTCCACCAAAATACAAGGCGAGATATAGGGCAGCTCCCAAGAATGGCTGGCAGCGTCTCGACAAGAGCTGGGCACAAGCCTCGAGCTCGGGTCTCGCGCAGCGTTGGCGATATGGCTGCAGCGCCAGGCATTCCTCTTCACTAAACTTTATTTGTTTTGAATTGAAAATGCCAACGACTTTGCCAGCTTCGCATGTGAAGTGATGTTGTGGTAGGAGGACAGTGCGTGAGCACCGGTGTTGTGGTGTTCGGAATGTGGGGCCGAAATTTCAAGTGCGCGGGCTATCCGCAATGATGATCGGTGTGCAGTGGCCAAGAAATGTGGGCGCGCACGTGGGTCGTGCGCGATCACAAGACATCAGCTTGAGCGACGGGGCCGAGCACTGAGCGAATGACTCAGGACGACTGGAACTCGACGAGAGCGGATGGAGCGCGGGCTTCGTCCAGGTTTCCTTCAGCAACGCGGTTTCTGCTCGGTGGGGCCTGGTCCCGGTTTTCGTGACCGCCGACCTATGCACTCCTGTACTTCAGTCACGCCCCGAGCAGACATCCCTGTGCTTAGGCCACGGCCCGAGCAGACGTTCGGGCCCTTTAGACATGTCCAGGTGCTGCTGCTGTCCTGATCCTAGCTGGGCGACGTCCCGGTTCTGTGCTCAAGTATTTGGGCCACGCCCCACCGGTGCTGCGGCTGTTACTGAAGCTGGGCTGCATCCCAGCGCCGTGTCCCGTACCCGGTCAACGTCTCCGCACCGCTGCCACCTTATCTAGCCTGAGCCACGTCTCGGCGCATGCTCTTAAGGCTCGGGCCGTGACCTCGATTCCCGTGGACGGACCAGGTAGCACTTTAACAGCTGTTAATCTTCGGCAAACTGTGAATGCCTGTATTTGAGTGCCGGTGCGCGAAAAACCGCCTAGCTTTTTGTCTACCACTCATACTTGTCCCATGTCTTATGGCTGCTCTATAAAAATCTTCGTCTGTTCCTCTGGGTTCTTCCTTCGTGCGTCTGGCTGACCTGCGCCCACGTTACAGCCCACACATATGTGGGCACTTTCGCCTTTGTTTGCATCTAAATTACAAATTTCCTAGTTTGTGCAGGGCAATATTACTTGGCTCATATGCTCGCAGGTGCCTCAATGACTGATCGGCACCGTTTTCTGGCTTTGTTAAAGTGCTGCAAGGCCCCTTTGAGTGCATTGACAGCTGTACCTGTGATGGCATGTTAATGTGAATTTCACAGAACTGCAAGGAGTGTGCAAGTTAACGGAGTGTTGGCTAGTTAATCGTGGCAAGAAAACAGTAAGCAAATGCTTACTCAGGGTTTGTAAACCTCACTGAAGATGAATGTACTTGATTTTTTTTAAATCATTGTGCAAATGTGCACGTCCACATCTATGAGCAGCCAGGAATTCGCAGGGCACAAGAGAAAGCTGATAAGAAGCAGAAATGGGCCATTGATGCAATGCGTAAGGACAAAGGTTTAAGCTAGCTGGAGAACTAGTATAGTTCTGTGGCACCCTTTGAGCTTAAGAAAATATGGTGAATACAGCAGCGCCCAGTATGTTATACTTTTTCTTTGCACTTGGCCTGCCTACAAGCTAAAACTGCATGAGGGCTGGAATTTAATATCATGGTAATCAATACTCTAAAATGTTCTTTCATATTTTTGTCATTTTCTGTTTTTAAAGAATATTTTTCAGGTGCTCTCAAATGAAGCTTTCTTTGTGACACGTAAGGCGCAATGCAGCGAGTACATTGATCAATGGAAAAAGGAGTAGCAGTACATTACTTTAGCACGAAAGGTATGCGCACAAAGACAGGTACGCGGAGATGGCATGGATGGCACATACAACTAATTGACATTTGGGCGCTCACCTATCAATAAGTACACGTCGATGTGAAGGCGCTTCACAACTTAGAATAACAAGCCGTCAAAAAATTTGCCTTCAGTAGGTCAACGATTATAGATATGTTACTACTACCATTCGCACATTTCAAGTTTGATATGGTATGCTTCTTCTAGTTGCGTGCAATCTGGTTTTGCTTCTCAGATAGTCTTTATCTCCTGAAAATTCGGAGTTCACGCATGCAGGTTTTACAGCGAGCTGGCAAAAATACCATCTTTTGTTAAAATTGGTTTATGCCCTTTGCCACGTACGTAAATACAATGGGCTGTAACCTTCCTGGGGTTGTGTGAGGGCCTACGAAAACAAGGGATTTTTGCAGGTCTTACGGTCTTCGTTGTGGCAGTTCTTGAAACTTTCAGCTTCCATCGAAGGCTTTCACTACATGATGCCACTAAAAAGTTGGGGAACCAAGATGAGGAAAACGAATAAGTCAGTGAACATGATGCAAGCATCATTCGACTACCTGATCCATTGACTGCTGTTTTCCCTGGCCCATCAGTGACATATCTGCCTCTGAAAGCCTTCTACAGAACTTCAAAGGTTCAATTGCCACTAGCGAGGGTTAAAAAATTTGCTAAGTCCTACAGTAATTGTGCTCATAGGGTCCCGACTGGCCTCAAGATTGTTGCGAGTCTGTATGGCATAACCATCACCATTTCTGGTTCTATCAGTCTGGCTTAGCTCTGGTAAATACCGCATAGCAATAAACTGGCTAGCAAGGTTGTGACAAGCAACATCGCGCAGCCTGTGGGAAATGTCGCAGGCGTGGTACATTAACCTCGTCTGGTGAGCAATATATCATGTGTTCCCAGGCAACACTCCAACACAGGACTGATGTAGGCGTGAAGCCAGCCAAGGTCGGCAGCGATATCGGGCCTAAATCGGCAAATCGCGCTCGCACTACTTTCACCCACATCTGTCCGGTGACGGCCAGCCAAATGGCTACACTGTGGCGAAGCCACCATGGGTGAAACTTGGCCAGCCAGAGTGGGCGAAATTTGGCCAGCCAGAATGGGTCGGATTTGGCTAGGCAGCATTGGCCGATGTTGCGGGCATTCAAGCTTTTTTGGCGTGTTGTCGGCCACGCCGACATCGGGAAACCCCTTGCGCGACCGTTCACAGCCACTATTGTGTTTCTAGTGTTCACCCCACGTGTGTCGCGCCGTTTGGATTGCAAAAATTTTTATTTTTGTGTTTTCAAAATTTCAAGGGCTATGAAGGCATTTTCAAAGGACCAACAGTATTTTATACTAATGTGCCTCTCACGCATACGTGAAAGCTGTATTGACACAGTAATAAGTGTGGCTAAGTGGATCCTCTGTACTTTCTCTTACTGCGTTCTAAACAAAACAAATAACACAAGCGAGGTTTATAGGGAAAAACACTATTTCATTTATTTTGTGAACTCTGCATTGATAATATGCTATTCTCGTGTTGCACCGTCGTAGTGGAAAAGCTTCGGCAAGGGTGGAACCTGCGGGAAAAGGCGTGAAAAGTTAGCACAGCTGTGGGGCATATCAGTACTATACTATAATTGTATGCAATTTATGTGCGACTCATGAACAAACGCGGAAATTCAAGAAATGTCGGAAACATCTAGTAATCAGGCACTACTTTCGAAAATAACAAAAGAAAGTTGTTCTTTTACTATAAAATGAATCTATGTTCAATATTCAACCCCCAGATCTTGGATTTGTGTCACTTTAGATACCCAAGGAAAAAAGAATAGACACACGAGTAAAGGTTCTGTTGTAAAGCAATTTTAAAAGCGGCAGATTCGTTGAAATAGGTGCCTTTTGCATTATATTAAATTTCATATCTTTGGCATACATCGGAAAGGAAAACATGTAGACGTGAGCTAATATGACAAACACCAAGGATGGGGTCTTTAGGCAAATATGTCCATAAATGATAGGTGGAAGCCGCATTATGAGCAGATATTAGAGGAAGAACATATTAAACGCGAAGCATTTCTTAGCGAACTTCGGCGAGTTTGAGCGTATCTATCTATCTATCTATCTATCTATCTATCTATCTATCTATCTATCTATCTATCTATCTATCTATCTATCTATCTATCCGCCTGCGATTTTGTGCGCTCCTGGCCGTTTCGCTAATCGGATGATTACGAAAATTGGTATGCCACATCATGACTGCATGAAGAACATAAATGACAGGTCATAACATGAAAATCATGATATGCATGTCATGAGTGGCATGATTTACATGTCATGGTCTTAATGCTCTCCTGGCCGTTTCGCTCATGGCATCTATGCGATAATTGGTACGGCACAATATGACTGCCTGACGAACATAAATGGCAGGTCATAACATGAAAATCATCATATGCATGTCATGAGTGGCATGATATACATGTCATGGTCTTAATGCTCTCCTGGCCATTTCGCTCATGGGAAGAATGCGATAATTCGCATGGCACAACATGACTGCCTGACGAACATAAATGGCAGGTCACAACATGAAAATCATGACATGCACGTCATGAGTGGCATGATTTACATGTCACAGTCTTAATGCTCTCCTGGCCGTTTCGCTCATGGGATGTATGCGATAATTGGTATGGCACAACATGACTGCCTGACAAACATAAATGACAGGTCATAACACGAAAATCATGACATGCATGTCATTAGTGACATGATTTACTTGCGACGGTCTTGGTGTTCTCCTGGCCGTTTCGTTTATGGGATGTATACGGAAATTGCTATGCCAAGACATAACTGCATGGCGAACACGACTGACAGGTCATAACATGACAATCATGATATGCATATAATGGGCGACATGATTTACACGCCACGCGTTTCGTCAACGGCATGTATACGAAAATTGGCATACCACAAGATGACTGCATCATGAACGTAAAAGATAGATCATAACATGAAAATCATGACATGCATGTCATGAGCGACATGATTTACATGCCACGGTCTTTGTGCTCTCTTTGCCGTTTCGTTAGTGGGATGTGTAGGAAAATTGGTATGCAACAATATGACTGCATGACGAACATAAATGACAGGTCATAATATGAAAAGCATAACATGCATGTCATGGGCGGCATGATTTACATGCCAGGCGTTTCGTTAATGGGATGTATACCAAAATTGCTATGGCACAACACGACAGCATGACGAACGTAATTGATAGGTCATAACATTAGAATCATGATACGCGTGTCATCACCGGCATGATTTACATGCCATGGTCCTGGCGCTACACTGCCGTTTCGTTAAGGGGATGTATGGGCTCCGTCTACTGACCAGAGGGCGCTACGTAGCTCTCGTCGGACGGCTCAGTATCGCTGACATTGGCCGCTTGGGTGGGACGTATGAGACGCGCGCGCACGGTGGAAACCGAGGCGACAGCGACGCGCGTGTTTCTTGGCTTCTTTCAGGGCGTGCTGCGACCCAGTCAAAAAAACCGACAGGGCTGTTGTGTCGGACCGACAGAAATATATGTCGGATCGACAACATTTTTATTT
>CM023489.1:63597373-63662331 GCA_013339685.2 Hyalomma asiaticum
GAGAGGGAAAACGAAGAGACGCGAGGGGAGAAAGGGACCGGCCGGAGTGGCAGGCGGCCGTTCCGCTTCCTTCCGTTCGGCACGAGCGTGAGATAAAGGCGCCATCTGGCCATGGTTTTGGGAAACGCAAGAAGCTTGCCTAGTACGCAGAACTGCGTAGGAAAAGTCCGCTTTTGCGCATCCTAACAAGCACTAGGGTCTTTAGAATTGCGCATCTATGTATTTTGTACTAAAGGAACACACCGCTAATACTTACGTATTGATGTTGCGCCTCAGATACGCGTAATATTTGCTTTTTGGCCGACTGTGTTCAAAAGTATGAAGGTAGCTACCAGTTCAAGCTGCATCGTCGTTGAGGAAGGGGTTCACCTTTCGCAGTAGGATACACACACACACACACACAGACCAAAATTTCTACGTTGAAGTATCCCAAGGAAGACTATCGTCTTTAATAATGTGAAATGCTGGATATCATTTTCATTTGTGTAATGCCTGTTCATTCAAACCTGTAAAAATTGCCTCTGAGTGTTTGCAGCATCTGCGTCGTGGAAAAACCTCGGTGCACTACACATTCCATATTAGTCGCTCTATCACCAGTCTTTCTAGTTTATGCTTGAGGAGCTTTTGCTTCACATGATTTTTCATATCGCGTGGTCAAGTTGCCACAAAGCTTCTCAAAAAGCATTTGAGACACTGTATTTCCACTTTTTTCAGTTTGTGATTCTGGTTATTTGTACACTTCGTACATAATGTGTCTGTGCAGAGCTCTTGACGCAGAACTTTCAGATCATTCCAAACGCAAGCATTCTGCTTCACAGGAGCAACACTCCGTAATGGTTGTCACACTAAAGTTTTGCACGTTCCTTATTATTTCCAGGTCATGGCGCCGTGTTACTAAGCAACTGTGGGAAGCAAAATGGAACGTTCACTTTCTGCATCCCTAAAAGATCATTATACTGCTCCATAACGTTGCACAAGGGGTCAAAAGCCCCAACAACTGTCTTCCTGTGGCTTTTTTTATTTGCTACGCCATTTACAGTCTAACCAATAGAAACAAATGAAATGAAAAGGAAAAAAGAACTTGTGACGATGAAAATGACACGAGTGTTGATTGATTGAGAAGCAATTTATTTTTATTAGCAAGTACTGGGAACAACGAAAGGCATTCAGTAAGTTGAAGTAAATGCAGAATAACACTTTAAGGTGCGGACAAATTTCCATCATAAATGCAACACCAGCGTAACTTCTACTGAAATGAAATACCATATATATGGTACTACTGTAAAATATTGCTTGGTCGTAATTACAAACATAGAGTTGTAGACACCGTAGCTTTACTTAGTTATAGGTATTGTTTGGTAAGAAAAAGTGGTTTTCTTGAGATGTTGCCAAGCAGGGGCGCTACTATAAAAGCCTAGTGGATGTCGTATCTTTGGCCGTAGAAAATGTCTAAACAAGTATAAGGAAGTAATGGTAGGTAAGCGTCGATGACTGTCAGACATATGCGTTGTCTCCAGGAATTCAACATAACTCTTTGCCTACTCCGTGATCGGTGATAGGTTGTGAAGCAGGTAGCACTAATACTAATCCGTGATAACTTGTGAAGCCCCCTATTGCAAAAACCAGCACCCCCAGTGCATTCCAGAACGTTTTCCGTACTGGGAGCACTGGAAACGCGCTGGGAACGACGATATTTCACAGGGCGGGACACACTGAGACGCTGGCAGCGCTGACAGCGCTGGCTTGCACTGGTGTGCGCAGGCGTTTTACTGGGACAAGCTGGTATAGCTGGAATGTCACTGGAACCAGTGAGAGGCCCACTGGAAAGCGCTGTACATTGGGAGGCTGCGCGCTGGTACGAGTGCGGAACACACTGGAAGCGGCCCGAGAGACGCTGGCGCTGGTTTCACAGGCGCACGCTCCGCACTGAGCCAGTATGACTTGATTTCACTGGGTGTGAAGACTGGGAATATTTACGGCTTCGCCGTACTTCATCGCTGCTAGCTACAGCATGCAACAACTCGCGGCGTACGTCGTCCGTGCGCACTTAGCACTAGCAGCTGTGAATGTTTACATTCGTGCATTTTCCTCGCACTTAGGTTAGACACGCAATGTCACGTCTATGAACCACTCTGGTAATAGTTCTCCGGTAGTGTTCACTTGTGTGGAGGAGCCGGTGCAAATAACAGTAAAATTTTACATCGCCGCGCAATTTAATGACGCCCTCAAAGCGTCGATCGCAATTCACATAGAAAAAATAAGAAGAAAAAAAACACCGATCGGCATCACCACACTGCAAATGCACCTCTGGCGATTGCTGCGCCTTCAATTACTTTAGATGCGCGAAAAGGTAATCATATGAGAAAGCTTCTTGAGGCAATATAAAATAATTTTAGCTTTCTCAAGCCGCCGAGCCCCGATCGGTCTGTCCCAGTATGTTCCCAGTTAAGCTTGGGCATAGCGCACCCGTCGAGTCCGTGTACACGCGAACGGCATTCCAAGCCTTAAGTATACGCTACTATGACGAGTCAAAATTACTGCTCAGTACACCCTTTGCATCGGTTAACCTGAACAGATAATTTTTATTTCTTTTAGTGCTTGAATATGAAGCGGTGAGCATCGAAGCAACGCGCTTTGAGCAAGCACATATATGTCACGGAAAGTTGCTGCCGCACTCTTCTCTGACTCAAATTCTACAACACATATTTGTTTGTCAGTACGGCTTATTGAACAAAAATCATGAGAAGTTTCTCACAGCACTGCGCTTCCTTTTTGCGAAGCCATTAACAGTTGTGAGATTGATGAACATGTCTATGTCAGACACTGCACTGCCACTGTCCTGAATATCACCGTTTGAGCGAGAAAACTGCCAAGTGCCACTTGAAGTACACGTTCAATTATCGAGCGGCATTATAGTCTACACAAAACGCATCTACATACAAGTCGACTATTTGTAAGCGCAAGAAAAGGCTATCGAGCTCTGCCGTAACAGCCGATAGCCCCTGCCGTCAGTCTACTTACATTTTTTCAGTGTTAGATATGAATTGTACAATACACTGACTGCTGTCGCTATGAGAACGTCATGCGTGATCGGCGGCTTGTTTCATTTGTCTGGCAAACGTGTGAGGTTCAAATGCGCATAAAAAGCGCGTTCGTCTTGTGTGTACCACTGCAAACAAGAAGTCTGAGGGTAGGTCCATAGGTCGGCGCACACACTCATGAGTGCACTCACTCGCACTCATTTCATAGACGTGAGTGCGAGTGCGAGTGAGTGCCAGTGAGTGTGAGTGGGAGTGCGAGTGCGAGTGAGTGCAAGTGAGTGTGAGTGGAGGTGAGTGCGAGTGCGAGTGAGTGCCAGTGAGTGTGAGTGGGAGTGAGTGCGAGTGCGAGTGAGTGGAAGTGAGTGTGAGTGGAAGTGAGTGCGAGTGCGAGTGAGTGCCTTTGAGTGTAAGTGGAGGTGAGTGCGAGCGCGAGTGAGTGCGAATGTGTGTTAGTGGAAGTGAGTGTGAGTGCGAGTGAGTGCCCGTGAGTGTGTGTGGAGGTGAGTGCGAGTGCGAGTGAGTGCGGATGCTGGAAAAATTAGGGTGAGTGAGTGTTCCCCTACACTGCCGACCTATGGGTAGGTCACACCACTGACTAACCTGTTTAGACTCGTCAGTGTATTCTTGTGTGGCGCAGTCCTGTGGCCCCAACTGCCCACAGGACGAGTCTCAATACATACTGTTTTTCTGCATGGGGATGTGCGAGCAAGACCCTACAGAGTTGAAGACTTCACAGACGCCATAAGCCCTACAGGACTGCTTCCCGACGTCGTGGCACTTGGAGCCTACCAGATAAAGCGCGTCTGGGCGGTAACACTGAGTGGAGAAGAAACAACGAAGAGGATGTTGTCCTTCAAGGAACTGCAAGTGAAGGGATATCGCTGTCTCATTGTCGATCCCCAAGACCGGCAGATAGAACTGCAGCTACATTGGCTGCTCCATGGCGTCGCCGATGAAGATGTGCGAACGGCGTTCGCTGCTTTCGGCAATGTTGCGGAAGTCAACCGGGAATGCTGGCGTGTAGACGGTGTCAGCGACAAGGGGTCGACGATCAGAACGGTTCTCCTAAAGTTGAAGAGTGGAATCACAGTCGAGGATATCCCGCACCAAATTCGTGTGGCGGGAGAGCTGGCCCTAGTGGTTCCGCCAGATAGGCCTATGCAATGCCTGCGGTGTAGAGGAACCGGTCATGTGCGGCGCGACTGCAAAGTGTGACGGTGTGCCATATGCCGTTGATTTGGTCATTGAGACGCCCAGTGCGTCCGCTCTTACGCTGCTGTTACAGGCGCTGCAGTGAGCGATGAGCTCGTTGAGCAGACCATGGACGCCGCCGAAGCCAAAGACGCGGCCAAGGGTGCAGGAGACGCTGCGAATGCAGTGGTGGAAGGCAAGATTTCCATGCCTGACGACCAATCTGCGTCGAAAGCTACGGAGCATCAACTCCAACAGCGGCAATCAGCGAGGACAGGGCTGCTGCCGAGGATAAGCACAGTCAGTCAGACGAGGTGACTACTGAAATGGTGGTACGAAGCGAGTTGCCTGGGCAAGAAGCAGCACGAGTGTCTAACACTGACTCAGCGGTCAAGAGACCGTTAGAGAAGTCTGCTGAGGGCGCAGCCGATGGCGGCAAAGTAGATGGACCACCAGCAAATTCGACAGCGGCACGGCGCCGAGTGCCAGAACGAGACCCAGTACATCTCGGAATAGAACAGCTGGAACGCCAATGGAACTGGAGCAACATGACGCCGGACCACCGGATGGCACCGGAGGCGTCTAGCGCTAAGCTAGATGTACACGGTAAGCACCATGCTCCGGGCCTGCCTCCTTTTCTTTTAATAGCATAATAATGGCTAGCAATTCGTCAGTTGCTTTCGCTACAATAAATGTTCGAGGTTTGGCCTCGAGGAAAAAGCAGGCTCAAGTCCACCGCTTGTTAATTGACCGTGATATCGACGTGCTAGCCGTCCAAGAGACAAAGGCTGAAAGGGAGGAGGAGACCCGAAACCTGATGCTACGTTTTAAATCGAAGTATTTTGCCGTTGTAAGCCACGCAAAGGGCTTATCTGCTGGTTGCGTGCTTTTCGTTAAGAAGGTTCCGGGGATGCTCGTCCAGAACCACTTTTCTTGCGAGTCAGGCACATTGGTTTTGTGCGATTTCACTACAAGCGATATTGCATGGTGCGCCATAGGCATCTATGCGCCAAACGCGGATGCAGAACGTGAAAGGTTCTTTGCAATGATTAAGCAACAGCTATGTGTGCACAAGCAGATTGCTTTGTTGGCTGATTTTAACTGTAATTTGAGTGCGAAGGATAGGTCATCTAAACGGTCAGTACAAGACGGAAGCGTTGTAATGCTGAAGCAGTTACTTGACGAATTCGAATTGGGAGACGTAGCCAAATGCATTGAGGCCGGATGTGAAGTTCGATTTACGCATTTTCAAGGAACTAGCCACGCGCGCCTTGATAGAATTTACATGACAGGTGATGCGTTGTCAAAAAGCAATAATTATTCATTTATACCTGTTTCCTTTTCAGACCGTTGTCTCGTTCAATGTAGTGTTCGATTGGAACAAAAGGAAAACATATTTAATTTGGACGTATGGAAGTTTAACGCTAAGTTACTCTATGATGGCGCTTTTAAAGACTACATTATTGAGGAAATCAAAAATATTCAACTGATTGGCTGCTGTAATATTTCTGAGCAATGGGAACATTTAAAGCAACGCGTTAAAATGAAGGCCATCTCGAGATCCAGTGCTTCAAAATAGCAAGAAAAATT
The DNA here is from genome assembly GCA_013339685.2 of Hyalomma asiaticum. Lineage (NCBI taxonomy): Eukaryota > Metazoa > Arthropoda > Arachnida > Ixodida > Ixodidae > Hyalomma > Hyalomma asiaticum. Next base: position 63,603,196 of record CM023489.1, read on the forward strand.
AAAGAGAATGAAAGCTTAGAGCGACACTTCAGGAATTGATAGCGCTTTAAAGTAGAGAGCCGGGCGCATTTAGAGATGACATACGAGCCATCAAGAAGAAAATTGAAACATGCGAACAAGAACGCTACCGAGGTGCACTCATTCGTGTAAGAGCAGAGGCGTGGGCGATGGGTGAGACGCCCACAAAACGCGCACTTGGAATAGAGAAGGCCCATATGCGTCGGAATCACATTGAAGTAATAAAAGAAAATGATATCGTCCGCCGCGGTGGTGTAGTGGTTACGGTACTCGGCTGCCACCCAAAAAACGCGGGTTCGATCCGGGCCGCGGCGGTCGCATTTTCGATGGAGGCGAAAATGCCAGAGGCCCATGTACTGTGCATTGTCAGTGCACGTTAAAGAACCCCAGGTGGTCTAAATTTCCGGAGCCCTCCACTGCGGCCTTTCTCTCCTCTCTATCTCTTTCACTCCCTTTCTCCCACCCCCCACGGACGCTTAGCCGTGCTCCCTACATGGGCTGCAGAAATTAGCGTCCTTTCCTAACCAAACCACAATCAATCATCAATCATCAATCAACCAAATGATATCGAACTAACTACTAACCATGCTATAGCAAACGCCTTTCTTCGCTACTACCAGCGTCTTTACGCTGCTGCACCAGTGGACATTGAAAAGTTCAAAGGCGCGCTCCTAAGCCGGATGCCACAGTTATCTGCCGAGACAAGAGAGGCTTTAGAGTCGCCTATAACATGCTCAGAAATTGAAACAGTAATTGACAGTCTCACTCCTGGGAAGTCACCTGTACCTGATGGTTTGGGTGCGACCTTTTATAAAGCGTTTAAAAAGGAACTTTCCCCTGTCTTACAATCTATCTTTAAGGAATCTTATACAGCCAAAGCATTGCCGCCTTCATTTGCTGAGACACATACTGTTCTTATTCCAAAGACAGAGGAAAAAAAATGAAGTTAGTTACGTCGTATAGGCCCATTTCGCTTACTAATACTGACTACAAAATTTTTATGAAAGTTTTGGCAGCCCCGCCACGGTGGTCTAGTGGTTATGGCACTCGGCTGCAGATCCGAAGGTCGCGGGATCTAATCCCGGCCGCGGCGGCTGCATTTCGATGGATGCGAAATGTTGAGGCCCGTGTGCTGTGCCTTGTCAGTGCACGTTAAAGAACCCCAGGAGGTCGAAATTTCCGGAGACCTCAACTATGGCGTCTCTCATAATCAGAACTGGTTTTGGGACGTTAAACCCTACAAATCAAAGTTTTGGTAGGGAGATTACAGTCTGTGATTACAGAAATAGTTCGCGAGCACCCTAAACATGTGGAATCAAGGGGCGTTCCATTTTGACCAACACGCACAAGATGCACTGTGTCGTTGAGTGCTGCGATGCTCTTCCATCTGCTGTAGCCATTCTGCAGCTCGATTTAGAAAAGGCTTTTGGCCGCATACCGCATGATACGCTATTTGCTATACTTGAGCATGTTAATGTTGGATCGGTAAGTAGAGACGGTGTAGCCCTGGCGTATCAGAACTGTACTACTAGAATAATTATCAACAAGATGCCGGGAGATCCCATTAAGCTAGAACCTTCTGTCCGCCAGGGCTACCCAACAAGCCCACTGTTGTTTGCACTGTATATTGAGAGTTTATGTTTAGCAATCTTACGCAACGAAAGAACTCCCCGCCACGGTGGTCTAGTGGCTAAGGTACTCGGCTGCTGATCCGAGGGTCGCGGGATCGAATCCCGGCCGCGGCGGCTGCATTTCGATGGAGGCGAAATGTTGAGGCCCGTGTGCTGTGCGATGTCAGTGCACGTTAAAGAACCCCAGGTGGTCTAAATTTCCGGAGCCATCCACTACGGCGTCTCTCATAATCAGGACTGGTTTTGGGACGTTAAACCCCACAAAACAACAGCAACGAAAGAATCCGCGGTTTTAGGCTGCTCGAAGCCGAATTTAAAGTTCTGGCATATGCTGATAATGTAGAAGTGTGTTGTACTACAAAAGAAAGTGTGGAAGAGACAATTGCTGTTGCTAGGGGATTTGGACAAATTAGAGGAAGTTTAGGCTATGGCACGGTGAGTGGACAGAAGCCCCGGATACTTATGCTAATATATGATGGTTAACAAGTCCAGGAAAGTACTTAGGCGTACCTTTCGAGCACTATAAAAGCACCGATGAATACTGGGTTAATCAAGTGAAACAAATTCAGGAAGGAACAACGCGGTTCAACACCACTTGTCTCTCATTGTATTTTAGAGCTGCTGTATGTAATGTATTTCTCATGAGGAAGCTGTGGTATGTGATGCAAGTGTTCTGTTGTAAGCGTGTGAACGTACAAAATCTTCATAGGATATTCTCCATCTTTGTGTGGGGTTCCACTTGGGAAGGGTGCAGTAGGACGAATCTGTTCCGACGTGTTAAAGCTGGAGGACTCGGTTTGTCGCATCTATTCGTGCGCCAACTAGTTAATCGTTTCCTTTTCTTTCGAGATGTTCAAGATACCTTTTTGCGAACTGTATGCCAGCTACGCCTCTGTCGCGCTTTACCTAATTTTCTCGTTAGCACCGCAAGTATGCCTGGATCTACACGAGGCTACTTTAATGAAATTGTGGACAGCGTCCGTTTCCTGTCTGTAAGGTTTTCGAATGAATATCTGTGTTCAATTAATCGGAAGAAATTATATAAAGACATTTGTGACATCATTTTCCCAGTACCTCTGCATAGAGCCATAAACAGTGGAGGCGAGGGCCAAAACGTACTCAAACGAGTTAAGAAAGTGCAAATTCCGTCAAGTGCGAAAACATTTTTAAGTTACACTCTGGCACTTTGCCAGTGCGAACCTTTTTGGAAGAGAGGTTTTTATTTGCCATGGGGATCCCATTGTTTTATTTGTAGAAAACCAGAGGCAATAGATCATGTTTTCTTCCACTGCTGGGAAGGGGTCTATTTCTGGGATGTGCTACAAAGGACACTGAAGAAAGGTTTATCTCTACATCCAGTTGGAATTCGGTATTTCACTGTTAAAAACGATTATGGGCTCCCTTTCGACCTGATAATGCTGCTTGGCCTCCATTGCTTATGGCGAGCTGGAATGGCCGGGTTTCACCGCGAGCCGGACAGGCGACCAGCACGTGTGCTCTTTCGAGAATGCATTGGCCAGTATATTGATGTACTAAAAGATCAAGAGTTTATTCCGGATTGGGTAGCCAGGGTTCAGCCTCTGGTTTACCTAAAGGAATTTTAAGAAATACCACCATCGAGACTACTGTAGCAGTCTGCATTGCTGTTCAAGAACAAAAAACCCTTACCTACTGTTTATGTTCGTGTTCTGTCAATAAATGGGCTTAAAAGAAAAACTGGTGTGGCGCAGTAGTAGCCCGTTAGGATGGCAATGCTAAAGGTGCCACGTTCGAATCCTGGTCTCGGAAGGTTTTTTTTAGGGCTTTCTTTGCTTTTGTTGTGCGCCTTCTCGCTTTTTTATATTTGTATATTATTTAGCATGCATGGCAGGGACGCACTACGTTTTTTTTGCCCCAAGTCGTTTTGCGTGCCAGTAAACCCCGCCTCCCAGTATCCCGTGACACACCAGCGTGCCAGTACGCAGCGTCACACTGGGCACATAAACAGGCATGGCGCTGGACGCTGGCTCCCAGTGGCGCTGGGTTTTCCAATAGGGTAGGTAGCAAACTGCCTTGCATCTGTCATTTGCTGGCTTCAGTGCCTTTTTCATCAAGTTTTCATGCTGCCAAGCAGCATTGCTTTTGGCTTTTTAACATAGTTTATAGACTGTGCTCATCAACCCTATTGGAAAACTCAGCGCCACTGGGTGCCAACCTCCAGCACCATGCCTGATTATGGGCCCAGTGTGACGCTGCATACTGGCACGCGAAATCGCTTTAGAGACAAAAAATTGGCAGATCCCACGTGCAGTGGGAATCAAGGAAATGCGGAGCACGCATAAGGAACGTAAAATGGGTTTGCATTGTTGTCTCGCTATACCGAGTTTAGTACATATGAAGTTAACAAAACGGCCGCAAGAGCAAGAAGACTGTGGCATGTAACCCATGCCGCTCATACACGCATGTCATGATTCTAAACTTATGATTTGTCATTTACGTTCTTCATGCAGTCGTGTGGTGCCTTAGCAATTTTGGTATACATCCCTTTAAGGAAACGAGCTGCATGTAGATCATGCCGCTAATGACATGCACGTCACGATTTTCATGTTATGACCTGTCATTTATGATCGTCATGCAGTCCTGTTGTGCCAAACCAATTTTCGTATAGGCTCCGTGCAGTCGAGTTTTCCATGTGCGACATCAGCGCCAGAATGCACTGCCTGGCGGAGAGAAGAAGCAAAATTGGGCAGACTGTGACAGGGAAATACGCGAACGCGATGCGCATCTCCATAGCAGCAGCGACCGCCCGTCCCACCTTCTTTCGTTTTATTTCCATTAAGACGCGCGCTTCAAACCTGCGGCAGACTGTTCCAAAGGGCAACGCCGCGAGCGTTCGTGTGGTTCGCAGCACGCCCGGAAAGCAGCGAAGAAACGCGCGCGTCGCTGTGGCCTCGGTTTCCACCGTGCGTGCGCGTCTCATACGTGCGACCCAAGCGGCCAATGTCAGCTATACTGAGCCGTCCGACGAGAGCTACGTAGCGGCCTCTGCTCAGTAGACGGAGCCATCCAATTAACGAAACGGCAGTATAGCGCCAGGACCATGGCATGTATGTAAATCATGCCGGTCATGACACGCGTGTCGTGATTCTAATGATATGCCCTGTTATTTAAGTTCGTCATGCTGTCGTGTTGTGCCATAGCAATTTTGGCATGCATCCCATTAACGAAACGCCTAGCATGTAAATCATGCCGCCCATGACGTGCATGTTATGCTTTTCATGTTATGACCTGTCATTTATGTTCGTCATGCAGTCATATTGTTGCATACGAATTTTCATACACATCCCACTAACGAAACGGCAAAGGGAGCACAAAGACCGTGGCATGTAAATCATGTCGCTCATGACATGCATGTCATGATTTTCATGTTATGGTCTGTCGTTTACGTTCATGATTCAGTCATCTTGTGGTATGCCAATTTTCGTATACATGCCGTTAACGAAACGCGTGGCGTGTAAATCATGTCGCCCATGACATGCATACCATGATTGTCATGTTGTGACCTGTCAGTCATGTTCGCCATGCAGTCATGTCGTGGCATACCAATTTCCGTATACATCCCATAAATGAAACGGCCAGGAGAGCACCAAGACCGTCGCATGTAAATCATGTCACTCATGACATGCATGTCATGATTTTCGTGTTATGGCCTGTCATTTATGTTTGTGATGCAGTCATGTTGTGGCATGCCAGTTTGCGCATACCTCCCATTAACGAAACGCGTGGTATGTAAACCGTGTCATTCATGACATGCATGTCATGATTTTCATGTTATGACCTGTCAATTATGTTCGCTGTGCCGTCATATTGTGCCATACCAATTTTTGTATACACCCCATTAACGAGATGACCAGGAGAGCACCAAGACTGTGACATGTAAATCATGCCGCTCATGTCACGCGTGTCATGATTTTCATGTTATGACCTGCCATTTACGTTCGTCAGGCAGTCATGTTTTGCCATACCAATTTTCACATACATCCCATTAGCGAAACGGCCAGGAGAGCCCTAAGACCGTAGCATGTAAATCATGCCGCTCATGACATGCATATCATCATTTTCATGTTATGACCTGTCATTTGTGTTCGTCATGTAGTCATGATGTGGCATACCAGTTTTCGTAAACATCCGATTAGCGAAACCGCCAGGAGAGCACCAAGACCATGGCATGTAAATCATGCCAGTCATGACATGCATGCCATGATTTTCATGTTATGACCTGTCATTTATGTTCTTCATGTAGTCATGATGTGGCATACCAATTTTCGTAAACATCCGATTAGCGAAACGGCCAGGCGAGCAGAAAATCGTAGGCGGCTAGATAGATAGATAGATAGATAGATAGATAGATAGATAGATAGATAGATAGATAGATAGATAGATAGATAGATAGATAGATACGCTCAAACTCGCCGAAGTTCGCTAAGAAATGCTTCGCATTTAAAAACGTGGTGCTACCCTGTCATGCATGCTCAATAATATACAAATATAAAAAGCCCAGGGGACCGAATTATAGCAAAAAAGAGAAAGTACTAAAAAGGAAAAACTTCACACGCCAGGATTCCAATGTGGCACCTTTTATTCGCCAACCCAGCACACTACTACTGCACGACGCCACTTCTTTAAAGGCGATAGTCTTTCTTGGGGTATTCGACGCCGAAATTTTGGTCTGTCTGTGTGTGTGTGTGTGTGTGTGTGTGTGTGTGTGTGTGTGTGTGTGTCTGTCCTGCTCAGTCGAGCACAAAACAAATATTACGCATATCTGAGGCGCTTATTAGAAGGTGTGTTCCTTCGCTTATTAGAAGTATTAGAAGGTGTGTTCCTTTAATAAAAATGCCTAGATGCGTAATTCTAAAGACCCTAGTGCTTGTTAGGATGCGCAAAAGCGTACTTTTCCTACGCTTCGGTAAAGCGACATGGTGCTGCCACCTACCAGTAACTCTGCGTAATATGCAACCTTCTTGTGTGTCACGAATTACCGCCGGAGAAGATCTCGGAGGGTTGTACTACCGAGCGTGGAAGAGGGAGTGAGAGACGCTTGACGACCGTAGCGTTTTGTCACAGCAAACCAAACTTTTATCCCACGGCAAACGCACACCCAAAAGTGAACAAAATATATACAAGCCAAAAAAATATAATCAACACAGAGATGCTTACTAATCTAAATTAATGATGGGGTTAAGTCTCAAATTCGCGCATTGCTTAGTCCTGAGTCTGGCCACTGTGGCCTCGCCGACACCGACGCGATGAACACATGGAAAGTTCTTACGTTGCGGGCGCGGTCCTCACTCGTCGTCACCAAGGCCGCTGCCGGTGTAGAGACTGGTCGGGTGGAAGTCGTCGCTGTCCTTTACGACGGCTAGAAGACACCGCTTGCTTCCGAAGCCGTCGCCCCGTCTCCACTGATGACGTGGCCTGACCAAGGGTTAGGCCTAGTCGCCGGGCTAAGTACGTGTCGCGCTGGTGGATTTCTGCTGGCCGACCTTCGAAGGGGGAGAGTTGGCGGCGCGTCCGGAACCCTCGGCTGCAGCACCTCCGCGGAGCCTCGCTCGAATCTTGGCCGAGGTCTACAGCTACGCCCCGGAGTACCAGCGTCTCGGGCTCCCGAGCTGAACGCCCGCCGTTCCCGTCGACAGAGCGAAGCTGCCGATGCGTCCTTCTTCGGCCGTAGCCAAGCAGACAATCCCCTTGCTCAGCGCTGCTGCGCCCTTTTCATGCCTCGTTTCACGCGCCACGAGCGCACGTGCTGCTTCATCGGCGAATGGTCTTCGCCATCGTCGTCGTCTGCTCTGCGCCGCCTCCCTTTGACTCATGACATGGGCCCATCTTTTCAGGAGTTTTTTCCCTGAAAAAACTCCCACTGCCGATCCTTTGCGGGTGGTGACTGTGACTCTGCTGTGGCATGGGTGCTGCTTGTGTCGACGTAGTATGCACCTCACTTCACTGTCTCACACAATACACTACACACACTACCTCGTTCGCACACTGCGCACATTGTTCACCACATTTGAGAGTTCACTGAGTTCACACTCTCAGGCCACACGCGCACGTCACCCGCGAATTTCGCAAGTCACGTTGCACCACACACCAATTCACCACCCATAACACTAATACAACGTTTACTTTTACCCCGACTGAATGTTCAGAAGTTCAAATTGCTGTCCTCTATTGGTGTATACACACCTCTTACACCAACTGAGCATACAATGCTCAAAAGAAGTCAATAACTCCCAAAGCCTCAAAGAATATTCATCACTTTCACTTGCAACTCGTCACACTCCTGCCTCAATGAGTATAAACTGCACAAAAGAACTCAATAATCACTCCCAAACCTCAAAGAGTATTTATCACTTTCACATCATTTTCATCCTATTATCCCAATCACTGAGTGTACAAAATGAGACACGAAATCAGCACTAGTTCAGTAGCATCGGAGCATATTCAACACATTCACTTCCCGATTATACATTAGCATCACCACTATCTTCCCCTTCTCTCAAATCATTGGCTACCAACGGAGCATACACTGCCTTGCTGCAACAATACATTGTGGTATGCCTATTGCCTCATTGCTCTATAGCGCTCTTACTATATTGTCTTTCACCGCTACCTCTATACACAAGATTGACAATAACATTCTTCCCTTTCCATTTACACCTCTAAATCTCTACAGGCTATGTCTGCGTCCTTTCAAAGGCTTCCATGTTCCTTTCCTTTCAACCACCTCTAACACCTCGTGCTTCGTTTTTCTTTTTTCCTTACTCCTATGTCATCTTTTGCTGTTGATCCTTTCTCTTTAAACTTAATTGATCTGTCCTGCCCTTTCTCTAGCTCCACTATTGCACATGCTACGAGTTACCTATCTCTCTTCTACCTTTCCAATCACGTTCCTATTCATTGTCCTTTAAATCTCTAAATGCTCTGCCAAGTTCCTTCTCTTCCCTAACAACTATACAGTACTTGCTATGATAATTTTTCTGATCTATTTTCCGCGTCCGTATGTCTTTATCCTTGAGCCTGTCTCTGTTCATTTCCGTTAGCAGCCATCCTATCATAGAAACGCGTTCTTTTTCTTTAGCGGCCACAAAAAGAATCTTTCTGTCTCAGTTATGAGCCCTCTCTCAAACAATGATCGGTGCCACACCTTCGTGCGCCTCCTTGCTCGTGCATGTCGCCTCAAACGCTCGATACAGCGGCGGCGTTTGCTCGCATTGCCAAACATTCTCAGGCGTCTCTTCCTTGCTGAATTCGCTCGCGAACGCCTGGTGTGCCCGAAGCATTTGGTATCTTTCGAGGTCAAATGCCTCCTCAAACACTTCTCTGTCGCGCGCCTTCTTATTGCGCACCGTCGCGACCACCTTGTGCGACGCCTGCGTTTGTCTTCTTTCAAACGAAAACGCGCCTTCAAAACATTCTCCCTCGCGCGTCCACCTCCTGCACGCGGTCGCAAACGCTTACCCCGCCCGCGGCGTTTCCTCATTCTGGCGCTCACGAAACGCCTCTCAGACACTACCGTGCGTTTACGCTTCTTCAGCTGTCTCTTGCAACCGACTTCTGCACGGCGTCTACTTGATCGACGCTCAATCGACATGCTTCGTTCCCTCACATATCGCTTCTTTGGAACTCGCGTTTCCCGACGCGCCTTATCACCAAGTCCTCCGTTGGCAGTGTCCACGTCTGCCTTTTTCTCAACTAGGACCTCCTCGCTCCCATTTGTACCGCTCCGATCGCGGACTTCACTTCCCCTGTTCTCACCCTCAAACTTCACGAGTTCATCGCGCGGATCGTGGCTCCGCTTCACATCCTCCACTGTGGGGCACGCATCAGAACAAACCCCGTCAAAACTCAATTTGCAGCAACCTGCAATCCCCTCGCGATCAAGTACGTGCTTGCAGCAGCCTGCAATGCACTCTTTACTCTCCTGCACCGGCGGTGGGTGCTCTTCCTCCTCCCCCGCTGCGCTAAACAGCTCTTGGGCGCCTACGCCCGCATCCTCAAACTTCAACTCCATCTCCTCTATACTTGCGGTAACCGCGTCGCAGATCTCTGACTCTACTAAGACGATTTCCTCGCTCGTCTGAATTTTCTGAAGTTTGCTTGCTTTCACCTCATGTTCACTAAATTCCACTGACGGCAGCGCGGGCAAATCTAGACATGACGTCGACTCCTTATTCCGGTGCATCCGCTTTGCTTCGGCCTCAGCTATCTGTTGCTTTAGTTTCGCCACCGCTCTTTCGTGTTCATCACGAGCTCGCTCGAGTTCCTTTTCAAATTGGAGCTGTCGTTCTTTACGCTCAACTTCATATTCTCTGTCGCGTTCTCGTGCACATTCCTCAAAAAATCGCAACGCATCCTTTCCATACAGGTTCCTGCTCTTAGCTATTGCCGCCAAACGTTCCCAATCCATCCCGGCACTCTCCAACGATCACTCGTGACTGGGCCTGGAGATGTTAATCCTGGCAGGCTCGCCAATTTATGTCACGAATTACCGCCGGAGAAGATCTCGCAGGGTTGTACTACCGAGCGTGGAAGAGGGAGTGAGAGACGCTTGACGACCGTAGCGTTTTGTCACAGCAAACCAAACTTTTATCCCACGGCAAACGCACACCCAAAAGTGAACAAAATATATACAAGCCAAAAAAATATAATCAACACAGAGATGCTTACTAATCTAAATTAATGATGGGGTTAAGTCTCAAATTCGCGCATTGCTTATTCCTGAGTCTGGCCACTGTGGCCTCGCCGACGCCGACGCGATGAACACATGGAAAGTTCTTACGTTGCGGGCGCGGTCCTCACTCGTCGTCACCAAGGCCGCTGCCGGTGTAGAGACTGGTCGGGTGGAAGTCGTCGCTGTCCTTTACGACGGCTAGAAGAGACCGCTTGCTTCCGAAGCCGTCGCCCCGTCTCCACTGATGACGTGGCCTGACCAAGGGTTAGGCCTAGTCGCCGGGCTAAGTACGTGTCGCGCTGGTGGATTTCTGCTGGCCGACCTTCGAAGGGGGAGAGTTGGCGGCGCGTCCGGAACCCTCGGCTGCAGCACCTCCGCGGAGCCTCGCTCGAATCTTGGCCGAGGTCTACAGCTACGCCCCGGAGTACCAGCGTCTCGGGCTCCCGAGCTGAACGCCCGCCGTTCCCGTCGACAGAGCGAAGCTGCCGATGCGTCCTTCTTCGGCCGTAGCCAAGCAGACAATCCCCTTGCTCAGCGCTGCTGCGCCCCTTTTCATGCCTCGTTTCACGCGCCACGAGCGCACGTGCTGCTTCATCGGCGAACGGTCTTCGCCGTCGTCGTCGTCTGCTCTGCGCCGCCTCCCTTTGACTCATGACATTGTGTTTCCCGATATCATGGCCAGATGGCGTCCATATCTCACGCAGCGCTGCCTCCATTTCATCCATGCCAGCCACATGCGGCCGGTGCAACATAGACGGGGCGCTGTCTGAGGCAAGGCAAAACATAAATGGCCGTTTGATTATATACAACACACTCTACAAGACATGCCCAGACAACGCAGGGAAAAGACCGACGAGCAGATTGTAGCGGAGAAGCACCGGCGTGCCGATGCCTGTCGTCTCAAGCGTGCCCAGGAAACGCCCGAAGCTCGTGCCGAACAGCAGATGAACCGAGACTCATGAGTACGGCCGGTAGAAGACTATCGTCTTTCGACGACATTTGCAGCGAAGCACGGAGATATGCGGCCAATTTTTTTCTTTAATAGCTGTTTTTGATACTATGCTTATATCAATAAAGGCAAAGAAAAAGGCAATTTTCTCTGTGACATATAGAATTCGATCAGCAAGTGGTGGCTTGGTCACATTAAAATACCGCCAAAGCAGTGAGCGGCTCCACTCTTGAAAGCCACTCAGGGGTTTCCGCATATACCTTCTGAGTGCCGACGAATCAATGCACACTTTTGCGGAAATAAGCACGTGCAGGCCGCGCGTCCTTATCGTATTGGTAACCTATTCTTTCTCGCCATATACAGTGCAGGCCCATGAGGCAAAACAAGTCATAGGGTACTCCGTCCTCGTTATCAATGCTTAAGAACCTTATTCCATGCGGGTCTAGGGGGAAATCTTTCTGTATAGTCCTTTGCAAAACGTCCCAAAAATAAACTCCCTCGCAGCAGTGTAAAAAACATGGTCTATTGTTTCTAGCTGCTTGCAAATTAAACAGCGTGAACACCAAGGCAGAAATAAACCCTTCCCCTCCAACAAACTTTTAACAGGCAATGTTTCCGTGTGGAGTTTAAAGAAGAAGGTTTTAGTTCGCTGTTGAAGGTGCATCTGTGCTAGGACCTCCACTGTAAAAAGGACCTATATAGAGGCACAGAAAAAAAAACATCTCACAGTACAAAATAGAGTTCTCTTCTTTTCACAGTGCTCAAGTAGTCTCTTGAAAATCGTGCCATCAGAAATCCTAACACTGAATACAATTTCTTTATAGTAACCGCTCAGCCATCCACCACACTCGGCGGTTGACACAACGTAGTTGGGTAGCCGTCTGCAAAGCCTCAATTGACACTCTGTACGCAAGAAAGGGTCTGAGACATCTCGCAGGAAAAGGAACCTGTTAACCATTTGCCACAAGAAGAGGTGACTGAGACCAAGCCACATTCTTTAACACATAGGAACGAGTTCGTACGGCTACAGCGTTCCCATTCAGAAGCCCTGACAAAGACTGCGAAAATTCTGTGAAGCTTCTGCACATTTTTCCTTGAACAGTGCAATACTTGCGTAACATACCAAAGCTTGCTTATCAAAAAAAATGTTGAAAATAGTGGCTCTGGCGAAAATGGATAAGCGTGCCCCTTTCCATTTCCCCACTTTATCCCGTGTGTCTTCAATCTGCTTTTTCAAGTACGTCTCACTGTCGCGATAGGCGTAGAGCGGGACACCTAAATATTTGCCAGGTGTCGTCGCCCAAGGCACGTTTGCAAAATGGTCTGGCTTCGTTGGCCACAGGCCATGCAATAGCCCAAGGCACTTGGACCAGTTAGCACCACTCCCCGTAGCTTTGCTAAACCTTAGTACAGTTTCCACAGCCTCCGTTTACAATGTTGATTCCTTGTGAAAATTGCCACATCATCTGCGTATGCTAATAGCTTCACTTCGACTTCACAACACGGTGAAGAGACCGTAAACCACGACCTACTGTACTCCTGACCTGACCAGCTCGCAGCGTTCTGCGGAGCCGCTTGCGCCGCCTCTTGCTCAGACTTCGCCGCTAAGGTGGCGCTCTATTTACCCTATCTCGGCGCCGGCGGATGCAGCGGCGCACCGGATCTGCCACAGACCACGACGTTTTTCATGTCACATCGTGCCTCATTGTGTGTCTATTTCAAATTGTTATAATGAGTACGAGGTTGAGAATATTCGTTTGCGTTTTAGCCGACACTTTAGTGCATTTATTTTCAAAAATAACAAGTTGGGCTCAATATTAAGCTAGCTACAGCGCATTAAACTTTGAGCACCTTCCTTGAACTGGGTTTGTCGGCAATTACTTTTTTGCGCGCTTCCTTTTCTGTTTTGTTAGCCATGTAGTTAGTGAAAACTGGCCGACTGAATTTGCAGAGAGAAAGCTTAGTGAAGCGTTTTACATGTTCCTCTGTAGAGCCTCCCTGCAGTGCTTGCAGCAGCCTGCAATGCACTCCTGATTCTCCTGCACCGGCGGTGGGTGCGCTTTCTCCGCTGCGCTCAACAGCTCTTGGGCGCCTACGCCCACATCATCAATCAGCTCCTGGGCGCCTACGCCCGCATCATCAACATCCGACTCGAGCTCCTCTAGACTTAACCGCGTAACCGCGTCGCCCTTCTCTGACCCTACCGAGACACTGTCCTCGTTCACCTGAATTTCCTGACTTTGGCTAACTTCCACCTCATGTTCACAGATTTCAACTGTTTGCACTACTGGCAAATTTGCACATGATGTCTCTGTATTCGCAACCCTCAGCCCTCGTTCCGTCTAATGTAACTGTTTCTTTAGCTGAGCTACCGATGCTTCATGCTCTCGTTCGCGCTCCCGTTCAAGTTGGAGCTGGCGTTCTTTGCACTGATCCAACTGAGCTTCTAATTCTCTCAAGCATCCTTTTTGGCATACATCAAAAAAATTTAACGCGTCTTTGCCGCGTAAGTTCCTGCTCTTCGCCGTCGCTGCCCACCGATCCCAATCCATCTTTGCAAACCCCGACGATCTCTCGTGACTGGGCCTGGAGATGTTAATCCTGGCAAAGGCTCGCCAATTATTTGTGACGAGTGCGTGTGTGAGGATCTCGGGAGCGCTTGCTCCGATGGATTGAGAGAGAGAGAGACGACGTAAGCGTTAACAAAAAACAAAGACGTTACTTTATAAAAAGGAACACAAAGACTTGATAAAGATGAACAAACATCAAACTGCACACCAAAAGAGAACTAGGGAAAACAAACTAAGTTAACAACCTACATAGCCTGCAAATCCTCCGCATTGGGCGCAGTTCCAACGGGAGTCTCTCAACACTGTGTCCGCGGCCGCTGCTCAAACTGATGTAGGACTCTCTTACATTGAATTCGGTGCGGTGCGTTTCGAAATCGGTGATCTCTCGGTGTGTCGTGTCCCGTCGCTGTCGTCGACAGATGCTACTAGTGGTGGCCGCCGCTCACGCAAGGTCCGTCCATGTCTGCCGCCTTGCTTCTCCTGTGACGAGGCGCGTCACCGATTAGGCCTAGCGCAGGCCTCCTTCCTAAGTGCTGCTCGGTCTCCCACAAAGACCGGCCCTCTGCGGCGATTCTTCTGTCGGTCGTCCCGTTCTGCCGGCGAAGGTGGAGCGCTGCGGGAACGCCGGGAACTGCTGAAGTTCGGCCGCTGCCACTCCGAAGTCCGTGCTCGATCGTAAGCCAGATCGACGGCACCCCGGAGCCCGACGTCCTCGTCTCCTTGTCACCAGACCGTAGCTGGCCAGACACCCTTCGTCGACCGGTGCCGCGCAGAGAATCCCACCTCAGGCTTCTCGATCACCGATCTCTGCTCGGGTCGCGTGCCGCGAGCCCACTCTCAACCAGTTGTGGATATCGACGTGTTCACGGTGCGAACGGCGCGTGCTTTCCCGCGCCACTTCGCCGATCTCTCCGTTTCGTCTGCTAGCCTGTGTTTGTGGGGCCACTTACTCATGAAACGCCCGCACCACCTGCTCCGGTTGCTAGGGGCGAGTATAGACCTATTCCACTGGGCCTACGTCACGAAGATGCGGTGGCGCTGTCGTCGGGAGTTTTGGTTTCGCATGGTAGGCATCCGCCGGCGCGCCTACCGTAGCAGCCGCTGCGTTTTCGCTGGTGCGGGCGCTTCTCACCGCCATGAAATGAAGAAAAAAGTGTTCACTGATGACCTGCGCCATGGGTTGGTTGCTCAGCAACGCACAAGAGATGTGGGATAGGTTTTTATCGGTTTCCTGCTTAAGGAAACCGATAAGGAAAGGGACAAACCTGTCAGGCCGGCTGTTTGGTGCATCGGTTATGCGCCCAACATTTTCGTCACGACTAAGCATATGTGTAATTATTTAGCGTTAGTGCGGCTTGTTTCAATTGAGAGAAATAGCATTGTCGCAAGCATAAACAAAGTGCGGACACAGAGCGATGACGTTTGCCGCAAAGCGCACACGACGTTAGCTTAGCTCGATGTGTAGAAGTAATCGTGGTCGCCGTGTAATATTGAAGTGGGGAAGCTGTACATACGTTATAAGAATTTCACACTAAAATGAAACAAATATATAAGAGCTTAATTGACGCAGCCGTGAGCGAAAGGCCGATTACAGCGACGCTTTTGCAAATTGCTTGCGGCTGCGATAGCATACAAACGAGAAGTGTCTTTGGCAATGCTGTAGTGCTTATGATGCACTTTAAATTTTTTTTCGATTGTCAGACTGCTCGAATGAACTACACGCTTGAAATATGCCGCGTCGTTACAGGACTTCACGCCTTCACGATCGGAACTGAGTGTATGGGCAGAGCCGCAAGCCGCGGTTATGCGCCTTGCTGGCGGTTATTTGAGAGCCTTGTCCTTGGCACGTTATTACTTTTTTTGTGTGTGTGCGTTATCACAGCCCTATTTACATATAGGTTATAGCGCCACCAATATCGCATGCGTGAGTACCTATTCCGTCGCAAGGATTTTGTGTAGGGATTAGAGGCTTTAGTCCGAAACAGTATTTTAGCTGAGGCATCTTCAAGTCGTATTTAAACAAGTCTCGCTGTTGCAAGTGGTTCATCCTTGCACTAGTTACCGAATTAAAGCATACGCATGAAGCGATGCCGATAGGATAGCTCGCGATCGTTCGCATCATGTGGCAAGGTGCTTATCCTTTCCATCAGTTTGTCACATTTTGCCATAGCTGGGCGTCGGCACATTCTTTTCTACATTCGTTGAATGCTTCCTACAGAGCTAACGCAACTTCATCTCACGCGGCTGCCCCTCGCAAACTGTTGTAAACACGCCTTCGGCGCTCCGACGCCCCGTGCTCGGAGGCAGCTTTCGCACACGCTTCGCCGGCGGCGGTGGCGCGACCGTGCAGGGCCGCGGCAAGCGGTGGGCGGGGCCTCCGCGCCGCGACGTCGACACAAGCCCTGGTTATATCGCCGGTGCCTACCACTGTTTACCAACATGGAATAGGTCTATAAGCGCGCGCGCCCGCAGCTGTTGCTATGGAAGAGGGAGTGAGAGCGGAGAGGTAATACCTGCCGGCACGCGGACACCGACAGACGCCTGACATGCCCCGACTAAGAAATGCATTCGCATTTAATAAAAAAATTACAGCATATCCACGGAGTGAATGATGATGAGTGGGCGAAGCTCGGGATATTTATCGTAGATCGTGCCCAGTTCCGGATTAATTTAGTTAACGCGCATGCTACGAATCCTCACGGTTCAACTATGCACAATGCACAAGTGAAATCTCCCACCGCCACTTCATTGCAAGTCAAGATCCAGTGCCTATATATATATATATATATATATATATAGGCACTGGATCTTGACTTGCAATGAAGTGCCGGTGGGAAATTTCACTTGTGCATTGTGCATAGTTGAACCGTGAGGATTCGTAGCATGCGCGTATAATATATTATTTTTTATTTTTTTTTAGACTTAATGCAATCACCATTCGGTGATTTTAGCAGGGTGGTACATAAAGTAGGTATTCAAACAAATGGCAATACATGTGGCATACAAACAGAATGAAATACAATACAATACAACAGCATACAAAGAAAAATGCAAAGCAATGCGATACAAAGCAATGTCATATAAACAAGGTGCAATACAATTCAACTGCTAAGTGGAGCTTCTAATTCCGATGAAAACAATCCCAATGATGGTGCTGAAACAGTTGCATTAGTTAGTTTATTCCACTCGACTATGGTGCGAGGAAAAAATGAATATTTGAAGCAATTGTTGCGTGTGGAAAATGGGGTTATGGTGTAGCCATGCCTCTGCCTAGTTGAGTAACCAGAAAAAAAAGAAGAAATATCGGCTATATTGACTTTATATTGGCCTTTAATTAGTTGATACAAAAATTTAAGCCTTGAGTTACGGTATCTTAGTGATAAGGGCGAAAGTTGCGCTCTCTTTAAAAGGTCTGTAACAGAAGTTCTTGAAAAATTATTGTAAACAAAACGTACTGCTCTTTTCTGCACTTTTTCTAGTTTGTTAATGTTAGTCTTGGTAAAAGGGTCCCATATGATCGCGGCGTAATCTAATATTGGTAGGACAATTGATTTGTACGCTAAAAGGCGGACAGACGGAGTGGAAACTTGAGAGCACGACGAAGAAAAAACAGTTTGTAGGTTGCATTTGTTGTTATGTGCGTAATGTGTTTATTCCAGCACAGGTCATTCGATATGTAAAGACCCAAGTACTTATAATTAGTGACCTCAGACAGAAAAATATTGTTAGCATTGTACCTGAAATGCAAAGGATTTTTCTTGTGAGTGATACGCATAAAGACCGTTTTGTCAAAGTTGATGACCATTTGCCATTCCTCACACCAGGAGGCTACTTTCTGAAATGCCTGATTTAACAGCAGTTGATCGGATGTGTTATCAATCCTGTTAACAATCAATCCTGAAATGCCTGTTAACAGCAGTTGATCGGATGTGTATACCCATATATATATATATATATATATATATATATATATATATATATATATATATATATGGGTTGCCGGTGAACGCTTCTTCAATGCTAGCAGTCGGTATTTCTCAATCAAGAAACTCGCTTCCACCCTGGCGCATATGCCCCGTCATGTACACAGTGCACCCACCCCCACGCTACCCTTACCCACATTCTACTCGAATGCCCGGCGGACCCTCCCCCGCGGGGCCCGGAGCTTCTGACCACCTGGGAGGAATGGGAGACCCTGCTGCGCTCGACGGACCCGGTTAGGCAGAAGATCGCCACCGACCGGGCTGCCCACGTCATGGAGCTTCACGAACTCATGAACGTGTAGTGCAGTGGGGTCGTGCGGGGACCCGAAGATCCCTTGGTCAATAAAGTTCTTTCTCTCTCTCTCTCTCGCTAGGAAACGCTGCCTGCGCCAACGTTGTTTCCCGCGTTTGCTGGGCAGTGTCGAGTTTGCCGGGGAGCTAAAACTTTTAGCTAACACTTACACTTCTACTTCTACTAACGTTTCCTACTCGAACATGCCAATGGCTGCTAATGGGGAATGAGAGGCAGAAGAATTCGGCTTTTAGTTAACGCGCACGCTGCGAATTTTTTATTGTTCAACAACGCGCAGAAGAAATCTCCCACCGGCACCACCTTGGAGGTGAAAGCGTAAGACTGGTTACGCACTACGACTACGACGAGGGACGAACGGGTGCCGCTTTAAGGAGCTTCGCCCCTAAAAAAGCGCGGTGGAGCGCGCGGCCGCCGCGACGGGTGGGGTACGTAGCCGCACAAGCGCAGTCATAGCGGCAGGCGGGTGCGCTAGCACAGGCGCGCTGGCGCTAGGCTTGCTGGGCAGGTCAGGAGTACAGTAGGTCGTGCCGTAAAGAGGTTATTTAGGCGTGTGACTTACCGTCAGACTTCTTGTTTGCAGTGGTACACACAAGACGAACATGCTTTTTATGGGCAGTTGAACCTCACACGTTTGTCAAACAAATGAAACAAGCCGCTGATCACGCATGGCATTCGAATAATGGCGAAAGCGGTCAGTATATTATATAATTAATATCTAATACCGCAACAATATAAGTAGACCGACGGGCAGGGACTATCGGCTGTTACGGCCGAGCTCGATAGAAGTTCTTGCTCTTACAAACAGTCGACATGCGTGTAGATGCGTTTTGTGTAGACTATAATGCCGCTCGATAATTGAAGGTGTACTTCAAGTGGCACTTAGCAGTTTCCTCGCTCAAACGGTGATATTTCAGGACAGCAGCAGTACCAGTGTCTGACATACAGAGGTTCATCGAAGCTCAAAACTGTTAATCGCTTCGCAAGAAGTAAGCGCAGTGCAGCGGGAAACCTCTCATCATCTTTGTTCAGTAAGCCGTACTACACGACAAATATGTGTGATTGCATTTGAGTCAGAGAAGAGTGCGGCAGCAACTTTCCGTGACATATATGTGCTTGCTCACAGCGCGTCGCTTCGATGCTCACCGTTTCATATTCAAGCAGCACGAAGAAATAAAAATCATGTGTTCAGGTTAACGATGTCAAGGCTGTACTGAGCAGTAATTTTGATTCGTCGTAGTAGCGTATTCTCAAATAGTGTAGACGGACTCGGCCGGTACACTATGCCCAAGCCTCACTGAGAGCAAACTGGCACAGACCGATCGGGGCTCGGCGGCTTGAGAAAGCTAAAATTATTGTATATTAGCTCAAGAAGCTTGCTCATATGATAACTTTTTGGCGCGTCTAAAGTAATTGAAGGTGCAGCAATCACCAGAGGCGCATTTGCCGCGTGGTGACTACACTGGCCTAGCCGCGTGGTGAGCTACACTTGCCTAGCCAAGCCCGTTTCGCGCGGCACATCAAGAGCCGTGCTGCGCATGCGCAAGGATCAGTGATGTCACATAGCTTGCGCACCGGAGCCACCAGAGCCGGCACCTCTCGCGCACTCCGCCGCCGCCGCGCGTGACCCACCGCCGCCGGTCTGCGCATTCCAGAGGAGTGACGTCGTAGCAGTGGTAGACTCACTGGTGCCGTGCGCGCTCGCTGTGCAGTCGCCGTCTCACACTGCGCTAGAGCCGCTGCGCTTCTGACTGGCGTTTGCCAGTCATGGAGCCATGGAGAAGGAGAGCGCAAATGCTGCTCAACAGCGCAGAAGAGCGGAGAAGCTTGACTCATCGGATCCCGAAGTAGTTGCCTTTGATCCACCATTAGCACCATTGATCTTGTCTATCAGAGACAGACAGACAACTCCAAATACTGTGTTGGGGTCATAGAGACGGCAGCGTGTTACTATACTGATCACCGAGCCGTCTTTGTGGCAATAGAAAAGCAACGTGATGTTGAGCAAAAATAAATATACATGTGCCACATAATACGTATACCGCGTGTGTGTCATTGGAGCAGCAGTAAGCATGACAATCAAGCTAATCCTAGACAATCTAGACAGCCAGGAAAGCTAAGAATAATCAGATGAACCTTTGCTAACGCTACGTATATCCTGGCATAGCCGAGGTAAGCCACTGCAAGATTTTTTTCTACGCGAGTTGGGATCGCGCTTTGAGAGCGTCATGAAATTGCGCGGTGATGCAAAATTTCGCTGTTATTTGCACCGACTCATCCCCACAAGTGAACACTACAGCAGAACTATTATCAGAGTGGTTCATAGACATGACATTGCGTGTCTAAGCTAAGTGCGGGGAAAATGCACAAATATAAACGTTCACATTTGCTAGCGCTTTATGTGCGCGGACGCCGTACGCCGCGAGTTGCTGCACACTGTAGCTCGCAGCGATGAAGTACGGCCAAGCCGTAAATGTTCCCAGAGTCTGCACACCTAGTGAAATCAACAAATACTGGCGCAGTGCAGGGCGTACGCCTGTGAAACCAGCGCCAGCGTCTCTCGGGCTCCTTCCAGTGTGTTCAGCACTCGTGCCAGTGCTCAGCCTCCCAGTGTACAGCACTTTCCAGCGAGCCCCTTCACTGGATAGGAGCTCGTTATCCTTATCACATGTTGGCTTCAGTTTCACAGAATATAGTGAAAGAAATAAACTAGTGTAAATCTGATTAAGGATTGAGTAACAATAACAATATGCAAAAGCAAGCTTCACAGCTCCACTTTATTACCCTGCATATATACTCTCTCACAAAGCGACGCAGATATGCCATTGTGTTAGATATTAATGGGGTGGTAACGTGGCCGGACTGGAGAACGTTTGAAGAGCAGGCTTCGTGAGTATGACAAGGATGTAACTATTGCCGCCAGTGGTCGTCTTGGTGTTCATTGGAAGATTGTGGTTGTTGCCCCCACTTTAAAAAAATATGTGACATGCTAGCAAGAATTCATAGCCAATTCACGAGTGATAATATTTAGGTCCATAGAACTGCATTATTAAAATATAAGTGTGTGTTCGTCTCTTGTAATCTCAGACACTGGAACTGTGTCTTTCTGCTAACATGCCAATGAATTACCGCTTTTCCCATGCGCACAAAGTATTATGTGATGATGACCTTCCCATTTATTATTTTATCTTGCATACAGTTATTTCCGTACTTTTTATTTTGGTTTCTGTTTTCCTTGTGACGTGTCAATTTTCGCATGTAGTTACGCATGTCTTTTGCCACAATTAAGTCATTTTCCAATCAGCGCTGCATGGCATAGTTTATGTATTTCTACCGTCCTCGTTTCACATTGTGTTCCTTAGTACACAAGGGGACCTTCTAAGAAAGGGAACATGTGTGTGAGCAGTCAAAGCGGTGCGCTGGCTCCTTATGGAGCCAACAAGCGGACGAAAGCAGTTCAAGTTATTATTGTATCAAACATGCGTGATTATAAGCAGTATACTGACCGAAAAGAGAAGCCATTTTGCCATGTAGGCGTGCAGGTCCAGCATGTAGTAAGCCATTTGGTTGTGTATAGTTGGCTTTTTCAGGACGCTGCTCAAACACCGAAATGACAAACAAAAATATGGGAGATCCCACGTGCAGTGGGAATCAAGGAAATGCAAAGCACGCATAAGGAACGTAAAATGGATTTGCTTTGTCATCTCGCTATATCGAGTTATGTACACATGAAGTTAACGAAACGACCGCAAGAGCACCATGACTGTGGCATGTAAACCATGCCGCTCTACACGCATGTCACGATTCTAACTTTATGACCTGCCATTTACGTTCGTCATGCAGCCATGTTGTGCCATAGCAATTTTGGTATACATCCCATTAAGGAAACGAGTGGCATGTAGATCACGCCGCTCATGACATGCCTGTCACGATTTTCATGTTATGACCTGTCGTTTATGATCGTTATACAGTCACGTTGTGCCAAACCTATTTCCGTATACATCCCATTAACGAAACGGCAGTATAGCGCCAGGACCATGGCATGTAAATCATGCCGGTCATGACATGCGTGTCATGGTTCTAATGTAATGACCTCTCATTTATTTCGTCATGCTGTCGTGTTGTGCCATATAAATTTTGGTATACATTAACGAAACGGCTGGCATGTCAATCATGCCGCCATTGACATGCATGTATGCTTTTCATGTTATGACCTGATATTTGTGTTCGTCATGCAGTGATATTGTTGCATACCAATTTTCCTATACATCCCACTAACGAAACGGCCAAGAGAGCACCAAGACCGTCGCATGTAAATCATGTCGCTCATGACGTGCATGTCACGATTTTCATGTTATGACCTGTCATTTACGTTCGTGATGCAGTCATCGTGTGGCATGCCAATTTTCGTATACATCCCATTAACGAAACAAGTGGCATGTAAATCATGTCGCTCATGACATGCATATCATGACTCTCATGTTGTGACCTGTCAGTCATGTTCGCCATGCAGTCATGTTGTGGCATACCAATTCTCGTATACATCCCATCAACGAAACAGCCAGGAGAGCACCAAGACCGTCGCATGTAAATCATGTCACTCATGACATGAATGTCATGATTTTCGTGTTATGACCGGCATTTTATGTTTGTCATGCAGTCATGTTAAGGCATGCCAATTTCCGTTACGTCCCATTAAAGAAACTCGTGGCATGTAAATCATGTCGCTCATGACATGCACGTCATGATTTTCATGTTATGACCTGTCATTTATGTTCGCTGTGCAGTCTTATTGGGGCATTCCAGTTTTTGTAAACATCCCATTCACGAGACGACCAGGAGAACAACAAGACTATGACATGTAAATCATGCCGCTCATGACACGCATGTCATGATTTTCATGTTATGACCTGCCATTTATATTCGTCAGGCAGTCATGTTCTACCATACCAATTTTCGCATACATCCGATCAGCGAAACGGCCAGGAGAGCACCAAGACCGTGGCATGTAAATCATGCCGCTCTTGACATGCGTCATGATTTTCATGTTATGACCTGTCATTTATGTTCGCCGTGTAGTCGTGATGTGGCATACCAATTTTCGTAAACATCAGATTAGCGAAACGGCCAGGAGAGCACAAAATCGTAGGCGGCTAGATAGACACATAGATACGCTCAAACTCACCGAAGTTCGCTAAGAAATGCTTCGCGTTTAAAACAAGCCTGAAGAGACAAGCACGCTCATCCTGTACACCTTTTTCGTTTTCTCATATGTCATTTTTGTGTCTGAGTAAACGGCCTGGTTGTTTTTACCATCAAGGGTTGACGCCACCAGCAGATATTTTTCATCGTGCATCCAATTGGCGGCACTTCAGGTCAACGTTTATAGAACCAGGTCAGTTGCAAAACTCCCCGCGTCAGCCGACCCGTCACGCGGCGCCGGGGCAGCTTCCGGTTTGGTGGCGCTGGCGGCGCAACAAGCTTCCGCTAGCAGACGAAAACGCGTAGTCGGCAGCCGTTCAGACAGGGCTTTGCCGACGGTATATTATCGAGATTTTTTGTTGCGCTGCCTCAGCAAGGTTAAACTGAGTAATTTTTAGCGGTCGTAAAGCAAAGACAGTATAGCTATGACTTTCTGGACTGCCCACGATAAACGACGCTCGATAGCATAACGTGCGAGTCTGTCCATTACGCTATAAGAAATTAACTATGTGGCGCATTTCCGTGGCTTTCAGTTTTTTGAAGTAAGGAGCTTTCACTTTGAATCGCGGCGGTCGTTACTTGCAGTTGTAGTGTGGCAGAATAGCCATGTGTGTACTGCACGCCAGAAATTCAGTCCTGCCACAGAAACGAAAATTGTGTTTATTTTATACATGCAATGTAGTGAAATAAGTTTTCAGATATTGCATGTGCAGTGTGATGCACACAGACTGCACAATTTAGTCTCAGGCATTATACCTTATCAAAGCTGCTCTAACTCTAAAAAGTTAATTATTTACAGCAGGATTTATGGAGTCAGACAAACTTGTGCACTTAACACAGAAATTTCTTTTATTTACACTCTGATACATTGCAGAAATATTTACAACGTGTGACTTTATGAATGGCAAGCTATTTACAAAAGTCGCGACTTTTTCCTAGCTGCTTTTACTTACTCACTAACGTGGTTTCTTTCTGCAAGAAACCGGGAGTAGAAATACATCCGCATAACTAAATAAAACTTGATTATTTGGGCTGTGAACTCCTCGGTGTGGAGGCCGCAACCTAAACTTACAAGTTTGCGTTTGGACACGACGTCTACGATACACCAAAACAGGTTTCCAAAAACTTTTCCAGTTTTCGTTTCTTCCTGCACAACTGCCTCGTCCACGGCCGCTAACAGTGATTGTCATGTCTTCTGCGACGACTACGCATTTCTCCACGAATAGCGCCCTTTTGTCTTCCTTGAGCACGAAAAACGCCATAAAACGTCCTGTCTCGCCATTCTCAACAACTTTCCTCCAGCATGCAGCGGGCAAACAAACATTTTCTATGTCTTGAAGCGAAATGACGCCACTCGTTGACGGCATGTCGGAACTTACTTCACCCTCTTCGGGCGATGTGCTCGGAGATAGTCTCTCCTTTTTCGCCGATGATATTCCGGAAAGTGTCCCACTCCTATCGCGCAGCTTCCGCTTTCTTGTCGCGGGTTTTGAAAGGTAAGCGGGCAAGTTCGGAAATATCTGTGGGACGCATCCTTCGACGAGACTCCACTTTCCTCTAGCGATTTCTACCTTCTTACCATTGATGATGTGCGTGAAAGTGTTCAGGATGTCTTCCTCGTGAAAGTGCATATCACACACACGTGATGTGTTCGACAGTTTCTTGTCCACACGAGGAATGGCGCGATCCCACGCCGCTCGCTGATCATTGTCACGCGGGGCACAAAAGAAATGTCGCGCTGTCTCGGATTTCCTGTAGCCACTTGTACAGCCGGGAACACAACATGTCGGCATGGTGAAGACACGAAGCACATACGAAGCACAATAGGGCGTGGAAAGCGCAAAACCGTTCACGTAGAAAGCAGCTTCAACGGATACCGACGCACCACAACATTCAGCGCCGACGGAGTAGAGTCGAGTGAGTGAATCCTGTTGCGACCGCAGCGCCACATCTGTCACTGATGGCGGCGGCGCGGCGCAACAACGCTCAGTTTTGCAACTAACCTGGTTCTATAAACGTTGCTTCAGGTAGCTGCTGCAAAGCAGAAGCCACACACACTGTTCCTCTCAGCGAAGGGCCTTCCATATTGGAACAAAATAAATACCATGGAAAATATTACTGCTTTTCTTTGACAGTTTCTCAATTTTTTTGATGCAGCTGCAGATTACAATAATTTGTCAGTGCTGAAGTGATAGATTCTTAAGCATATTCATAATTGCAGGGGTTGTACGTTCCAACTCAGAACATGATTGAGGCGCAATGTAGTGGAGGGCTCTGGAAATTTTGGCCAACTGGGGTTCTTTGTCGCTCACTGATAACACAAGCACATGAGTCTCTAGAATATTCACCTCCATTGAAAAAGCGACCCCCGTGGCTAGGACCGAGCGCACGTTCTTAGTAAAATTAGGCCGAACACCGCAACCACACTACCACGGCCGCAGCTGTTAGTATAATAAGCAAGTCTACAATGTTGCTGTCATGAAGCAGTTTAAAAATACAGTAATTATTGTGCCAGGCTAGCAGACAAAGACGGGACATCCCGTGCACTATATTCTTATTAATAGCAGTACTTCTGTGCAAATAATTCGTTTTATGAGCTTGACTACTAGTATGTTTACATATGCACTACTTCATTGTGTATGCCTTACTGTACATTACCTGTGAAGTTTGAAATTCTCCTCTTTACTTATCGATACTCTGTTAATGCTGTGACTATTATCTTTTTGTACGGCTACGAACTAGTAAAGTGCTTCAAAGAGAGCTTTTTGCCACAGCCCTTTCTGTAGGTGAGAATGAAAATAAACTTGATTTCGTTATCATCGTCTGCCCACTAGGCAACTCTGTTACGGTAAATCTGCTGAAAACTGTCCTGTGGCTACTAAAATGAGTTTTCAGGCTAGCTCCAGTGTGCACATTTTAACACAACACAATCAAATTATGTTCATAAATTTCATATCCGAAAAACACTGACCTTGATGTTGCAGAGCAGGACTCCAAGCAACCATTCAGAGTGGAATTTGACCAAAGGAGTTTAAATTACTTTAATGAGAAAGTATCGCTTTCCTTGCTGCTCATACAAGGCAAGTGATAACAGTATACAGACTGCGCAGTAAGAGGACATGCCGCTTGGCAACAGGAATATATTCTAATTAAAAACATGTGATGAAGTGCAAATGACATGATCTGTCTTAAAGAGAGGTGAAATTCTATGACTGGGGCGTCCATTTAAACAGCCCAGCTTCACTTAGGTAAATGCAGGGGACCTGTGTGTTTTTTGCACGCACAGAGTGACAGATTTCCTTACTACCGCTACCGATAGCTTAAATGTGAATTTCAATGCATGGCTCACTGTAAAATTGTTACTTTGTGAAATTGACACAATTGAAACGTTGATATGGTTCCACGGGGGAATTTGCAAAATAGTCCTCGATGCGTTGAAAAGCTGCCGTAACGGATAGGAATCGATTGCCAACGCGGGCCTTTTTTACCGGAGTCGAGCCTTATGATAACGATCGAGAACGACGTCCGTGCGATGTGATCCAACAATTAACTCAATTTCGCTGAGTTTATTCAGGTCTGGACTGGAACGACAGCACACAGGTGGGACCGAGAAGTTCCATTGTGATGCGTCGATTGGATTGACAGCGCATGCGGATAGCACAAAGGTGAGATCGGATCGATGGGCCGCGGTAGCAAAAGCGGGACTAGAATCAGAAGCGTCCGACTGGTAAATGTCGACTTGGGGCTTGGTTTTTGTTGAAGTGCGGCTTATTGAGAAGTTCAAAGCCACAAAAGGTGATTGCTTTCTGCGAAGTCCGCGTTCGTGACCGCGGAAGTAATGGTGACAGCGCTACATGCTTTAAAAACCATCGTGCCGTTTAGCACGTGGTGCCCACCAGCACATACATAGCGTTGTCCGCTAGCTGCACTGCACACTACGGCGCGAACTAGACAAGGCATGCTCGGTACGCACATCGGAGCGTCGTCCAGTTCATACGCCGATTCCGTTACACGGAGTGGTTTTCCTTAGAACGCACAACATCTCGCAAAGCATCGTTGGTGCAAGCTAACGGTTTGAAACAGCCTTTACGTCGCAGCAAACAATAAGGTTGCGGGCTTTTGGTGGTGTCTGTAATTTAAGCAAAAATTTGGTCTTATATACACTCCAGTGCAGCTCGTGACTTTATCTGGGGAAAGCGGCACGGTGCTTATGCCCTCATCCTTGCAGATGCTAGCAGACGGTCTTCAGACGGGTAGACCGTCCTCCGGGCCGCCATCTTGGATCGCTCAGTGCGCACCCTATAGTTCGTGGGCATTGCGAACACCGTGACTACGGGCCGTCTCGTTCGTAGTGGATGGAGTATGTACCCGTTAGCCTCCACTGACCATGAGACCTGTTCTTGATTTGTGCGTGGAATAACGGCCGTAGAAATACCACAGGATTGCGTAGTTTGTGAGCGCCGGCGGTCGTTTGTTGTACAGCCGTGCTCTATGGAAAAGGCTTTGGGACAATTTCGGCGAAAATGTATACCGGCAGGGCAACTACGCATCGCCTTTCTTCGCCACCGCAGCTGAATGTTTGCCTTTACTGTGTTTTTGTGTGCTCAGGGGCATTTTATAAGCTCGCGCGCCGGCATTGGGAACGCGCGTTCGCTGCAATCGACAAGGCGTTGGCTAATAATTGGCCTTGATTATAATGTGGCTTTAATTTAACGTGCGATGCAGGGCCGACGTTAACCGCACAGCTGTTCTGCGAATATTTATTTTCTAATTGCGCTGAACAGGTACTTATCACCCGCACTAGATGGCAGGTCAGTATGACGGAGTACATATACCCGATCATCAAGTGTACGGTTGTCTGAGCTGAGTGGTCCATGTGGTGCTTTATATTGATATGCGTGGGCATATCTTCTCGTGTCTACGTGTGCGATGTTCTTTTGAATTCATGCCTGTCTGCATATGCGATATTTAACGTTGATAAAATCTGTGTGTGAGAGAGTAGATGCTGATAAATCATGGAAAAATGCAATCGCAATGGGCAGCCTCCGTTTTTCTTTTTTCCATTTGGTCGGAATTGGTTCAACGGCTAGTCTGCCTAAAATGTTCCACAGAAGGCAACTTTTAAAACATCGGCTAGTAAATGCAGGGGACAAAAAATATGAACCGCTGCTGTTAGTGCGGCAGTTACTCCATATTGGTGCAAACTCTGTAGCAGCCCACTTACTCCCCGCCAGGACGAACAGCACGCCCACTTGTCTTCCATTTTTGTTCAGAGTCTACCCCCATGCCACGCGGTAAGCTCTACGAGTATGACCCATAGTGATTGCAGGATTGCTAATCGTGACGTCTGTGACAAGTGCAGCACGTTATTAAAGTAAGCATAATCAATTTGCGTTCGTCATACGTTTATACCTTACAATCCCAACTACCGTGTGTACCAGGACACCGAGACGGCCACAAGAGAACCATGAGAAAGGTGGCTAAATACATAGATACGATGAGAGGGACTCAACACCACCGAGAAATGCTTAGCATTTAAAGAAACGGAGCTTCCACCCGCATTGCTCAAGCAAAGAAAACACTTACGGTCACCTTGTTAAGAAGAACAGCATCGCGATGGCATTAATAAACGGTGAAGTAATAAAGCCATTTTGCCAACTACGGCGTTACCTAAATGTTGGCGCTCTCACGCTTTGATTTTTCAGACAGAAGGGCTTACTGGAGCGAGAAGAAATCGCAGCATCTTAACCATTAGGCGACAGCTCACAGCGAAAGTGCTAAAAGTGCCCAATTCTCGTTCCCATGGGAATGAAACATGGCGCACGACGCTTGTTGACTCGTTTACATGTATTGGCCTACCTTTTTGAATATACCGTATGCATGCAGTAGCTTCCATGCAAATGTTCCAGGTAAGGCCTACGAAAAAGCGCCTTCAGAAGCATGTGGAGACAATTGTCAACAGCGAATTCGTAGCCACAGAGACGAGGATACACCATCAGTTTTTAAAGCAATGAAGACGTTATTGCATGAAACCCATTGGCCTGCGAAAGTGTGGCGTTCTTTTCCTCACGAGAAAGAGAATAGCCGCAATAGGACAGCCGGAAATCACGTAAAACGCTGCCTCCACTGCTGCGGTCAGTTATATATGTACAGGCTCTCAAGACACACCGCGTTCGTAGTCTGCGTTCATAAATAGCCTCCTGCTCATAATCTTGAGATAAACGAACGATAACACTCCCTTCGGCCTATCCAGAGCGTCGAGGTTTTGTAGCGATAGAGAAAGATCTCATAAATGGCACATCGTACGTTTTGAAATGGCGGTCACACTCTGTGCATCAGGTCGACGAGGCAGCTGCATTTGCACGTGAAATAATTCGCGCGCTCAATTTCGTTTTCATACTGAAAAAAAAATATCAGATTTTCCCACGCAGCAAGACTTTATAGAAGAATTTTTCATTGTTTTGAAGCTGATACGAAAACCCTTATCAGTGGCTGCCAATGCAACCTCATAAGTCTGCTCATAAGAAAGTTAAATAGGGCTTTGTAATAGCCTGATAGATAATAAGCAATTTTTTGATACCTTTCCATAGTGCACTGTTTTCCTCTGAAGATATTTTCTGTTTTTCTCAAACAATCTATATTTAGAATTTCAGATAGTCTTCACTGAAACACCGTCTGTATGATGGACCATTGTAATACCTGGGGAGTGTGCCCTATTATTATTGACAAAACATGCAAGTTTAGGGGATGTACAAGTATGAAATACAACACAATATATGTTCCTGAATACGTTGCATCACGTTATCAAGGGTTTAAGTTCCTGTAGAGCACATGTCGCAAGGCATATTAATGTTCTCTGACATATGTACATTTATAGAACTTAAAGGGCCACTAAACAGGCTCCTACTTTTTTTCAAAGCCGCCCAAACAAGCTAACTCAATCATAGAGAAGGTTGCGGCGATCACATTCTGCGAATATGACAGCGCTGCGCGCCACACAGACGCCGTATTTCAAAAAACAATTCGCGCGCTTCTTTCCGGCGACTGACCAGTCACGCTCGCATCCTAGGTGTCGTCATGTCGTACCGCGAACAACTTTGCGTAGTCGTATCTCGTTGATTGGTCGAAACGTCTATTGTCAGATCCCCTGGCCATCCCACCGGCGTGAGTGCAGGAGCAACCCGTTTCTAGAACGGGAGCAACCGGTTCCGCAGCGCATGCGTCAATGACGTCAAATGATCACGTCAGGTCACGTGTCAAAAGTGGGCGTAGTCTCGACGGCGCGCCGCCCCTACCCTCTCCTCAGTAGAGAAGGGTGGGGAGGCCGACCGAGAAAACGAAACCGGCGCAAGCGGTCACTTAAACCCGTGTAACTTCTCTATTATTGCACCTATTCGCAAAATTCTTGCGGGAGCATGTTCACACCGCACAGGAGCGCAGTTATATCTTTAAAACAAGTTTTGGACCTCGGGTTTGTTTAGGGGCCCTTTAAGGGTGCTGGCGGCTTTAAGTGCACGAGTATAATTAAGCCTCATCTGCTGCAGGTTTAACCATCACTTATGTTGAAAACGAAGATGCATTGCTTCGTCGACATTGTTTTATAAATTAAGCTGTAATTGCTACTTGTTCACGGTGTCTGTTTGAAATCCTTGTGAAGTGTTCCATATTGACACTTGCGGTTGTTTTCGTGAACGCTGTTATCACGTTCCTGTGAATCCCGCGCTTGCTTTGATCGTTTGCGGCGAGCGCAGTGATCACTTTCTGTTATGCCAACGCAAGCTGCTTTGGCATAACACAAAGTGAAACAACCGCACGTGTCGATATGCACACTGGATTGCAGCACATAACTTCTCGTACCTTCAAGGCTACTTACCATGTTTGTCAGAGGGGAATACAGTGAACCGCGAAGCGAATACAGTCAATAATCGGCCGGGTTAGTTCCGTAGAAGCTATCCGCATCTTTAACGATGTGTCCTTTTCCCCTGCAGAAAATCACACAATTGCTTGTGATACCAACGTAGACAACTAAAACTAGAAATTAATATGTTACAACCATTTATCACGTGGACAAAACTAAGTGGAATGTCTGTGTAGCTCGCGTGGACTATCACATCATCTTGGTGAAACACATGTCTTAGAAGGATCATTTGTGTAAGATGTTGTTTAAGTGGCTACGTGAGCTCCATTTTATGTTTGATGTCGTCGATAAACTGTAACCGAGAATTTTCGGAATTTTCACTTCTGTGATCTACCTGTGAATGCGCAAGTTGGGTAAACCTTTCTGAGAAATCTGCTGATTTCAGACTGGCCTTGGCACCCGTTGAAAATATACCTAAGAATAAATGTCCCGATGGCAGCATCACACAGGCAGAAATTTTGATTTGGAATTGTAGAAGTAGAAATTACAACGTGTCCTATATAAAAAAATCCGCTTCAGTTAAGAATAGTGCGTCGACCGCGTGTTCAACCGCTGCGTCTTTAAGAAATATAGCGCACTCCAAGCTTAGCGTAAAGAGGCCTGGCATGGACGCTTTGATGAAGCTCAAAGCTTTCGCATCACAATTCAAGAGGCAGCCCATTACGGAATCGTACGTGCTCACTGAGTATCGTGCGTGCGAACCCAGTGCCTGGTCACTGAGTACGACTAATCTTGACATTAACTGCACGCTGCAAACTTTACGCCATCCAAATTAGTTCAAGCGCGGTCCCGGTAACTGAAGGTGTCTTCCAGCACCATTTCGAGAAATTTGAATCGGAGCCTCGTCCACTCCGTCGAAAAAAGGAAATGGCACACAGGGTTTCAACAAGACCTTTTCCTCAAACTATTTTACAGGAACAGCAAGACTTTGAACAAGCTTTACGATTCGAGTTCCACACGAACCATTTCATTCGCGGTCTGTGGCAGTTCGAGTACTTTGAGCCGATTCGCGATGACGTTCACAGCAATAGACCATTTCACGAAGCGGTTAGGCGCAGTCACCAATGAACAAGATATGAACTTCAAATTTGACTTCGACAGCACTGTCCATTCGAGCCTGAAAAAATCCGAGTTGCACTCCTCAAGCGACTGCATTCAGAAGTTCACGGGACTCGAATTCACACGCACACACATACACAGAAGCCACACAGACGGGCGAGCGCGCCAAAGAGCACATGTCGCACTAAATTTGTTTAACACGGAAAATTCCGGAAAGTCCTAACGATAGAATGACACATCACGCAGCCGAAAATGCCTTTACTTGGAACTTTTACGATTCCCCCCTACAGAATTCCCTTGTCCTAAATATACGTTTAGTAGGGGATAGATGGATGGATGGATGCTACTAGCTTCCTCTTTATAATGGGGCAGTGGCTGCATTGGCTACCAAGTTCTACTTTTATTATTTCCTCCACAAACACTTGTCTTGCCGAATTGCGCCAAAAATGTCCTGAAGATGTAGAGCACCAACTTTGATATCACCGTGACCGTCATTCGCGATGTTCTTCAGGGCACCGGAAACCGGAACTCCTTGTATGTCAGCCTGCATAAGCTGCTTTTCTGCAGTCGCTACAGGACCCTTTCTTTCTGGTAACTACTAGGGTCGACGCAGGGTGTGTCCGTGGCGCGTCAGGAACAACGTCAAACTGTTTTTAACGAAATACATTGTTTATTTAAAATACAAAAAAGCACTGTTACCACCGTGCATGTGGCCCCATGACGAATATTAGCGTTACCTGTGTTTCGATTTTTTTAGCGCAAATGAGTCGCCTTCTAGAGACAAATGCACTGACCGACTTAAGAAACGCG
Source organism: Hyalomma asiaticum (assembly GCA_013339685.2). Taxonomy (NCBI): domain Eukaryota; kingdom Metazoa; phylum Arthropoda; class Arachnida; order Ixodida; family Ixodidae; genus Hyalomma; species Hyalomma asiaticum. Next base: position 63,636,356 of record CM023489.1, read on the forward strand.
CATTCTTAGGAGATCGCTAACGGACTGGTACTACCACATGCACGTACACTCGAGAAAGCACGGCAGTATTAATGCTTGTTTTAGTGCTTTTCATAAACGAAAGCCAGTGTTCGCTGCAATAATCATTGTGGGTATCACGCGCTCCCGCTGTCAGCCGATAGCGCCACGAAGTGCGCAGTCGTTCCCCCGCTCCTCTATGCTGTGTAAGCAGCACCAAAGGCGCTGCCTGGGGAACTCGAATTCTGAGTGTCCTGGAGCCTGGAATGCGGCCGCGCCTTCCGGTTTGATGGTGGGTGCTGCTCTGCGTGGGAATACGCTGTCTACGTGTCATGGTCTGTTGTTGCTTACTGCTGTCACTGTGGCGGCAAGGTGACGTCAGTGAATTGCCGGCTGTTGGTGAATAAACTGATTCTCGAGGCCTGCACTGCTTCAAAACTACGGACGGGATGCAGCATGCCCGAACGTCACAGCTAGTGCCGAACGGGGTTTTTGCTCACGCCGGAAGAAACGGCACAGGAGACTTAGGTCCGGTTCGTTCTTTCTTTGTTTCGTAGAATCTACGTGCGTCTAGTTTAATGTCTTATGTGCAGCTTTTTTTATTACTACGTCTCGGTGTGTTCTTTGTGGCTCGTTTATTTTTCCTTTGCTCTCCAAGGGCTGAGGCGGACGGAAAACCGCTCTGGCCTGGTAATGCCTTGTCCTCGGGTGGGGACCGGAACCCTGAGCTCAGCATGGCACTACAGCTTAACGAACTGCAGATGCACACTGTTCAGGGCATCTCGGATGTAGGCGGCGGGTACAGATTTGCGCCTCGTAAGTGTATGTGATGGCTCGGATCCTTTGTTTTACGGGACTTCGCAGGACGACGGTGGAGGCTGCGCTTAACTTTCACAGCATGCGCAATATTTCTAACGCATTTTCGACAGTAATGTCTGCCCCCTGGGTACAAGCTGGGGGCCATGTGTTAGCACCAAATGAGAACCGAGCATCCGGACGACAGTTTGGGCGAGTACGTCCAGGCGATGCAAGAACTGCATTGCCTAGCAGCGCCGACCGCCCCGGGAACGTATCAAGTCGCTCGGGTCTTTAGACAGAGCCACAGTAGATACAAACCGTTCCTTTATGAGCGCACATTCTAGACCCTTGAGACCCTTGCCCGGAAGGCCCACTATGTACAAGACTCTCTTATAGCGCAAAGCACTTGCGCACCACTGCGAATGCCCCACTCTCAGCTGTCATTGGCTTGGCGCGCCCCGTGGTAGTCGCTCATGTGTACTGACGACCCCAGGCGCAACTACAGCCATCTCCTCCCGCGCCCTGGACCTCTTTGCGTATGAACCAAGGCAGATCGGTCCCATTCAGTACTGTCCAAGGTGTATGCTGTCGCTGGAAGCAGTTGTCCGCGGAGCAGCGTGAAAGTGGAGAGCACGTGCTCTGTACTCGAGCCAATCAAAAGCATAGACGGGCGGACCCACAGCCCCGATGTGCCGAGTATTTCACGAGCCCAAACCGTACAATATGTCGATGGCCTGGTTTAAACATACACATTAGTTTAATTAGACCAAAGTAGTGGATCTATACCGCACCTCTCTTGAAAATAGTGTGGCCTGAAGTTATGAGAATATATGGTAATTTGCAAATTAATGTCGACGCAGGTGCAGGGCTTCTGACAGTCCACGGTGTATTCTTACACGCCACAATGCAACTACATTCTCTATATATTGATACGGTGCGTCAAATGGTAGTGGAGCAGCAGACACAGGGTAGCGAAGAAGAAGAGAACGATGTGCAGTGTCGCCATATCCCTTGCCGCCCAGCTACCTCGAATAAACCCTCCTACACGCCCCGCAATAGAATGGTGGAGGTGCCCGGTACCTGACCACCCAGCAACGGAATCTCTACTCGTTGCACTTCGTTGCAGCTGTCACCTTGCGCGACTTGCACCATCGCCAACGGGAAGCATGCCCTGAGAAGGTGAATCTCCGAGGCCAACTGCCCCGGGCCCTTCTCAGCTGTGCAAGGAGCCACCAAGCTTTGCCGGCGCTTACGGTGAGGACGTAGACGAGCGGCTGAAGGACTACCGACGGGTGAGCAAATATAATGGTTGGGATTCCAATGCTCAGCTGTCACACGTTGTTTTCGCGCTCACGGACACTGCTCTTATGTGGTACGACAACCACGAGGGCGTACTTACGAGCTGGGAGATATCTGTGGAAGAGTTGAAGAAGTGCTTCGGTGACACTGTCACGAAAGAGAAGTGAGTTGAACAGACCCAGGCCCAAAGGGCCCAACTCTCCGGTGAGACCTGCACTATGTACATAGAAGAGGTCCTTAAGCTGTGCAGGCTTGTCAATGCTGGAATAAGCGAAGAAGATAAGGTGGGACATCTTAAAGGGATAGCTGAAGATGTATACCAGTTCTTGATAGCCAAAGAAGGCCTGACGTCTTTAGCGGGCATAATCCAACATTGCCGCACTTTTGAAGCCCTCAAGACGCGTCGTATCGCGCCGAAGTTTGGCCGTTTGGCTAATGTACCGACAGTGGCCAGCGTCGACTCTAGTGCACTATCACTATCCGATCTGGTGTCCGCAATAAGACATAGTAATGCCTCTCGGCAAAAGGCAATGCCTCTTGGTAGCATCCTCGGCCAGTCCACGGCCACTACAACGCTCTCCGCGCTGCTGTGCTGGCCTACAGCGGTGTGCCATATCGCCCCCCACATTCGGAGTATTTCGCTTCAGCCACGACGAAGCGTGCAGTCGTCCCCAGCCCGCGACCTACCCACGCTTCTGACCCACCTACGAAACCTGTTACGACCAGTGGTACATCACGGCCACCCTCAAGTTCATCCCTAAGCGAGTCCGCGCTCGACGTCAGGGTAGACCGTGTTGACTGCTCAACCACGCCGTCAACTGAGCGGTCCAGCGCCTCGGAGACGTCGACTCCAGCATTATCTGACGTTCCGGCGTCGCCCGAACGTAGCCCGACTTCTGCGTCGATCGGCGACAGCAGCGACACCGCGAACACCGCGTTCATGGAGGTGACGCTACACCTTCAAAAAGACCACCTTCTTGAAGAGGTTTCGAAGACGTTAAGCAAGCGTCTCTTCTGTGAGCAACAATAACTGTGAGAAAATAACGACGTCTCTTCTGTGACATTACACGATATATACGACGCATCCTAGACTAACGCTTCTTACGCGTGCCATCTCTGCGACGTCGTTATTTTCTCGGATATCCGTTTTGAAGATGTCATGAATCCTTTGTGTGCTACCTGTTTGGTACTTAAAGCGATTGGGTGCTCATGCAATTGGTCTTCAGTCCCGTATTTTCCTCTGTCTGATCCCTTCTCGCAAAAGAAAGCTACGGAGAAAAGTGACCTTGCCGACCATCATTTATTTCTTCGAGAACCGAGGGGGTACTTCTCTACTAAGCGGCCCTCCGCTCTTTACTAAGAAAAACGTGGCGCTACTAGTAATAAGTTTCCCCCTTCGAAACACTGATGCTTTGAGGCAACCATCCGCTCAAATCAACGGATTTTGCATGGGAGCAGCGTACTAGCATCACTTTTTTTCCGTCACCTTATTACCGAAGCCGCGATGAGCCCATATATTGTGTCAAGGATAACATAACCAGGGCTGGAGAAATGAGACGTGCAAGTCAACACATTGTCAGTCAGGCAGAATGTGGATGTGATATATGACACGCGTTTCTAATCTTATTAGCAAATAACGTGGGACATGGGTTGTTGTGCTGGCTCATATCAGTCATTTTACACACCGACCTCCTGAAAAATCAAAGATTTCCCACAATGCTTACCACATATCTGAAGTACCCAACGGTGCTGGCCAGCACGCCCGTTTATTACACCAGTGCGCAGCTTCACAACCCTGCACTCTGGGACACTGGCTCACTGCACACGGTGTACAGGACGCTGGCATGCGGATACTGCGGCATTGGTTATTAGGCGAAAGCTGTCTTTGTGCGCATTTTTAACTGTGATCATGCGCAGATCGTTGATATAGCAAAACCTACCCACTGTTACAATAAAAGAAGAAAAAAATCTTACAAAAGAATTAATGGTCGGCGATTCGAACCCACAAACCCTCGTCCCCCCCCCCCCCCCCCCAATTGGCAATTCGATACTTTATACGACACCACACTGACTTTCTTTGTTTATTTCCTTGTTTCTTTAACCAAAACGCACATTGCGCAAGGAGTCATGTATTTGAATTCATCTTTAGAAAACATACTTTTGCTTATATTCTAAAAAGAGGACCTGCGGCTTGTCCTGTGCGGCAGGGTTGGTAATAATTCGCTGTCAGAAATTGAGAAATAATGGCTAGCCGAGTCACGCGCCAGGTTATGCAACGCAACTCTCGCTTACAAGGTATATTCATGAAGGTACACCTTAGCAGCCTTGGAATCTTCATGCTCATGTAGGATCTCCATTGTAGTTTCACACACGCTGTGCCTAGTTACAGGGATTACCAGGCACATAGCACGTGTTTTCTTTCTTCCCGAAGGAAGAACAAAATTCCAAATGGTTTGGGCTGAACATCCTTCGGCATTCCTGCAATTGATACAGTTAATACCCTTTGGCAAAGAAAACTGTTCGTTTTTCAGGCATGATTCAGCGGGGATTGTGCTTTTCTGCAAAAAAAACGAGAATGTCTTAGACAATAGTGAGATATGCATTTTATTTGCACAATCAGGCAGATCGTTTTCTCGTCCTAATAGATATGGCACGGTATAAAGGTACAGCGCATTAATATCAAATAAATCCTTATACTTCGCCATCCTAAAGCGTGGCGCATGCCCTCTTATTGCTGCACTCATATAGCATGTTACCGCGGTGCATCGCATCTGTCTTTGAGCATCTTTCATTTATTTAGTAAACAATCTGTGTATTATGCTACCTGCATTTAGTAGCACGGGGAAGCGGCTGCGCCCCCACTGCATTCATCATCGTCACTTGAATCATGCACGCGTGTTGTGCCCCCAGCCTGGAGCATGTACAGCAGCATCGGACCAGGCTGTCAGCATTGGGCTTCGGATCAGCAAAGAATGTTGTAATCTCTGGGAACTTCGCCTGCCTCAGAAGCCTCGGCCGTGAGCCCACATTTGTAGATCGTAACGTGGGGCCAGCTGGTGCTTCTCTGAGATCGGCTCGGGGATTCGCGTGGCACTAAGATGGCTCTTTCATCGTTGTCAAGGTGGAGGTCGTGGCTGTTTTGTGAGTTGGTTACCATTTCTTGTGCAGCGCATGGGCCCAGTTTTCGTCTCTTGTTTATTTGCGTTTTTTCATGGAGACCTGTTCACCGGCACGCGAGGTAGCCTCGGCCGTCGAGGATTACCCGGGAACCTGGTACCTTGCTAGATATCGCAGCGCAGTGGCTGCACCTGCGTCCTGCGTTCCTTTTATGCGACCCATTCATTGCAGCTTCGCAGGAGGAGTTCCTGGCTACGGATACCGCATCCGACGCGAGCTGCACGCTCGAACACTACGCGCAAAGCAGGGGCGGCGACAGTATGTCGGGCGATGCAGGAGCTCTTGCACCGCGCTGATCCCAGGGGCACTTAGATCGTTAAGGTCTTCCATGTCTTCAGGCTCTGCCATCCACGTTTCAGGCCATGCCTCTTTGGCAGCTCATTTTCCTGAGCTTGCACCGAGCTAGCACACAAAGGACTTAAGACGTCTTCGAAAGCGATATCCTAGCCGTTGACGACGTCCTAGCGACGGCACGCACGAGAAGCTTTATTCTAGAGTGCGTCGTATATCTTCTCTAACGTCCGGTTTGTTGCACATAGAAAAGACCTGTCGTTAACGTCTTCGAAACGTCTTCAAAAGGGTGGCCTTTTCGACGGCTTACAGGTGACTCCAATAAAACCATTTTCTGGAATTTCTTAATCCTTTTAAATACTTACTGAAGACGTCATCGAAAAGCTGTTCCTGAAATGTTAACCGTAATCTGAAAGAAGCGGGAGTTCTGCCTGAGACCACAGCGCACCCACCAAAATTTTAATCTGGTTGCTACCGTCCGTATGTATCAATGAAAATGTGACCCTAGAGCTAACTCCTGAGGGCTACAGATGACCCCAAGACATTTTTCGTACCCATAGGGCACTAACGTCTGGTTCCGAGGGTATGAAGAGGATGAAAATTTCGGAACGAACAGCCGATCCATAGGTCCCGTCGCTTCTTTATGCTATTAGTTGCGCCCTGATATGTTACCAGGTGCACCATATGCTTTTCGGTGCTGCAAAGTGGGGTCGTGCCAGCTGAGTCCTTTCGTAGCTACGTCGTAGGAAGAAGTCTTCGTGTGGCAGTTGCCTAGAACTTTTTTCATGGTCGATGCAAGTGTGAGCAGTGAGTGCAAGACTGCTGTTATAGTAGAATAAGGTAGGCACACAGTTGCCTGCAAAGGCCTGATCATTCTTATCACTTAAGTCATAATTGGTCGTTATGCATACAAAATCAATGTAGCGTGTCCTTTCTATAGTATGAAGCAAATCTACCAAAATGCAATGACATCTTTCTAGGGTGAAGGATAGACACCTTCGTGGCAAGCGGCCTAACAAGGAGGCCCTTGAGCCAATGATCACGAAGCCAACACTGCTGCATTATCTTTTTATTGAGACCATCAAGAGCCAAACACCTACACACTTTTCACCGCAAGAGCAGCCCATCCTCTCATATGAGCACAGACTGAACAATGGATGACGGTGTGGCAGCCACTGTAATGAACTACCTTCAACATGTAAAATCAATGTATATCAACAAAAAACTGAAATATGCAAGCGAAAACTTCCCAAGCACATCAGCTGATGGAACGATGCAAGCTTTAAAAGGCAGCCAAAAGCATCAATAAAGTGACAATGAATATTGACCGAAATGACTTTGAAAGAGAGTAGCGCATGGAATCTTAACAAAATCGGCATAATGAGGAACATCACAAGGTAGTACATAATCTGCAGAAGAGCGGACAATCGGGCCAGTTGGCAAGCATTCATGGTGATAAGTGCGCAAACTCAGCACAAGGACAAAGCAAGGAAACACAAACGAGCGCAGTCTGCGCTCGTTTGTGTTTCCTTGCTTTGTCCTTGTGCTGAGTTTGCGCAGTTATCACAATGAGTACATAATCTGTCACAGCGAGTAATACTACGCCAAAGCATTCTCAGTTTCAAAATAAAGCTACATATCCATGTCCTTGAAGTTGAACGCACTCGAGATAGAATCGGCACGACCAAAAAAAGTATTCTCATTTACATATCCAAAGACAACTATGACTATACAAAACACGGTAATATGCACATATATGGAAACCTGGCATGGACGGGTATCAGACTGGCAAGCATTATTTGGAAACCAAAAAATAATTTGGCACTGCGTCTTGCACCAGATACGAAGGTACTCCTAAAAGCACTAGAAACAAACAGCTGGTCTACATGTGCAGGATCAAGCTAAGATTCCCTGAATTTTAGTCTATTTAACATTTTAAGAATTGTGGCACTACACCTAGACAGTAAACACAGCGTATGAAATGAACAACCCCTTTGAGCATGCAATATGAACCAAATGCGCATCTAGTTCTGATTCAGAGTCATGAAAAACTAGTTGTAGTGTCCAGGCTTAGTGCAGTTGGTGAATACAATCCTAGCGGCATCATATGATATGCTGAAATCTCAATTACAGAAAGGCTTTCAATGCAGAACCGCAGGTGGGCCATGGTACAATGCAGTTCCTCCACTTGATTAGAATATCCATGCAACTCATTAAGCCACAGTTATTCCTGCACACAGAAGGAAATCGGTGTCATTATTCCCTATAACTCTGATCTGGAACTGGGTTTTGTGGAACTAAATTTGAAATTCATTTCTCTCATAAACACTGTGTCCTTTGTTGGAAGAGCTAAGCAAAGTAAGGTGCTGGCAATGTGCAATACAGGAACATTCTCAAAATGAATTTTCCGCAAGTACCTGCTTCCTCTTAACTGAAACTGCTCTGTGGACTATGATATATATATATATATATATATATATATATATATATATATATATATAGATATAGATATATATATATATTGCTACGGCACTGTCCAGGCAATCAAGGTATATATATATATATATATATTGCTACGGCCCTGTGCAGGCAATCAAGGTATGAGCCAGGCAAGGGTGGAAGACGACGAAGATGATCTCTTGTCCACCGGTTGGACGCCATCTTGCCTCGGCTGTACCACCTACCTAGCACTCCGCGCTCTCGTGTAAATAAACCCTAGCTTGGCCTTCAACCGTAAAAGTTTTGTGGTGGAGGCGCCGGGTGACGCTGACCATGAAGACGGAGTTGCTCCTGGGGATCCTACGACGAAGCCGACGCCTCACTCGACTGCCCCCACTGGAGATGTCTCATCACGGCAACGACCAGTGAACCCCGTCCTCTCCGGTGCGGTCAACCGGCATCCAGATGCACTCGATGGAGCCACGATCTTTTTCAGGAAAATATGGCGAGGACGTCAAGCAATAGCTCACACCTTACAAGCGTGTGAGCAAGTACAACGGATGGAACCAGTCGGCTCAGTTAGAGAATGTCGCTCTCTTTCTCACGGACACCGCACTGAGGACACTCTGACGACGTGGGCCCGTTTTGTCGCCGACATCACAGGGTGCTTTGGAGATTCCATCGCGAAGAGGAAACAGGCGGAGCAGACGTTACTTCAGCGTGCACAAGTCCCAGGTCAGACCTGTACAACGTACATAGAGGCGGTCCTGAAGCCGTGTAAACCCTCTCATGTCTGAAAAAGGTAAGGCTTGGCACCTTATCAAAGGGATCGCTGAAGACGTGTGTAGCTGCCCGATTAGAAAAGAGAGTCTCAGCTCTCTCACCGACCTTATCAAGCACTGCCGAACGTTTGAAACATTGAAGCTGCGTCGTCTTATGCCAAAATTCGGAAGATTAGCCAATGTTACCACTGTTGTAAGCGTTGACGACAGCTCCGGCTATCAGTTTGATCTTGCGACTATTATAAGGCAGATAGTCCGCGAAGAACTCGAACGACACACTAAAGGAGCAGCGGGTGTCGAACAGCTGGGTCGTCCCGACCATTACCATGAACCTGCGCCCGCTCTATCCTCGCTGTCTGCCATGCCAGGAGTTCCAAGCTATCCTGCCGTTCAGAGGCCGCAGCATCGATGTCAATTTCACGATGAAGTGACGCACAACCAGCGCTCTTATGGACTCGTCACAACGCATTGGCAATCCGAAAACCGTGTTCGCTATTATGCGCAACAACCGACGTTTGAACGCGAAGTCAACAACACGAGTCGCACATCGCCCGTGTGTTATACGTGCGGAGCCACGGGTCACATCTCTCGATTTTGTCGCATACGCCGGCAGACATTGGTTCACGGACACCAACCTCGCACAGGTTTCCCAGGACCCAAAGTTGACACGTGGTAATGCAGGTCTTTTCATTTCTAGCAAAAGTGAAAGAAAAAATTGCTTGTCGGCAAAAGCCTCACGGTTCCGACCGAGATAGTCAGTGGGGGACCTACCCTTGCAAAATCCGCACTGATATGGGCCAATCAAGTAAGCCGTTCGTTTCGAAGAAGTACAACAGGCGGCGTGCAGTTTATCATCTTCTCAAAGAGTTTGCAGAGGCAGCTTGTTAGTGCTATAGGCCTGTAACTTGCGACAGCTGAAGGATCTTTGCTCTGTTTCAAAATTGGAATTATGATAGCCACTTTCCATGCAGAGCGGGCCTCTCGTGAAATCCATGTTATATTGTACAGATAACGAAGCGTATTTTGTGTGTCAAAGGGTAATTGTTCCACCGTATAATATCACAACCAGGGGCAGATTAACTACAGCAGTTTAGTGCATCCTTCAATTCTGCAAAGAATGACTCATTGTATCGCTAGTTGTTGTCACATTTCCGTTATAGTGCCTGTTCTTCAATTCGTCTTTTGTACCTCTGGAATGTTTTGGAGTAGTGGGACGAGCTCTATGTGTGTTGGAAATGTTCCCCCAGAAACTTTGCTTGGGCTTTCAAGTTTTCTCCCAGGGGGCTCACTAAATGTAATGTGGAATTTTACTCTATTTCAAACTTTCACCTCCCGTGTATATCAATTAATTCCGATATAAACTTTTCCCAACTCTCTCTGCTAGCCCGCCGCCGCGTTCTTCTTCGTTGGCATTTTACATGCTTAACATTGACAAGATTTTCAGCAGTCGGAGGGTCGCGGAGCAAGTTCCATGCCTTGTTTTGTTTCTTACGAGCGTTTCGACAGTCCTCATTCCACCATGGGTCGCGCTGTTTGGCTCCCATGCCACTCGTCTGCGGGATACATTTAGATGCAGCGTCAGTCACTAAAACAGTAAGATAATTGACAGTAGCATGTATGCTAACCGAAGGTATGCAGTCCTCTTATAAGCTTAGCTTCTTGGAATACTTCCAGTCAGCTGAATGAAGCTTCCAAAGAGGGCAGTGCGGAAGTTGCTCATTAGATTTTCGTGTGGATAGAAATATCGGAAATTGATCGCTCCCATATGGATTGCTAAGAACATCCTATTTAAAATCAACTAAAAGGCTTGGGAAGGCAATGCTGACGTCTATTGACGAGCACGTGCTGTTTACTATGATAAAATATGTTGGTTCCTTTTAATTTAAAAGACATGGTTAAAAAAAGAGATTGCTCAATGAGACGACCTTGTTCATCGCCCCAACAATCGCCCCATAAACTGCTATGGGCATTAAAATTTCCAAGTACCAAGTAGGGTTCTGGTAATTCACTAATTATTTAATGAAATTCTTGTTTCTGCAGCTGGTACTGTGGATGTGTATAAGCAGAACAAATAGTGATTAGCTTCTTTAACAATAAAACACGAACAGCCACTGCCTTAAGGGAGTTTTGTAGGAGTAAGTGTTCACAGGTACATACTTTTTGTTATGATGGCTACGCTGACAAATGACGAGCTGGCTACAATTCGGTCCTTGCGGAACGTGATATATCCTCGAAGAAAGGTTTGTATGTTTGTGCTTTGGCTGTGTCTCCTGTACGAACAACACATTTGGACAGTGTAATTGTGCAAGAGTTCTTGTATGTCATTGAGGTTTCATAAAAGCCCTTCGACGTTCCATTGCAAAGTTTCTGCGTCCATGTTGAAAATAGAATGGCGCTGTGTGTAGGAAAGGTATGCAGAGGTTTAGGTTACAGAGCCCTTACGAAGCCCTGTGATTGTTGTGTGCTGTTTGGAGTGGTCGAGAGAACCTCGCCGCTGCTTAGGTACTAGAGGCACCCTTTTACTGGAGCTGATGTCCATTCCCTCTTCTGGGGAACTGGACAGCCGCTCAACATAGCGATATGTGCTGTGTCTTCGGCTCGAGAGGCGAAGCCTTCGGCCCAACCACCTCGGAGGACACTGAGCCCTCCTTGGCAGCTGGTTTGTCATGGCTGTTGCCAGAGCTAGCAGAGGCCTGCGGTTCGGCCAGGGCCAGAGACGATGGGGCAGCCTCGGCTGCTCCCACCATGGTAGCGGAGGACTAACCCCTAGGCACGTTACGCGCGTCTCCGAGAGTCGCCAGATGCCGTAGTGGTGCAGCCCCCTGTTACACCAAATGCTGTTGAAATGCACTGACCAGCTTTTCGGAGCTAAATGTTCTCTTTGACTTTAATTATTAAGATTTTTTTTTCTTTCTCCCAGGTCGCGCAAGCTCTGGGTGACCGCCAACGCAGTTCGCGCAATGTGCTTCATCGTTATAGTCGTCGGCTCTGTGGTCCTTGACACCGCATTTCGCACATGTAAGGTGCCATCGGCAGCCCTGGGACGCGTGACCGAAACTTCACACTTAAACCAACGTCGTGAGTTTGGAATATATTGTCTGACACGCAACATTAGATAGCCAGTTTTTATTTCTTCTGGGAGTGCGCGGCTGCCAAAGATTAGTATGATATGCCTAGCCGGTAATTTTTTGTGGTTGCACCTGATTTTTTAACTTTGGGCTTGTGTGACATTTTCACTTTTTCAACCAGGCGGAAGTTCATCATCGGCCAAATGCCTTAGGTAATCACCTGAGACGCCGCCTTTGACAGTATTCATTGCATAATGTGCAGTCACAGTTACTGGAGAGTCCCAATAGTCACAAGGTTTCTTAATTTCTCGCGCTGTGATTAGTCTTTTAACTTCCAGCAGCAAGACCCCACTCGCCATTTTTCGTGACTTTGTAGCCACTTCCGATGGTTTCGATGAGGCACTTTGACACTAGGAATGGGGTGAGATTTCTTGCTTTCTTTTCAGTGTTGTCGCAGTGTATGACATGACACTTTGGGTAGGTTTTTTTTGTGTTTAGTAAGAATGAAAAGGCTGCATCGGTGCGCCCACTTTTCAGACGACGATCGGTTGTAGAGGGATTTCGGGATAGCTTGAATTAATTGGTATGTTCGGTAACAATGCCAGTCACCCACAACCAAGCCCATCTTGGGGACACGGCAGATGTTTTGAAATAAGCCCCTCAATATTAACCGTGGGTTGTCACTCTAACCAGATATGCTGCAGTCAAGTTTGGCTAACCACACCACCTAAACCCTTGCCACCCAGAAAATCAGAAGTAAAGGGGAGTGAGAGACAGGAAATCTTGAAAGCGTGAGAGAAAGACGAAGGTTCAAGACGAGGAGTGCAAAAGGGCGACTGCCGATTTCTCCCGGGTGGGTCAGTCCTGGGGTGCCGTCTACGGGAAGCTGGGGCAAAAGGGGTATGTTGCCGCTTCCGAGGGGCCTCGAAGGCCCAATCACCCGGCATCGGGTCAACCCCCACGATCCCTTTTTCCCTCGGCACGGCTAAGCCACACACGGCGACCTGTGGCAGGGGGTTGAAACCTCCCAATTGGCTCGGATACGTGGTGGCGCCACACCCAAAACGCCTACTCACGCAGACGCCCCTGCGGGGCTTGTATGGGTACCCGTAACACACCGCTCACCCATAGCGCGAAGTATTAATTTACTTTATTGTTCTACCCCTCACCATCTCCGTCCTGCACTACCTCCCAGCAACTTGGTTTAAGTGTTTACTCCCCAGTCCGCAGCACGTTAAAACCCAGACCGCTTATGGCTTACCGTAAATCTGCTGGGCACAACAGCGCCTGTAAGAACACTATGGAGCAAAGTAGCAAGTTGGGCGAGTCTTCGGTCCTTGTTTGTGCGCGCTCTTCCACCATAACACTATAGAACCACATAAAAGGCAGTGTAATTTTTGTTGCCATTGGCAGTGTGCAAGAATGATGAATCCCAAGGCCCCTTAATGCAGAACACCGAAACAGCGTGGTCGAGGAGTAATAATAACAGAGTGACATGCCACAGACCACTTTAAATGTGACCCGAGGAGATGCACACGACACTCGAGCTCATCTGTTTTGCGTGTCAGCTCAACTGCCTGTGGCAGTTATGCTGACACGCCAAACAATTAGCGCGTGATTGCTCAAGCGTGCAAGCGAATTCCACAGCCGTGAATGGAAATCTTATTACTGCGATGCGACAGTGAATGAACGCCCGGACACGAGATGATACGCGATATCAGCCAGCAGTCTATCACTTCGTGTACACGCACACTTGTATTCCTTGTTAGCGTGGAGCGCCGTGTCACTTTCTCTTACGAGCTGCCCAGGCTGCGCATATCTTGCAAATTCCGTCGGGAACCGTGTCGACAGTTCTTGAAACTTTCTATACCTGACGCGAACTTTGAGTGTATTATAGAATGTCAGAGATAATGCGAGAACGAGCTATGAAGTGCTTTTAAAACTCGACGCATTTCACTACTCATCAGTTTTCCGTCGGCCGACGCCTGTTCACGCCGCCATCTTCTTATAGTGTCTTATAGTGTGCGCTGCTTTACTATGCTCGGAACAGTTTCGGCCAATAAACAGTTGGAGCGGCAACGTCTTCAAATCTGCTGCGTGCTTCGGCATCACTACCATGTGAAAATACATAATGTGTTGCGCCACATAACAGTAGTGCTTTATAAGATAAATCTAAATTGCAGTCACTCGTGCACCGTGGTACGATTGCCAGCCTTGGTCATATTCATAAATTTTTCTACAGTTTACTTAATCGCAAGGGTATCGCAACACACTGGTCATTCGCTACAGGTTTTAAAACCACGTTCACACACTACCGCGTTCTCTGCTTCATTTTTCTCTCGCACAGCGTCGGATTGGAATGCCCTTCCTCACGAAGTTGTATCCACAAACCACCATGTGTTCAACGCTACTGTGTCCTCTATTTCCACATTAGTTGTCGTTGTTAGTGCGAGCTGATCACATAACGCGTTTATTTATTACTGCAGTAATCATTTTTGCTGTATTCATTTGTAGTGTTCTTCTTCTGCAACATTTCCAGTAGTTCTTACGTTCAGCTGCCGCGTTATTCTACTGCTGCCAAATTTATGAACTGTTTTCTTTTGTACTTATTCCTCATGAACGCGTGTTCTCGTTTGTCCAGAGTGCCAACGTTTCTTACATTCGTTTGTATTTTCAATCACCTATTGCATTATGTACCCCACCCCTTATGTAACACCCTATAAACGGGGCCTTTAAGGAAAATAAACTGAACTGAACTTAACCTTTCAGTCTTTGCTTTGGGAGCTTTGACCCTGGGGCACAGTTACAGAAGGGTTGCCATTGCTTTCCAGGAGTAAATTTTAACACACAGTTTGAGAAATCTTTAATAAATTATGGCAAAGTGGACGAACTGGTGCCCAGGCAACAAAATGACTCAGCAAGGGCCGACCTCGTCATCTTTCTCCTCTGTGCCTTTTGGAAGGTGCGCGGATTGTCTCATGCAATTGCTGTGAGCAACATTGTTACTCTGGTTTGCATGGAGGTCGCAGATGAGTGATAGGGCTTCGGAAACGGTCGGGGCGCGTAGTTTGGAACCGGCTTGTGTTATTACCTCCCTTCCCCGAGTGCATCGTTCTGATGCTCAAAACATATTCGCTTCCAGGCGGTCGTAGTACTTCTTGGTCAAGCCAGTTGCCATCCACCGGTGGTGGCTCCTGGATTGTTCATTGTCTGTTGTAGTAAGGCTTCAGCCTTACGACGTGCAAAACTTATGTGGGATGGCGCCTTCTTGATGAGACTTCTTGGCTCTCCGGAACAACTTTGTAGCTCAATGGTCCAACCCGGCGAAGCACTCCGTATAGTCCAAAAATAGCGCCGAAAGACATTCTCCGACCGTCCACATAGTCGAATGGGAGTCCATACCCATACTCTATCTCCCGGCGCATACTGTATGTCTCTTCCTCGCAAATTATATCGATGCGTGTGGGCTCTTTGCTATTGGTGAATACAATACCGCGCAAGCTGTCTCGCTTCTTCGGCTCGTTGTATTTACTCGGTCGTATCGCAGTCAATCTCTGACATTTAGTCTACAGGAAGCATTGTGCCTAAAGCGGTGACAACTGCACGGCCGAAAACGAGCTCGAACGATGTCTTTCGGGTCATCTGTTGCACTGCGGTATTATAAGCGAACGTGATATGCCGTAATATTTCGTCACAGGTTCGGTGCTCGGGATGCCCGGGTATATTGATAGCATATCACTCGGCGTCCACTTGAGCCACTGCGTTAGTCCGTTTGCTTGTGGGTGATAAGCAGTGTTGTACACGTTCCTCCAAAACAGGAACGAAAACTCGTTCCTCGTTCCTTTACAAATTCGTAACGAGTTGCCGTTACAAGTTCTTTTAATGGAAAAGGAACGCGTTCCAGTTACATTTCGAAAATTGGAACGTTCACTTTATTTTGCCGGAGGCAAAATAAAGTGAAATAAATTTGTAGTTACTCGCACGCACTAATGCTTGTAACAGCGGTGCATCTCACACTAAAAGCTAATAATCAACTTTTTGATTAGGATAGTATAAAAAGGTACTGCGCGAAAATACTGGAACAAGATTCCCCGATGGGAATCTGGAAGCGGACATTTTGGCATCTGGAAGCGGGTAATTTTGGAAGCCCTTGTAGCATTGTAATAAGCTAATGGGCTGTTGTGCATATATTGCTTTGACACAGTCATCACTTTAAAGTATTTCTGATATATTATACTCTTGTTGTTAATTATGGCTGCGTTCAGTGTATGTCGGTGTGAGGAATTTCTATATATCTAGCTCGTACATTTACCGTCGAATTAAATAACGCAGGACTGTTTCTTCTCTTCCTGGTATTAGGATTAAACATTATTTGCCTGTTCAGTTCGTAGGCACACTGACATTAAGGGAGGTTGAAATGGCGTTGTGGTGCAGGAAATAAATAAGAAACTAAATAGCCTCACACGCACAATTTGACAGGACGCCTGCCGAAAATTACATACATGAAACAAGCAGCATTGACAGGACATTGGTATATAGCAAATGAAGCTAAACAGTAAAATGGACAGGGTGCGGTGCGTTAAAATGTTTGGTTATTCTTGTGTAGCTAACCTTTCTGTCGCGTACTAGTGATAGAAATGAAACTATATATTTTATTAAAATGAACTGGGTATCACCGAACATATTTACGAGGTCTGGGTTAGAGCGATGTTAACTTCACTGAGCATTACGAACACGCACGCACGCAGTAAGCATGTTCAGCACACGTTCGTGTTAGCACGTGTATATATCATTTAGAAATGCCTTTCGTTTCAGATTTTGCCAAGCGTATAGGGCTGTTGACACCAAATTAAGGCGCGACCCGTTCAGTTCAACTAGAATACCTTGAACAGATTGACGCACACATTGTGTTACAAGTATGGACAACCATGGCCGTAACCGCGTTCTCTGAACCGCGCTTACGGCCATGGTTCTTAGGGAGCACTGGCGGCGGGACCATATGGGACTAAAGGAACTTCGCTGTTGCATGCAGTTCCCCCCGCGTTGCTGTACATTCATGCAGGGCTGGTTGACTGCTGCAAAGTACTTGTCCCGCGGCCATAGTAAGCGGCCACCATCAAGGAGTACCCAAGCAAAATTGGCCGACCATCGCCTTTTGGCCAGTGTTGGTCCTCGCTCGGCTACAGGTTCTGTGCCGACTCAGTTGCCGTAAGTGTTCGGGTAGTACAGGGGCGGGCATAGGCTGTCGACCACATCGGCACTAGCTTGGCCATCGACGGCGGCACGAGGTAGCTGGAGACTGTAGCGCCGAGCGTGCGCTTTTGTGCTGGCAAGAGGGCTCGTTTGTGCGTCGGCCAAACGTGCTTCACCGAATGCGGTGGTGGAGTGCCTTTTATTTCCATTTCACAGCCATCGGAGTTTTTTCTTTTCGCCTTGCCTGCAGAGGGCAAGGGCGCCCGAATGCGATCATGTTTTCGCTCGAGTAGCAGCAGCCTCTCAGCTACGAAATTCTTGAGAAGATCTCCGTATACCCAGAGTAACATAGAACACAGGAGTGACTATCTTAGGTTCTTTACATAGATCACACGAATGACAATCATTTATACCTTAAACAAACACTCAACAAGTACTGAGCCCTAAAGATTCCACTAGAATATTGTAGCACCGAGCACTGCTTATCGCAAGAAAAGTAATGTCGGTGCGAAGCACGCAAGAAACAATACGCCAGGTCTATCACCCTAAGAATGCTTCGGCGCGAACTATTTTAGAAACAGGCAGCCTCCTTCATTTGGGGATCTGTAGCGACCCTCAGCCATTACTGATAAATACGCCCTTTGTCCTGCTTTTCCCTACTGCAGGGTGCAAGTACCGACGAGTTGAAGAAGAGAAGAAAACGCGACCGCCGCTGCTCAGTAGGTGAATTCTTCGTATGAGCCGAGGCGGTCGTGCACAGGTACAATTTAGACTATGACGAAGTCTTGCGCTGGTAAAAAAAATACTACCGCAAATCCATTTTTCAATATCATTATATTGTACCAACCCCTCAAACGACCAGAAACCTGTAGCGACTACGAATTCAAAGCACAGTAACCGTCTCGGACTGGGGTCCAAAAGAACAACAAGCAGTCGGCTTCATCCCCGGCGTTGCTCATAATGCGCGCGGTTCCACAGAGACACGGAGAGCAGGAGGAGCCGTGCTTTTTTCTTCCTTGTTTTCAGTAGACGCCCCACTACTCACCCCACCCCTCTGCGTCAAAGCACAAATCTTCGCCCCTCGTTCGCATTGATACACGGCTTCGCTCTGTGTCGTTTCCGGTCGTTTCGCGCACGGCGTTTTTTTTTACCCTTGTGTGTGCGTGCGTGTGTGTGGGCGTGTGCGTGTCCTTCGGAAGCTGCTGGGGACGGGCGATTTGTGGAAAAGTCTTCATTCCAGTCTTGCTAGCGCCTCGTGTTGTCTCTTCTGAGGGCTCCTGACAAGAAGCTGCAAGTGCGGTGCACACACACGCAAAGTGGTTGTGAAGAGGAAAACGCTAACTCTGCAACCCTTGAAGAGAGGAAGACTCGACGACACCCCATAGTGCGGTCTGCGACAACTTCGACCACCTGGACGTTGACGTCGCACACTCGAGGATTTGTAGCGTATCGCCTCGATCGAACGTTCCTCTTTATGCACCCGCTTGGCTTGCCGTTCGACTTCAGGATCTCCAAAGTTTTTCTAGGTAAGTAGGATATTCCCCGTCATGTTTATTCTTTCGCACGTATTTTTGTCACAGCGGGCAGTAGTAGTAGTAGTAGTAGTGATTTTAATGAGAGGAAAAGGACGCTAATTTCTGTCGCCCATGATGGGGACACGGCTAAGCGCCTTGGGGGTAGGGGTATGGGAATGAAAGAGAAGAAGAAAAGAGGAGTGAGAAGTGTTCGCGGTCGCTCAAGCACGAGCACACCGCACGCACATGGCCGCCTTCGTCTCGGGGCAACACACTGTAGTGGTGGCGTTTCCGCCGCAGGCGAGTGTCCGATCACTCGCGCTGCAACAGAGGGGTTGGCACGGCGGCAAACTTCACGCATGCCGCGCGCATCGGGTGGTCTGCTGGCACACAGTCCAGTACATCCCTGATGGTCCCGATGAGCATGGCGATGAGGGCATCGCGGGGGTCGACGTCGGGGTCCGGTGAGGCAGCAGCAGGCGGCGTCAAAGCGTCGGCAGCAGCAGCAACAGGTGGTGTAGCAGGGCGAGGCGCTGGCGCGGAGCGCTGGCGTCCGTGAGCCACGGCAGGTGGTTTTGGCGGGCCGGTCTTCACTGCAGCGGCGTACGAGCGCACCTCGCGGGTCTCTTCGCGCACTGCAGCTTTGACTGCCCGTCTCGAGAGCAGGGCCGGTGATGATGCAAGCACGGTCGCCACGCGCCTTTCCTCCTGCCATCGCGGGCAAGTGGGATTGTCGGCGGCGTGGCTCCCGTTGCAGTTGACACACCGGGGCTTGCATAGATCCGTGGCCAGGTGTTGGCGGCCACAGATGATGCATGCACCGACCCGCCGGCATGCCTCGACGACGTGGTCGAAGCGCCCGCACCGTCGGCACTGCTGTGGTCGCGGCTTCACGTGTCGAACTCGAAGCCGCAGCCCGCTGATCTTGACAACGTCGGGAGGGGTAGGAGCACCGAAACGCTCCTTGACGGCGCGTCCCTCCCTCGTCGCCGAGAGTATTGGAGCTGCGGAATCCAGTCCGTTACGCAGCTGCTCGTCTGTGATGTCACCGTCCACCCCGTACACGTACCCGAGGCTGGATCGGCGATCAGCAGGTTCCCGGGCAGACACGGGCACGCCGTTGAGCTCCTTGATGGTCAGGAGCTCGGCCAGGCGCTCCGCCGACGACGCATCCGCGGCCACAATGTTGCGACGGTGATTAACGCGCACCGCCGCCACACCGGGCCGCGAGGAGAGTGCCGCGGCGAGGGCCAGGCGAGGCGAGTCCGTGAACGAACTGCCGGGAGTGGAGGGGCGGTAGAGCACAGTTCCTACCGTGCCTGTTTGGGGCTCGATGACCGCCGCTTCCAAGGCCCGTGCTCGCCGGCGCGATGCCTTACTGACGACGAGTTGATATCCGTCATCGGCATGCGCAGGGGTGGGGGTCCGGGGCGGACGCTCGGCCGGGGAGTTGAGGGGCCTCGACGTAGGAGGGGCCACTGCTGCTGTGGGCTCGGGGGTGCGTTGTTGCGCCCGCTGCTGCCTCTTGCGCTTATTTCTTCGGCGCCGGGCGCTTTTGCTGCCGACGAAGGTCACGACCGTCCTTGGGGGGGCAGCCGCGTTGTCGACAGGGCCGGCGGTCGAAGAGGAAGCTTGTGCCGTGCTCGTAGGGGCTGCCGGCGATGATGAGGGTGACGACGGTGCGGATGCGTCGCACGTGGCTTGCTTCCGCGGGCCGTCGTCGTCGTGCGTGTCGTGCGGGCGCTTCCGGCAAGTAGTCACATCCATCTTCTCGTCCGAGGGCGGGGGAAGTGGTGGCAACTCGGAAGCGTCCGCTTTGCTGGGGCCAGGTACGGGAGCTGTCGCGTCAGCTGCGGCAGGTGTGGTGACGGGGGTCGTAGCCGTTCCCGCGTTCACTGTCGAGTCGGCAGGCGTCGGTGTTGCGGCAAGCGTCTCCTGCGCTTTATTCCGCATCCACCCTCCGATGGCTGTGGCGGCCTGCTGTTCCAACGCCAGCTGGGACTTTCGGCGCATGTCCGCAGCGAGTTGGCGCTGAGCCCGTTGATAGTCTGGGACAGTGATGTCCCAGGTGCACTGCTTGGCGTTCGGCGGGGTCGCGTCCATGGCGCAACACACTAACAGAACGTGCACAGTCAGTAGAACCACGAACACTCGCGTGTTCGCTTATCCGTTAGGCACGGAAGGGGCACGACGCGCACGGCGCCGTACTCGTGCGAGCGAGGCGGCCGCGCGACCGCTCTCGGTGGTGACGAGCTCGCAACTCCCCAGCGGGCATCACCGCCTTTACTGCGCGTGTCAGTTACATTCATGTGTGGTGATGGAAAAATGTAAGGTGAGCGTCGCTGGTGCCGCGTAACAGCATTGAAGCCACAAGTGTCGGCCCAACGCGTGATCTCCTCGTAAGAACACCTGTTCGTTGTAATGCGGCCATGTTACGGCAGCGCAGAGGCACAAATTTACTAAGGCTCTCAGAGGTCATGTAACACGACCTAATTACCGAAAAAAGGAATCGCAAGGACCAACTCTCTAGTTAAGACTGTCTGTGTGAATTTGCTTCCTCCGTAAGCCCATGTCTTCAGGCTGCTTTTGTTGCTTATGCTCATGCGTATCGCATTCTTGCTCCACCACTTACAATAAACGAACATCAATTATTTTACTCTGTTCACATAATTATTTCCATTTGTTTAATGGTAAGTGATTATGAAACAAAAAAAAAGGATGACCATTACTTTTTCTTACATTTCGTGCCGTTACACTTTGATACGGGCAGGACGGCGTGTGTTGTTTGTTTTCTTCTCTTAAATCTTATTTTGTGGCTATTTAGGAAGTTTCATCATCATCATCATCAGCCTGTTTACGTCCATTGCAGGACGAAGGCCTCTCCCAACGATTTCCAATCCGCCCTATCCTGAGCGAGTTGATTCCACTTTATGCCCGCGAACTTTTTTATTTCATCGCTCCATCTAACCTTTTACCTGCCTCTGTTGCGTTTTCCCTCTCTTGGTATCCGTTCCGTCGCTCTTACTGTCCATCTGTTATCTTTCCTCCTCATGACATGTTCTGCGCAGGTCCACTTCGTTCTTTTAATTGATATAATAATATCGGCTACTCAGGATTTTCTTCTGGTTTGTCTGGTACTATATTTAAATGCTCTGTGCGGTCTAGCTTAAGCCGAAAGTTGAAGGTAGCATAGCTGTTCCCACATTTTTTTTATTCTCAAGGAATTGTAAACGTTTCGGAAATTGTGAAAACCGCTTATGCAGCAATCTTGAAAAGTTATGAAGCGTAGTAAATTTTGCCCGTGCTTATTTTTGCTGCATGTACTTGCAAAAATAAAATCTAGATTTGTTGCGCCAACGGGCGGCGCATTTCGGCGATACCAGCTTGACGAACCACAAAAAAGAAATAAACGAATTCATTTCGGATTCTGATTCAAGCACGTTCCATTTCGCTCCGGCTAAATTGCAGTTCGCATAAATAAAAATCTATGACGGTCCGTGAACCTGTTGTCAACAATGAACCAGCTCACGAACCATTTTGGCAAAGTAAGATCAACACTTTCTACACTTCTGGCTTAATTATGCTAACTCAAACACTCCTGACAGCACTGCTCAAACGCCTACACAGCCTGCACTCATAAGTTTCCCACTGCTCGTGTTTTGATGTCTTCACTTAATGTTTTTAATCATTTGGTGTGGAGAGCTAATGGGCCAACCGTAAGCTTTATAAGGATGCGGGAGAAAGTGGCCGTCGACAGATTGGAAACAGACATCCGTGTATATATATAAACTAATTTCAGTGGATATAGCTACAACAGATATGCCCAAGAACGAGACCGTGAATAAGTCGAAAAAGAAGTACAAGCGCTGAGTACACAAATATTTTAGACAATTGCTTAGTCCGAAAAATCCTTGTGACCTCCAGCCGATTCTACGTCCACCGCTCGACGTCGAATTTGCCCTGTCGTGCGCGAGATGGTTCTATTTTATGGCTGCGCGCACTTCCTTATTTCATCAACGCTCACAAACAGGCAACGCAGAATGTACTAACAGAGTACAATAACTTATTCGTAATCAAAGTCCAATCTCGACCTAATAAATCGGAACAGACAATAATACTTTGAAACGAGTGTCAAATTGATGGTCGCAAACAGTCGAGATTGTCGATATACTTCCTCTAGGCCTGCAAAGCGCAGCCCAAGGGACTGTCGGCGCCAGTACCCGGAGCGTGGGAGAGGAGACTCGCTCCTTTCCAGCCGTTTCGTGGCCAGCTTGTGGAAGAAATTCGATATCCGCTTCGGCACGGCGAGCGCGGTGCGCATTCATCACTGTGTGCGTGCAAGAGGGAACTCCTTGGTTTCGGCGGCTGCGTTTGTTCGCCTTCACTGACACTTTCGAGCAAGAGAGCCCGGACCCCGCTGCCACACGTGCTAACGATTCGCATACCATGCTTATCTTCAGAGGCATAGTCGAATCCGTGACCTTGTGGGGGCGGGGTCCGCCCGAGAAGTAACACACGGCCTTTCGAACACACGGCCTCCAGTTCGGGAAAGCAAAGGGGGCGCTTGCCTCCCCTCAAGCCGCACCATCATCCACAGAACTGTTATTATTATATGGCTCTTGCTTATTTTGTTATTCATTGTGTTTGCTGCATGAAAATGTGCTTGTCATGCGCCTTTATCATGTGGGTAGTCGTGCCATTCTCATTTCCTCGTCAGAAAACTGCCTGTATTCGTATCTTGAACATGTGTTTACGCTTTTTGTTTACATGTATTTTCGTTGCAGTTTCCGAAGGAGCAGCTTCCCGGAGGCGTCGACTACCGTATGCAAGGTCGTTAAAACGTGGCTCATTGGTGCATCTTAGAGGGACGGATGGCCGCAACAGAAGACGTCTATGATTGAAAGCCGTTCGTTATGATTGATGTCGTTCAAAAATAAATATATTGCTGAAAAATATAATTGTTTCCGCTTGGTTTTAACTGGTCGATGCCGCTGAACGTGTTTCTTAGAGCAGCAGCAGCATTTACCAGGTTTATGACCGCGATGTGTGCTGCAAGTACAAGTGGGCCCTGATATTTATTTTTGACAGTGCAATTAAAATTGCTTGTTGGAAGAACATATTAATTATTTTTTGTTCTCATCATTTGAAGCATTAATAAGCAAAATGTCTTTCTAGTCCCTGGCATTTGCTTCAAGCGCTGTGTGAATTTGAGTCGGAGCGGATAAACTATTCCTTATTTCAATAGATAGCTCAAAATAATATACGTTTATATGAATTTATTTTACCATATTTAGCGGTGAATAATCCCAGAAGCGCAGTGGCCGTGCTCCTGCCACCGTCGGCAAGTGCTCGGGCCGCGCCTGTGGCCCGAGGCTGGCCCTTACAAGGACAGCCGGAAACCATGACGTCGGCTCGAAACCATAGGCCGAGCAGTTGCCAACGGTCGGCAAACAGCCCGGCCACTTGCAAAAAACGAGATCGGGCCCAACTATCTTGCCGACGCCGGGCCGGCTAGTTTTTTAATGGCCACTGACGTCGGCCCTACCTACTGCCGAGTTCATTTTTTCGCTCGGGTAGCGGGATACCCTGAAGTCGTGCGGCCGCAGTGAAGGTAAACCGTCGCCCTGGTTGTCGTGTACGCGCACACCTAGCGACGCACGGCCGCTCCAACTGCTGTGCCTCGCCTGAGGGTTCTCCGAGCGCTCCCGAAGCCCGTCGCGACAAAGGATCTTCTGTGGTGCCTGCACTGCTGAATTCCTTTCGTACTCTCGTCCCCACTTCCTCTAGTTCTCTTTTGTAAAAAGCACAATAAACCAGTTTTCCTACCAGCCATCATGCTGTACGGTCTCTCTGCCACAGATCTTCGTCGCCTCCCAACATAACACTGGTCAAATCAACAAAAACACAATAGAATGGCGTTTTCGTGCATGAATTTCTATGAAGGAGCGATAGTGGCGGCAGGAAAACGAAGCCTCCAGGAAGGGCTTGTTGTAGCCCAGCCTATCCGCCCTGTCTTCATATGCTGAGTACGCGCGATCGTCGTGGAGTGGGGCGTGTATGGAAGGAACGCCGTTCCTTTTGCCGTTCCTTCATAAATGTAACGCGTTCCCGTTACAGTTCCACCAATCCTAAATGGAACAATGGCGTTCCTTCGTTCCTCCCAAAAGGAACTCGTTCCGTACAAAACTGGTGATATGCCGTGGTCTTTCTATGACTTGTATGAGTAAGTTGCAAAATGTTCTTGAGCCAGAGAGCGGTAAATGTGGTTCTTGGGTCTATCATTAGCACTGCAAGAGCACCATGCCGCAGCACAATGATGTTAACGAAAAATTCTCCAACTTCAACGGCCGTTCCCCGAACAAGAGACGCTGTTTCGGCATACCGAGTTAGGTAGTCAGTTGCGACTATGATCCATCTCTTCCCTGACATTGACGCCGGAAACATGCAAAGCAATTCCATTCCCACCTTTGCGAATGCCAGTCGTCTATAGTGTGGGCATTTACTATGCACTTCTTCCTCATCTGTACATTATCATCATCCTGCTGCGGTTGATCTTCATCTTCAGTGCCTCAGCATCATCATTATCGTGTGTGTGGGCCTTGGCTGGTTCGATGCTGAGTGCCCGGTCCTAATAAGCGTCGTTGCTACCGAGACGTCATACTAGGCTGAAGAAGACCTGCTGGTTTGCACAGTGGTGTTTTCCGTCGCTGGCACTCTCGTCAAGTTCTGCTAGCACTCCCGACAAGGCATTCTTTTTCTGTCACTGATTAGTTCAGCTTTCCAGACAGTGTGACTGGTATACCCCAAACTTGTTTTTCTGCATTTTGCCACCGTGCGAGCACAGCTCCAAGACGTAAACTGCTCGTATCGGTGTGGACATCAGTTTCGGTTCCCTCATCAAAATGTGCGGGACCTGGATGGCTCTGTAGACGCCCCCGCAAATCATTGATGCCATTTTCCTGTTCACCAAGCCAAACGAACGGTGTATCTTCCTTCGTCAGCCTCGTAAACGCCTCGACACTTTTTGAAAAATTTGTGACGAAACGTCTGTAGTAGGCGCGCAATCCCCAAAATCGTCTAATGGTCTTTCTGTCTGTGGGCTTCTGAGACTTCTCCACGGCTGCGGTCTTCTGAGTATCAGCACGAATGTCTTCCGCGTTGAAGATCTGGCCGAGAAAAAGGAGCTTATGGAAACCGAAATGTCATTTCTGTGGTTTTATCGTCAAACCTACTGCGGTAATAGCTGCCAGGACATCTCGCAGTTGTTCCATATGTGGTTCAAAAGTAGTACAAAAAACCGCAGTGCTGTCGAGGTAAACAAGGCAGGACTGCCATTTGAGTGTGGAAAGCACAGCAGCCATCATCCGCTGGAAATTGGCGGGTGCGGAAGAGAGGCCAAACGGAAGCACCTTGAAACT
>CM023489.1:63662431-63709739 GCA_013339685.2 Hyalomma asiaticum
GATGCTTATGCCAGTCTCATAGGAGTAAAAAATTATTGATTGGGTGATGTCTGTACATGCACCGAAAATGTGGAAAGCCTATTGCAGCGTAGTCTGGCACCAGCAACACAGTGAGTTAAAGGGTGTATTGAACATAACAGTGTGACTGTAGTGTGCACTAACTTTTAGGAAGGATGCTGCTACTGATTATGTGGTAAGTGGGCACATAGAGTTGTTCGAGCCTGACAGAGTTTCATTTCAATTGCATTTTAGCATTTTAGCTAAAAATATAGTAACACAGTTCACTGCCCTGGCATGCTTTTCCAATGGCTGTATGTCATGTCATGTCATGTTTGCTGGAGTGAGCAAGCACACCTTTCTGATAATGAAAGGCTGCTGGTACTTCCTTACAGTGAACAAGGCCTGGTTACTAAGCAACTGATATATTCCAGTGATTTCACATTTCAATACCCGTGTAGAAGGGGTATTGTCACTCATGACTTTCCGAAGAATCCGTTTAGTACGTTTTTTACAGGACACTTAAAAACCAAAGAACAAAAAACTATTGTCTAGAAGTGCAAGAGCTAAGAAACAACAAATTGAGAAATAGATGCGATGCACTGTGAAGAATTTCTTTTTAAATTCTTGTTCTTGGGAAAATTGTGCAGCATTGCCTTGCATATTTGTTATGTGTTTGGTATAAAGATGGGCTTTTTGGAATGAAACTCAGAAAGTATTAGGCCTATTGTGCTGAGTGCTGTGCTTAGAGCACAGGCGCATCTGAGGGAATTGTTTCCCGGGCACATCTCTGCTTTTTCTTTTATTAATGGACATACCGTATTTACTCGATTCTAACGCGCCCTCGATTCTAGCGCGCACCCGCTTCCCGCGACCAAAGAAAAAAAAAGTGAAACATCAATTGTAACGTGCTCACATTTTTCGTGACACTGAAAAATGTCCTCAGTAATCAACCTTCTCACATTCATAAAAACAAATGCCGCACTCGCGTACTAAACGCACCGCCAATTTTGAAGCCGCGCAGTACCTCGAACGGCCGTGCTATGGCTTTCCCGCTTCACTCGATCCGCGGTGTCTCGAACACGTTTGACGCGCCGATTCATAACTCCTCCGTCCCAATAAAGCTGCCAAACGTTGCCAGGCATAGCCGCGTGCAAGCGACAATAACGTCATTTACTCGCAGTGCTGCACTCCTCCGTGCTATCGCAGTTCCCTCACGCCCGCTGCCGCGTGCTGCCATGCGTTCTGCGCAGGCTCGCGCAGATAAGCCTAAGCATGGTCGGGGCGTGGTCTCCGAGATTGCCGCAATGCAATCTCGGACGTTATGCAGCACGCACGACTGGAGGCTCAGGTGGCTCAGGTTCAGCACAGATATGAGGGAGAAATGCGATGATGAGCCGTTTTGCGTGCGGTGATGGGAAACATCTCCCGTTATGGCTACCCGCGAACGCTACCGAAAGCTGCTGCGGCTGGGCGTCTGAGATTGCACCGGCAACGTAGCGACTTTGTTTTGGCCGCAAGAGAGCCAAGCCGGTGGGGCGAGTATCATCAGCCTACGCATCATGTGCGTCGTTCAGTGCAGGACCAGCAGCGACATAGAAACTACAGAAACTATGCGCGGCAAAGACCGCTGCGCCGCTAGTTCATCTTTTCGCCAGTGACCGTTCGACAGCACCCAAACCTCGTAGGAGGCAGCCATTCTGATGCCAACGACGATATGGTAACGGTGTCGTTTGTTCGTACTCGATTCTAACACGCATAGGATTTTTGGACCCGTTTTATTGGAAAAAAGGTGCACGTTAGATTAGAGTAAATACAGTATGTATTGGAATCTCTTACTTTTATATATTTAATGTATAACAAATTCCTCATGTGCTTGTGGAAATTGAAATCTCTTAACATTTGTCTGAACATGTATTAATGAAACTAAATGCAGAGATTGCCCGTGATGAAGGGCAGAATAATGAGCCCAAGATGACTACCAGCACGTCAGTTGCCTGCCAGACAGATGAGATGTCTGAAACAGCCACCATTCCTGCCACAGAGCTGCCACAGAACAGCGCTGCTGTTCAGGAAGTGGCTGATGAATCAGATGCTCAATTTTCAGAAGGTATTTTTCTTGTGTGTTCTTGTTTACTTGTTTCACTTGCATTTTTGCTTGGATAGCAAGGTCGGATTGCAAGATGATGGGCCTGTGGATAAAACTGGGTCCCTTTGATGCTGTAATGTTAGTATTTCTATGTTGTTGCTTTGCACTTGGGACATGAAGCTGACTTATTATGATACCCATTGAAAGTGAGAGGCATTCTGAAGCTTTGTGATTCACTTCGGTTCTTCTTTGATTACACAGCGCCCTCCAGTAGCACAATATGCACCGACCATCACACAGTCCAAGCATTGTGTTTCAATTGCTGAGCTCTGTGCATGACGTGGGAAGGCACTAAAAATAATCTGAGAAGGTATGACAGTATGACAGTATGAAGGGTGGTCAGAGAATGTTTTGGAATTTGTTAGATTCTGAAAGTAGCCTTCCACTGCTGCTCCCAATAGCGGCAGGAGCAACAGATTAGTTTTGTGTGCAAATGACCTAGTTTGAAGGTGGTTATGTAAGGCACTGCTGTAGGTTGTCGAATACATTGAATGGGCCGCCATTATATACTTCTGTGCCCCGGCGAGAGAAAGTGTGGCCTCAAAGACAACATACAGAGCTCTGATTTCTGAGGTTTAGTTTTGGTCGCGACACATCAATTTTGTGTTCGTAGTTACACTTCACCATTTTTACCTTCATCTCTAGATGCAATACCTTAAAGGGGTCATGAAACGTTTTCTGAACAGTTCGTACTAAGTGCGTATTCCGGATCGTGACCCTCCAATCAACAATATGCATTGTTTCGTTGCACCGTGTTGGTTGATTTAGAGCGATAAAAAACGTGGTTTCGGTTTCACTGCGCGCGTTCCCTTCCCGTCAACTCTGCAGTTGACATCATGTTAGTAGCGACCAGACCTCTGACATTGGCGCGGCCTCGGAGGCCACAGGAAAACAAACCGTGTTGCAGCTTTGCTTCCGAATGGCGGCATTACATGGTTTCTAAGCATTTTCTTTCTTTCTAGTTTTCAAGTAAATCAATTCATTTAGAGCAAACGCGAGTTCGCTATACCTTTGAACTTAAAAATATCTTACTGCAACGTCACCGAATAGTACCATGCCGGCCGGTAGTGTTGCATAGTCATTTCGGGAGCACAAGAACGCTGGGGTTTGAAACGGGCGTTATTAAATTGTCACTGAATATTTCGGAATCAGCTTGTCGGATGCATATTGAAACAGTGAAAATTACAACTGGCCATCTCCATATTCTTTTCATGACCCCTTTAAACAAGTGAGCTTAGACAAGTATAGTCTGAGAAATTAATTCATATATAAATGAAAAAAAAACACTTTTTTACAGTTTCAAGGCATTGCTTAGACAGGCCACCATACCTTGCATGAAATTCAGTCTGGGAATCCTGTTGGGTACAAATGTGACCACATGTGCGGATCCTGCACAGCAATTACTGTATTTACTCCCATTAGTTGCATCTGCAAACCTGCATCAGTTTTTTTTTTGTATAGAGGAGTGATCATTATGTGACAGAGTTCAGCAGTTATAGATGCCCTGTTGGTTGAGAAGTATTGCAGTGACGATAATAATTAGTTTAAAATTAATGCACTAAGAAAATGCAACATAATGCAGCTCATTTTATTGGATGCAGCAAAATATGCAACATTCTTGTTAGGGACACAACTGGTCTGCCTACAGCTATAGCACATTTATTAAATTTAGCAGCATTGCAGCATTGAAAGGGGCGCATTCTTGTGTGCTTTCCTCCAATGAAATATGTCACAGTGGTGGGAGAGATTGCTGTTAAAGCCAAAATAGTTATCTTATTTAAGTGCTATAAAACATGAAACACACGCAGTGGTGCCTATCCTGAGCCATAATTGTTCTCGCTGTGATTGGGTATTGTTGAAATTTTTCTGCTGCTGAATGGTTCAGCTGTCTGCCATTTTGGAAAAGGAAACTGCATTAACAAATTGATAATGTGATGATTATGTGGCTTCACTAGGCACATGTGACCTGTCAGAGGTGGGACTCCTGCGCCAAATGTGCCATTTTGGTACAAATGTACATTCCTGTGCCAGACTGCGCCAAACATGGAAAAGTGATTGAATATGCACCACACTGCGCTAAAACTGCTTCAGATGGTTCATTTTGTGAGAGTGGTGCAGTTGACGTTCCACCTACCACCCAACGGCACTTGTGCAAAGTTCTACTTCAGTATTCCCGACCTCTGGTCAGTGTCTGTACACGAAAACGCATGCATTTTAACCTTAGGGGCTCGCAGAGGGGTGAGTGGACAGTGAGAGGCATTCTGAAGCTTTGTGATTCACTTCGGTTCTTCTGTGGGAAACTATGCGCACTATTTTTGGGCATGCTGATCAAAAGGCCAGTGGCAGATACGGAATAAAATTTGAGCTGTTTTCATGTCAGCCAGCTTACGGTAAACTGAGGAGGGTGACCATGTGAACTTCGTTATTCGTATACTTGTTAGGAGTCGTATGCGACAAAAGGACGAGGACGAAAGGAAGCGCTAGTGTGTGTACGTTGCTTCCCTTTGTCCTCGTCCTTCCGTGCTCAACTTGTATGGTTCATTGCACCTGTCTGGATCTGTGACGGGATAAATTGACCAAGAAATCATGTTACCATGTTGACTGGAACGTGTGTTGAGAATATTTTCCAGTATAGTCATGAGTGTCGGTGCGTTGATATTGCAGAGTCAGGGATGTTATGCAATTTTGTAGAGAAACATACGCAGTGCCGCCTTTCCATAAGTGCTTCGACCGCATCACGATTTCATTGGCTTGCCGCAAGAAAAATCTTTCCGCTGGCAGTTGGAGCGATGTGCGCTCTTGAGGGATGGTCCTTGCTCTGGGGTTCCGTTAATGCAGAAACCTCCTTTGTTTGATCTGATAAGCGTACCTATTGAAACGAGGAAGAAATTAGGATCTTTTTGCACGACCATGCTTTAGCCTGCAGTGCCAAGGAATATATTGAAACTATGATTTGTTGAAGTAATACCATGATACAGCATTTGGAAAGGCCAGAGTGGACGGACAACTCGTCTCGTGCTCCACGGTGCCTGTGGGGATCTGCAGTTCTGTTTCATAAAGTGCAGCGCAGCTGCCGCATAGTCCGATTTTCCCTATGTGAGTGCAGCATGTCGCATGCTCACGCTGTCACTGCAGGAGCGCTTCCTGTGCCATGTTCGCTTGCTTATATGAATGATCATGCTCATCTCGTGGCTGTTCGCATCTCCTGTTAGTGCGGCAAATATCTTGGGTCAATGCAATCTTGCAAAGCGGCTTTCGTTTCTGTAAGCAACGTGCATTCTGCAACCCTGTCGCACACTTAGGCGCTGCACAAGGAGGCGGAACCATGCGGCAGTGTGCTAGTTTGGATTGTCGCCTAATGAAACCATGCAGTTAAAGCGTGCTGCATGTCATGCATTGCCGAGTAGATACACATTTTCTCATTGTGACATGGCTTTGCCGTACAGGCGTGTTCTCCGGTGACCTTCATCATGCTGTGGTGCTTATCTGTCTGGGCATTGTCTTACTGGAGCTGAAATTGGACTGAATGACAGGTGCCATTAGTGGCACAGTAATCTTCGAAACTCTGTTTCTGACGTTGACAGACAGTTGCAGTACAAGGCTGATTTCGGTTTATTATCTTTTAAATGCGAGCATTTCTTAGTCGCATGATGTCGCGTTTCGGCGGCACCGTCCACACCCGCCGGCCCACGGGCGTTCAGCAAGCAGAGCATGCGCAGTGGGGGTGCGGACCTCTCCCCCGTACTCCTCTCCCTCGAACGCGGGCGGTGTGTATATAAGCGGCGGAGCGCGCGTTCGGAATTCATCACTCGGGCAGCACGACACTTCTGCGAAATGGCAACGCTGAGCTGCGGATTCCGAACTTCGTGCACGAGAAGCAGCGGCAAAACGTGAGCAGTGCGCTTTAAGACCCGAGGTACGTGAGCGAGAAGCGGCGTGCAAACGTCGTCGACGAGACGCGGCTCCGGACGCTGCTCGTGGATGCAAGCGCCCACCTTGGTGCCGTCCAATACAACAACGGCACCAAGCAATAAAGACACACTTTAACTTTACACTCCTTGCCATCGCTTGTCCTTCATTCAATAAATAAGAATAATAAAGACGAAATAACAATTAAGCATTCCCAAACCATACCCAATTACGCAACATTCACGCGATACCCCCATCACTCTGTGACGCACTTACTCGAGTTCCCCCTGTGGGAAGATGCGGGCGGAAATTTTTCTTCTGAATTGACAGTTTACTTCAGTACACCATTATTCCATGGCAATTGATTGCATGCTCTAAAAAGCTGCAAAATGAAATTTTATCTGCTCCAAACTTCTCCGAACTAACTTTTTCTGTGCCAAACTGCTTCAGACTGCAGTTTTTTCTGTGCAAAATTGCTCCAACTGAATTTCTTCTGCTCCGAACTGCTCGAAAGTTTGCTTTTGTGTGCTCCAAAAATTCCTCCAAAATGACTTTGGGCAGTCCTACCCCTGGCCCTGTGAGCACGTGACAGTGTTTCAATGCTGGATCGTATAAATAACCACGCATGTCATGGCTATCATGCGTTTCAACACATATGGTTCTTTTTGCAGTGGAGGCCAGAAGTGCTGTGCACCCAGGGCCGGTGCCCCCGCAAGGAGAGCAATTTGCCATCGTAAATGGACAGGTAAAGCCCGTTTCTCAGATATACCTTCTAAGAACTATTTGTGCTGCGCTTTCTCACCTCGTCCAGTCTTCTCTCCCATACGTGGGTGAAGCAGCAGCCATACAGTCAAACGGCCGAGTGACCTTGAGCATGTATAAGCCCAAAATTAACAGCTTTATTCTAGGTAGAATACTTCGCAGTGGCTACAGTTTGAAAGGGGTGGCATCACATCAACATCGAAAAGGAGGGCATGGGTGGCACGTGCAACACTCAATTGGCAACAACGTGGTTCTTGCTTAGTTTCTTTTTGACATTACACCATACTTAATCTCAGTGCTATTCAACATAGTTTCTGTGTTGTACAGCTTTGTAACGCATTCCACATAATTGAGGTACTTTGAATAATTGATTGGTTACCTTCCTCAAAAGCGTTTGTTTACTGTGTTCATTTTATTGGTTCCACAGGTCGTCTAGTCTGAATGTGTCACTATTTAGATATTGAAGCAGGTATAAAAACTCCTGTTAAATGCCTCAATTCTAGGACATGCACAGCTGCTTATGGGAAAGTACTGCATGTGGTGTGTCTTTAAAAAAAATGTTTTGGTTTAACCTCCATAGTGCTATTGATGACTCCGACTTGCATTAAAATTGTCCATTCTATCTATGTTTAAACATTTCTGTGAAGTTTTTTTAATGAATTTCATGCATTTCTTCTCCAGGTCCAGCTAGGCATGGGCCTGACCATGTCTGCCATGAAATGGCAGTTCATTATGAAGGCCACATCAGATTCGAAATTCACGACTGATGTGGCCCGCCACCTGTGGCCTGCACCTGAGGCGGCTCAAAGGAGCCTTACAGGACAAGCCTGCCGCACAGTGGAAAATGCTGCCGACAAAATCCAGGCAACACCGCAGAAAGTGGATGTTGTGAAAGGTGAAGGAACTCTGCTACTTTCCGAAATGTCAGTCTGTGAATGAAATAGCCTAGGTGAGTTTACAGCTCAAGTTACGAATGTGGATAGGAATGCTGGAGAAAGGAGTGACTTGTGTGCTCCTGTTGTATGTGCATTTCTTATGTGTACATTTTTTTGTAGCAACCTGCATACAGTGTAATATGTAGTCACTGCTTTTACTAGAACGTCATAAGAATGTTTAGACAAATGAAGCACCTTACATAAGTGGCCTGACATGGACAGCTGTCATCTGAGCTTGTTCTGCATAAGGCTTCAGATGTGCCCACTCAGCCAAAAGCCCCGCCACGGTGGTCTAGTGGCTAAGGCTGCTGATCCGAGGGTCGCGGGATCGAATCCCGGCCGCGGCGGCTGCATTTCGATGGAGGCGAAATGTTGAGGCCCGTGTGCTGTGCGATGTCAGTGCACGTTAAAGAACCCCAGGTGGTCGAAATTTCCGGAGCCCTCCACTACGGCGTCTCTCATAATCAGAACTGGTTTTGGGACGTAAAACCGCACAAATCAATGAACTCAGCCAAAAAAGCAAAGTGCTGGACACTCACTGCTTCCCTGTGGTGTTCGCCTTTGGATAGAATGAAAAATGCTAGCAGCCTAATTTTTTGTTCCATTTGCTTTAGTTCTATGAATATTAAAGGTACCATGTAATACATATTGAATGAAGCAAGAAGATGTGTACCTTCATTTTTTGAAGTTTCTGTGGCCCTTCCAGCCAAATATTGCTCTGTAACCTCTAGTGAATTTATCTTTTACAAAAATATGCCAGTTAGCTTTCACAGCAGATGTTTTTCAACCAGAAACTTGTCCACGGATTGATTGTATTTCTGCTCATTCACACGTGCACATTCTGGTGAAGGTGCAAATGCACCACAAAAGCTTTTCAGAAATTCTTTGGGGAGTGTGCTTTCTGGTGAGCTCTGCAAGCTGTGTGCAGAGAGGAGCAGAAGCAAAAAATGAAAGGCAGGGATGGGTGCCAAATAAGATGAGTCTGTAGTCGAGGTAATTTGGTTTGAAAGTACGCCTGCCTGTGCATGTGCAGTAGCATTTTTGCAAATGGTCAATTGGTAGTTTTCGTTTCAAAGTACAGGGGGAAAGCACCTGCTTCTTAGCAAACCATGTCACCTTTATGGTGTTGACAGTAGGAGATGGCAGAACATTGGCTGATTCGTTGACACAGTTACTGCAGATCCTGTGGAGTGCTGCCGTGTCCTCACAGTGACTCTAGCAGCACACATCATTGTGGAAGTGTGAATGCACACAAAAAAGGTCCTGGCACGCACTGGTATAGCTTTTTACCAGTAGTACCCCCCCCCCCCCCCCCGCATGTAGCTTTCAACATGCTCATTCCGATGAAAGGAGAGTGAAAGCGGTCAGACAGAGGAACTTCCCTAAGACTCGATGCTGTAACTCCGTTAATACTAGCTCCACAAAATGTTTGTGAAACATATTAGTTAAGAAAAATAATAACTGAATGTTTGTGGCAGGTGATTAATGAGGCGATGAGCTCCTTGGGTGGTGCCATTCAAAGATCAGTGGGAAAGTGTTGAAGGGCTCATTTAAGTGCTATATGTGACTCCTGTAACAGGAAAATGTGAAGGTAAATATATACGCCGCCATGATATTCAACAGGCAAGTTTAAAATTAGTATATTCTGTTTTAAAGTAGATGATTGCATTTTTCAAAAATTCAAAATGGCTTGCAAGCAGTCTTAGGAAAGCAGCATGGAGTTTTACCATCAGTTGCGGTTATTTGAAGCTTATAAATGTCATAAACCAGCTGCATCATTCTTTGCTGTGGGATATGTTCTAGGTGATATACTACATTTTTGTATCTGGCAGTGTTATGCTCCAAGTGATAACAACGAGTTTCATTGATCCTATTACTTTAAATTTCACTATGCTTATTTGTGTATTGTGTTGTTTTTAGCCTGCCTGGAAAGGTACGTGCAGCTCAACCCAATGGAGGCGCCGGCACCACCACCTCAGAACCGTGTGGCTGCGGCAAGGAAGTACTTGCGCAGCTACTTCACAGAAGCAGGCCGCCAGGGCAAGAGGGTGAGAGCCAAAACTGTGAAATAAACCATTCCTGCCATATTAAGCGGCGCACACGTATTCATTTATTCCATGTGGCAAGAGCGTACTGAGTTCTTGCCACATTCAGGCACAAACATAAAGTACACTGCATGAACTTAGTGCATAATCAGCTGCTGAAGTGCCTCTTGTTTCAATTAATTACTGCACATCGCTCCTGACCGGTGTCCCCATCCTCAGCCCATCACCCAACACACGCCCACCTTCCGCCCAGCAACCACCATGTGCCCACCTTCTGCCCACAACCACTATGTGCCCACTGTCTGCCCAGCAACCACCATTGCCCACCGTCTGCCCAGCAACCACCATGTGCCCACCGTTTGCCCAGCAACCACCAAGCGCCCAGCAACCACCATGTGCCCACCGTTTGCCCAGCAACCACCAAGCGCCCACCTGCCCAGCAACAACCATGTGCCCACCGTTTGCCCAGCAACCACCAAGTGCCCACCTGCCCAGCAACCACCATGTGCCCGCCACTCACCCACTACCATAATCCACCATTATCCCACCAATGTTGGGCACCATGTGCCCACCATTGGTGGGATTTCCAATAGGGTGGAATCTTTGCAGATGTTGGCTATTGTGTTTACGTAGCTATCACATATTCCTTGATGATATAATGCTGCCAGAAATGGTGGTACCTCTACCTAGAAGGGTTTGTTGTATTCAGCAGATTTCTCGATTACTTGATTGATCGCATGTAGGTGGTCTATAGTGGAGTGTTCTTTTCTGAACCCTGCTTGCTCTCTTGGTTGACTAAATTTGTGTGGCCCTTATTCTGTTTGAGATAACCTTTGTGAATATTTTGTAAAATGCTGAGAGTAGACTGATCGGCCTGTAGTTTCTCAAGTCTAACATCTCCATTCTTATGTAATAGCAAAATGTTTGCATTTGTCCAGCTGACTGACACACTTGGAGTTTTCAGGCATAGTGTGTATAGTGTCGCAAGCTTTCTAGTTAGGAGGTCTCCTCCATCTTTGATCAAGTCGGCGCTTATGCCATCTTCTCTAGCCGGCTTTTCCGTGGGACATGCCCTGAATTGCTTTCCTAACCTTGTCAGCAGTGACGCATGGAATTTTAGAGCCTTGCTCGACATTTAATACCCTCATGGTGGGGAGACTCGTATTTGAGCTGTATAGTTCGGAACAGAAATCCTCGGCCACCTTGGCTATATCACTGAAGTTAGCAAATGTTCTTCCCCACGCAAAGCTTCCTTTCAGTTGTTTTGATGCTGACTCCTTTTCTGACGGCTGCTTCTATTTCTTTCATGTTGTGGTTACGTATCTCCCTGACTTTACTTTTATTGATGAGGTTAGACAGCTCGGCGAATTCTATCTTGTCTCTTAAGTTAGTTATTCTCATTTGTTGGCATTGTTTGATTAAATTTTTAGTAGATTCAGAGAGCTTGTTCACATATTGTGTCAATGCTTTGCCCCCTACTTCAATTGCTGCTTTGGTGATCAGCTTAATAATGTCTTCGTTCATCTTCTCTATATCCCCATTTTCTTCCTGTCCTAGAACCTCATACTTGTTCTTAAGGGCAATTCTAAATTCTTCTGTTTTCGCCCTGACGCCATCGAGGGTGGCCTGTTTCCACGTGATTACCTTGTCCTTGCTGGCTTTAGATTGAGGGTTATCTTCGCCCTTACTATTCTGTGGTCACAAATTTCTACATTAATAACTACTTCCGTGTCTTGTACTATACCTGGAACACTGCACATTGTGAAAGCTACTTTGTTTTTCGTTTCTCTGTTGGGGCTTTTTCACGTCCACTTCCTTTTCTTGCATTTCTTAAAGAAAGTATTCATTACACGGAGGTGATTTCTTTCTGCGAATTCCACTAGAATCTCTCCTCTGCTATTCCTATATCCTCCATAGTTCCCGACTGCCTGTTCTCCTCTTAGTTTCTTTCCTATTTTCGCATTGAAGTCCCCCATAACAATCGTATATTGGGTGTGTACCTTGTTCATTGCTGTTTCTACAGCCTCGTCATTGTGGCTGGTCGTTGGTGCGTAACCTTGTATTGGTTTTAGTTTGTATCGCCTGTTTAATTTTATCACGGACACCTGCTACCCTTTCATTGATCCTATAGAATTCTTCAATGTTACCCGCCAGGTCTTTGTGTATAAGGAATCCCATGCCGTACTTGTTCTTCTCTGGCAGTCCTCGTAGCAGAAAACATGCCTTTCATTAAGCTATAAGTATCCTTCTCCTGGTTTCCTAACCTCGCTAAGGCCAATGATATCCCAATTAATACCCCTTAATTCTTCTAGTAGTTCAGCTAGTCTGGCTTCACTTGAAAGAGTTCGCGTGTTAAGAGTTGCTACGTTTAATTTCCAGTGATGGCCTGTCTGAGTCCAGAGGCTTTTGAGTCTTTTGTTCCCATACCCGTGTGGTCGCATCCGCGACTAGAAGCTCCGTTGATGCCGTCGTAGGTCCAAGGTTTGGTTGGTTCGGTCAGTTGGGAGGTGTTGGTCATGGTGTTGCACTAGGAAGGTCAGTTCCTGTTCTGGTGGTCAGATGAGTTGCGCGGATGAGCCATGATGGTGGTGGGAGCCCGTATGCATCATTTGTCCAAATGCTCTGTCGGGGGAGGTGGTGCAGTGTGTGGTTAAGTCAGGCGAGGGTATAATTGTTAAAGGGAAGCAGGGGAGATGAAAAGATACCTCAGGAGCGTAGAGAAAAGACAAAAGACACAGAAAAAGAAATTGCACTCGAGGATTCGAGCTCGGGACTCGTTGGTCTGACTACAAAAGCATGGCCAAGTCATCTGGGTTGCCGGGTTGCCGTTGTGTTTAAGAACAGATTCCTGCTGCGCCCTCTTGCGAATGGTGACGCTATGAATTTCAACCTGTCCACGATGCAGCACTTTTGCTGATATTAAATACCAGGAAGGCATGGCTAATCGTCGCGTCTGTTTCTGCCATATTCTTCCCTCCATCATGCTTAGTTTTGACAGTGCGCATCGTCTTTATTTTTCCCTTTCTTTCTCTCTCTCTCTCTCTACCGCGGCAAGGTGGTTGTCTCAGGGAGATAGAAAAAGGGAGGGTGGGGGAAGGAGGGCGTAAACCAAGAAGTGGGAAAAGGATGCGTAGCAACCTAGCTCAAACTCACGGAAGCACCGCGATAATAAATTCTGTGTCCATTGATCGGCGTTAGAGCCTGCGTTGCAATATGTTGAAAGCGGTTGCTGAATTCTTGGGAGTGCTACGGCCTTGTAGTTAGAGAGAAG
Source organism: Hyalomma asiaticum (assembly GCA_013339685.2). Taxonomy (NCBI): domain Eukaryota; kingdom Metazoa; phylum Arthropoda; class Arachnida; order Ixodida; family Ixodidae; genus Hyalomma; species Hyalomma asiaticum. The sequence continues at coordinate 63,675,500 of CM023489.1, forward strand.
CAAAACTTCTCCTTTCACTTATGTGCGATTACTACACTACAGCTAAAAACTACATATAATTTGCCCTATGCCTTCCTTGGCCTCACTGCGAATGGGATTCATTACATTGTATCAAACAAACAAACCCTTGATCAATTTCCCTCTCGTTATACATGTACACAAGCACCCCCGCATACACACCTTTTCGCACAAGAGGGCTGTCCCATGTCAAGGGTTTCCTTGAGCATGCAAACATGGTACTTCTTTTACACTCTGAAACCAAGTTACAAAGACCATTGTGATGTCATTTATATTTTGTCCCTTCAAGAAATGGAACTTTGATGGGCACACCAATCAGTGGTAACTGCTGAGAATCATGTTCATGTAGTGGCCTGTACAGTGAACGCAATCATTGCCCTAATATTCTCGCATGCCTCAGGCATTCTTTCAGCATTCAGAGACCAGTAGGGGGCTTCTGCAGTGAGAAGGTCTAAATAATGGTAGCATTTTACATTTATTGAGCTTTACATTTACTGCACAGCAGCACTGGTGCTTTTTGTCATTAAATACATCATGTTTTCTAAAGCAATTATGGTTGCCCAGCTACATTTTACACCTTCTTTTTCCTGCAGAAGTGCCATAATTACAAGGAGCTTTCCCACTTGGCAGAGAGATCAACATTATTCAAGAGAGAAAACTCCAGAAAAGGATTGAAGAAAAAGACCCATCTCATCTACAGCACGAGAGAGCACTGCTACAGTGATCACAAAGTATCGGACAGAAATAAAGTTTCCGCATTTTCACAATGATCCATTGGCCAGCTCTTTTCTGAAACTGCGAAATAAAGCATTTTTGGCAGACAGTGATTCAAAGGTTTATTTAGAATTTCGATTTAACTGAAGAACTCTTCTTTTTTTTGGGGGGGGGGGGGGAGGGGGGTGTATAAACCCCTGCATTCATGACATTCCACTAGATCACATGCACACATTATGGGACAACTTAAAATAGTGCTGCGAGGACTAAAGGCTGTCATATGTCACATGGCGGTAATGTGTAGCTTTCCAAGGAAATTAAATTTAAGCAGGGTGAACAAATGTTTTACATCTAATGTGGAGCAGTTGTAGGTATAGCGCTTAGCAAATGAAATACAATACTCGGACCACGTGGTGGCCAGTGCACTTTGTGCTACTGGGGCGCTCTGGATGATCACAGAAAGACCTAGCTGAATCAACACTTCAAACAGTGTCCCACTTTCACCGAGCACTGCAACAAATTAGTTCAGTGTCCCCAGCGCAAAGCTATGACGTAGAAAGCATTGGCAGCCATGTGCTCTGAGTATAGAGTTTCATTCACTGAGCACAATGCAGTGCTCCCCTTCAGTTGATAGTTGGCATTCATGTTGTCCGCTTCTGTTCTCTTGTGTAAACGTATTTGTACCTTACTTTTAGCATTGGGATAAAATCTTTTCTTGCTTTTATTACAGATATAGAAAAAAAATGAATGCTGACTAGAGTGAGTTATTTCTGGTTCGGCATACGAGGCTGTTGTACAACAACGACAGGAGTAAACCATAATGCTTCCTGACAATTGGCAAACAATGACATCAAAACCACTCCCCTAGAAAAGACATGAAATGCACCAATTTGAAAAACATCCATTTTGACTAGACCCAAAAATGTGGCTTCGAGTTGATAGCAGAGAAATTGCTATTTCAAGTTGGTTAAAATGCGAACCACTTTGATTGCAGAAAAAAAAAGTTTTACTTTTTAGGTTCATAAAATGCTGTGCTTTAAGATGCAGTATAAGGCAACATATTTATCCATGACATCAATAAACTGGCTGCGACAAAGCAAGATTGAGGCATCAACTTGAAACTGCGGGCACCTGTGGTGGACTACTGTACATGTGATTCTTTTTGTAAATCCATCTTGCAAATTGCACTGTGACAGAGAGTGGAAGCCAGCACTGCTGGTGGACAGTCTCATTAGTACAAAATATAGTCTTTCTCAGTCTTGTCTTGCAAGTGATGGTGAGTGAAAAAGCATGTCGTCTCGTCAACAAGGTTAATACCTTGCAAGTGATCTCAATAGGCCACAAGCAAAGTGCCGCTGCTTGTTTTCAGATACAGGTAGAGTAGGAAGAAGCTATCTTCGATTTGCATAAGGAAATGGCTAACAAGCAGAAGCGTGCTGCAAGAAGTTTTGAATTTGTGTAGCTGAACGATTTTTGATAGCTCTTCACAGTGACCCGTGTGACCACCACTTAAAGATCTCCTCCCCAGGCCACATGGCAAATTTTTGTTATACACTGGAGGTTATTAAGTGCCCCGTAGGGAGTGTTCTACCACAAGAATATTTGAAATTGGTCTATTATTAGCAGACACACAAATGTTTCAACCGTGCGAAACCGGGATTTCAGGAGGCGAGGGTCACCACCAGTACGATGCCCTCACCACATACCGATTGTGTGGGGTGAAGGAAGAAAAAGACAAAAAAATAAGGCGAAAAGTGTGAAGCTGTTTGTCCTCTCCAAGGACTGCTACTTCCTGATAGGAAAATTCATGGTTCAGGCTGCCAGCATGGTTTCTAGTGGTGCAGAGGTGTTCTGTGGTAACGTGGCGACACGTGGCAGTGCGGAGCATCATCCTCTCCTCTAGGCGCATGATGCATATGAGAAGAGAGGAAGCGACGCTCAGTTTGAAATTCAAGCACCTTCCGCGGTGCATAGCAATGCAGTTCTTAGCAGGCATGATCGTGAGCACACAATGTACACAGTGCATTTGTCAGCTCAAGATGGCCAGACCTGGTGAGGGGCCCTTGAAGTCCTGCATGCTGTATGGTAAAACCGAACTGCAAGGTTCCTGTTCGACGAATACATAATGGCAAGTGCAGTACAAGGTGTTGGTTGATTCTTTGAACCTTTACTAAACACGTCACAAAGTAGAAAATGTGGTGGCCATGACAATGGGCGCTGCAAATCTCTGCTCCCACAAAGGGCATGCCACCTACGTGAATGCAGAGATGGAACTTTTGGAAGCCATATGTAATAGCTGTGGATACAGAGCCGAGAGAAAAATATTAAAGTGCCCAAACACACATTTGTACACAGCAGCATCTACAGAACTTCAACCTGCATAATGTGCACACGTGTACTCAATCTGATCAGCTTGATGACCATTTATTTTTTAGAAAGGCAGGACACAAAACGGCTGTTTTCACATCTACACCACGTTTGGGGTGCACTTGTGGCTTTGGTCCAGGCTCGCTGGTGATCTTGATGGGGCACTAGGGGTGGAAAGTCCTTGGCCGTGGGCACTGCTGGCCTTGGTTTCAGCGATGTTTGTTGTGGCCTAGTTTTGCACGAGCATGTGCCAGTAAGATGATCCCCACGACAAAGAGTGCACGTTGGCATGCAAAGGGCCCACTGCATGCTATGCTTCTCACCACATTGCCAATAACAATCCAGTTTTTGGGAGAGGGCACACATCGTACATGTGAGCTGGTTTCTGGAAATTAGTACAGGCATGACGGCTGCCCTTGCACTTGGTGCATCACTGTACCACAGACATGTATTTAATGGTTGGGGAGCATAGGACCAGAGGTGAACGTTATCTGGATGGAAGCTGCTTTCACCATGGATTGGGATGCTATGATTTTGGCTTCTGGGTTGCAACACCTTAGGTCGCTTATGAATCCCTCTGGCGCCTCATTCCAGAATGGCCTGGAAATCCTGAATGCGCCGCTGGTAGGGCCGAGATGTACGCAAGTACAGGGTACTGCTGATGTGCGGTTCGGCCATTATTGTGCAGCTCCGGTGCATCATGCAGTGCTTGTAGAATACTTGGAGCTGGGTGCTTAACGGGGACAAGCCCGCCTCACGGGCGGAACACAACGCGGGACGCATGATGCAGCACGAATGATGCATCACGCATTTGCTGCATCTCATCGAACGCGTCTCGTACAATCGCAGAAGTAGCGTCGCGCGATCGACATACGTACGTACTGGCGTTGCTAGCATTTGGATGCACCGGAACAGAGGTCGCTGAGAGGGCTTGATTTCTGCAGAGGTGAAGCACAAGGTCGATAGTCCCGCCGGTCAGTCCACTGGCTTATTGTACTGGCGAGTGGGGAGCGCAGCACGTCGGCAATGCCCGCTGCGAAGAGGTGAGGCTTGGTGCAGCGTCGTGGCCGCCAAAGGCGGTGTCACGTACTGGACAGATCACCGGGTTCATTATTGTGAAACAGCGCCACAAAAGTAAGACGAAACACGGAAAGAAAAGGCACAAACACAAGCGCCGAACTCCCAGTTGAGAGTTATAGGCGCAGGTGTTTGGCCTTTCGGCGTTTCGTCTTACTTTTGTGGCGCCGTTTCACAATAATGAACCCGTGCCGACTAGCCCAGTTACCAGCGCAGATCATCAGAAAAATCCAAAAGATGGTAGCGGTTACGTTGGTAGGTTTCTTGTCACATCCTACTAGATCCGTTGAGCAGTTTGGTGAGTCCTAGGAAGGATTTAGCGGGGCACAGGAACCAGAAAATGATGGAAGCGATATGATGAACGTCCATTCACTCTGGCACAACCAGCGAGATATCCGTCGATCGTCTAAGGATACCGTCCTGAAGATCACGCGGCTGGCACCATCCGAACCACGAGTTTATAGAGGAGGTCGTGATCCGAACCTCCGAACCACGACGATTCGAACTCGCTTTACCTAGGGAGCCTACATGACAGGCAGTCATGATGGCTCCCTAGCCGTGCAAGCGTGAAAAATCCCCAGAAAATTCTGTCCCTAGGTTTTAGGTCACGTGAGTTGATGACGTCACGGATCAACGGCCTTCATTTAGAAGCACGCCGGAGGGAGCGTCACGGCTATTTTTTTTCGCTCGGCTTTCTATAGCCAGCACGCTAGCCGTGACGTTGAGGCGTACCGCCTCCAGGCAGCTCGTTATCCAGTACCTGACTAAGAGTGTATGGGTTTGCGCATACGTTACATTATGACTCTACAGTCCGAGGCAAGAAATGTTTGGCAGTTCTATCTGACCCGCTCATGCTTCCTTGCTTGTTGCCTTCTCACAGATGCAGCTCCACCTTCCTTACACTTATGCCTTCTTTATTAGTGAACGAAGCTGATTTTGCTCTATAAGGGCCGTTTCGAAGCTTTTACCCATTTTATGATAGTTACTAGTACTTTCTCTATTAACAGGCAGCCGAAATTACAATGGGTGATGGAAACACACAAGTTATTGCTTTTTTGATAATTACGCTCCTGATTACAATCAAGCTTAACTCGCCCAATTTCCTGAACTCTTGCTTCTATTGAGTAGCATTCTCTCCTGCATAGTAATTGCTATAAAGTTAAGAGCATATACACAGTAAGCGCGTTTTTACCTAGATGTTTACAGAAAAACTGTTAGCCTCCAGGAGGTGACAAATGTTCATGCAGACGTGCAAAAATATTAATAAATCATTCGACCCTTCAAGGTATCTAATACAATTCTGCGTGAGGTACAGCATCTTTCATTATGCCCCTAATAATATAATGGTGCTATCAATAACGTAATGAAGTGTACATTTCAGAATAAACCCTCTTACCTCCCCTTTCACGTTGGCGCATGTTGCGATGTGAAAAATCAGACAGGTGGTAAATCAAAAAAGGGACCTTGTGCTTTAACATTCAACATGCATAAACCTTATATGCTAAATCTGCTTACATTCCCAGCTATTTTCAGCTTTACTCTCCTTAATTTCATGGTATTACACCAATAGTTGCTTATTAAATGCTGAAGCAATGTTAAATTCTGTGTTTTCATATGTGTATCGAAGGCTATCTTTTCTTTATTGTGTTCACAATGCTATGCGACTGGAATATTAAATTTGAGAAATTGTTTCATTTATTGGTATTACGAGCAGTGCACCTCATTTCATAAAATTTCAGCTACCACTAGTATGCTGGTCACAGATAAAAACGCCTATCAACAAATAAACGTGAACGATTCCGACATACTTGCCAAGTATTTATGACAAACTTTCCGCGCTGATAGTGGCGGTCATGCTTAGGAGTTTAGTTTCAGAAATCTCTGATGAAAGTGATTTATTGATTAATTTGTGCAGTTTAACGTCCCAAAACCAGCTCCTATTATAAGAGACACCGTGGTGGAGGTCTCTGAAAATTTCGACCACCCGGGGTTCTTTAACGTGCACTGACATCGCACAGCACGGGGGCCTCAACATTTCGTGGCCATCGAAATGCAGCTGCCGCGGCCGGGATTCCATCCCGCGACCCTCGGATCAGCAGCCGAATACCATAGCCACTAGACCATAATAGCGGGGAAGGATGAAAGTGCCAGCCATGAAATGGCTGTGGACAAGGACAGGCTTCCTGTGTAAACGTACAACCAGAAGTGGGAAAGTGAATAAGTGTCACTCAGAAACAACAATAAAGAATTAGGTGAATTTATTGCATCACACTGCACAACAGTATTTCAGTGTTTAACACAATTACAGCATAAATAATTCTGTGCATTTTTCATTATGTTATAGTAATTCCATTACAACCATCACACAATAATTTTAAAGTGGTAGACAACTCGTATATTTAACATCACATGCGCCTTGAATCCTGGCACATATAGACGGGAATTGCATCAGTGTTAGCAGCCATTTACACTACTTGTACAGAAAATGCGAAAGAAGAGTGCTCCCAGGGCCCTTTCTTCAATCCGAAAAAAATGTAGAAAGCAGTTATAGCCCATCAACAGTGTATTTACAAGAACAGCAAGCAAAACTGTTTAGAGCAAGGAGCTCCTTTTTATGCGGAATATAGATGAGGTAAGACATCGGGTTCACGGTGACAAATGTATATACGAGTCGTCAGTCCACTGCAAGTGAACACATGTGCCGTTCATCAAGCAGCATTTAAACCAGAACACTGGTCCGCAAATGTTAACTTTTTACTGGCCTCGGTACTGTCCTCTTGCTGTCATCCCTCCAAGCACTGTGGCCACCTGTAATGTGTGAATAAAAGACAATTCTTGAGTCCACACCTAGCATTTGCAGTGCCCCTGAGACAACTTTTGGATTTTAGCGGCCATATAATTTTCAAAGCAGTTCACAGCTACATGCGTGCAACCACCCACTCCTAGAATTTATATGGGTGCTTTATGGTAAGCCAACTCACATGCCTTTAGAAGGATCATCGACTGCGCGAGTTAGAACTGCTTAAACATTTTTAACAGGCGAGGTGAAAGACGAGGACAACACACAAGCTACCCTATTGCAAAAACCAGCGCCCCCAGTGTCTTTCCAGTGCGATTTTCGTACTGGGAGCACTGGAAACGCACTGGGAACGGTACTGCTGCACTGGGCGGTACACACTGGGGAGCGCGGAGCGCTGGTTTTTCGCTGGCTTGCACTGGTGTGCGCTGGCATTGCACTGGGGCAAGCTGACATCGCTGGAATGTCACTGGTACCAGTGAGAGACTCGTTGGAGAGCGCTGCACACTGGAAGGCTCTGCACTGGCACGAGTGCGGAAAGCACTGGAAGCAGCACGAGAGGCGCTGGGGCGGTGGCCCCACTGACGCCGCTGTAAGCTGGGGCCAGTGTTATTTTGATTCGCTGGGTGCGAGGACGATGGGCCGCATTTCATTGTTGATGTGTTATAACGCGTGCGCCGTGCTGGTAGTGATATGTGCGAAGGACGACGCGACGACACCGAAGGCAAAAAGAGATATAGGTATACACCCGATCACCCCGCTATCGTTGATACTTTCTCTGCTGGGTCGGGTAGGTCGATCAGCTGGCGATCGCCACCGGTCAATCGCTGCCGCATGTGTTTCTATATTATTCGAGCTTGCATATTAATAGCCATCCATTAATCTGTAGAGCTGTGCTGCATACAAGTTGTCGTGATTTATTTTATTTATTTATTTATTTAAAGAATACTGCAGTCGCTGAAACGGGCCCAAGGAGGGGGCAAATGTACAAAGAAATGCAATTAGTCAACGCGAACAAACATTATGAAGTGTAGAGAATACATAGAGCGAGAAATAGCTGTAATAAATATAAAACAAAAGCAAACATGAAAAGGAGGAAGGACAAACCATATAAATATAATGAAGCAGCAATGCGAAAAGTAAACAGCAATAATGGCAACACACTGAAATAAATGTAAAATTCAGGCATACTTGAAGTTATGGTCATGTTGACCATAACTATGTCATAGTTATGACATGGTTATGTCATATATGTATGCATATAAGTGTTGTGCTGCCCGCCTGATTTCTTATCAAGCGGCTGCGGTTACCCGCGCCTACGCTACGAATGTGCTCGCGAGACCTTTGCAGACCTTTGCAGTTCGTGCACGCAAAGACGATGGCATTGCGTCTTAGCCGCGAAGGGTCTCCATGTACCGCCCAAGAGCGTTCGCGAAGCCCACGAGTGATACGTACGTACGACGTAAGTATTCGTGTCTGGGTCTCGCATCCATATATTTGACGCTCTTGCGATGTTGAAATCACAGTGAGCTGGTAGGAACCGCGTGGACGTTAGATTAAAGAGACCAAGCTTGAGAAAAACATTAAAGCGAGCGTGGAGTGCTGCGTATAATGTACGTACATATCTAAATACCAACAAGGTTTGTCAGCGCTAAGTGTACTTGCATTCAGAAGCGTTACGCCAGGTTACGTATGTGTTCAGATATACACGAAACAAATACAAAGAAGCGTTGCAAAGGGTGTCAATAAAAATGCTAACCATCCGGGTCAGATCACTCCACAAACAAAAATTCGTGCTGAAAGCACTTTTGTGATGCTGCAGTACCGATCGAGCAATGTTCAGTTGCACAAACACTCGTGCACCACAAAATACTGGTCTATGAGTGTTCGAGAAATATCCATAGGGCAAACTTTGGCGCATGTGCACTAGTTGCATTTATTTCAAACACGCTAACTTGCATGTGTTCGGTTATAAGCTGTTTGAAATGTGCAGGGAGGATGTTGAAGGAAAAACAGAGTTGAAGTGAACAGTGTCGTCAGGCTCAGAAACATTGGAGTTTCACTGTAAATATTCGATAAAGTGCTCATTCTGCTCAATTTCTTTGTACACCCACCCAGAAGTTTAATAACCAAAGCACTTGTTCCCACAAAACAAATTGAAACCGTCACCCATTGAAGCTCAACAGATATTTTCTACAGCACCAATGCACTGATTTTGAGCAATTATATGTCGAGTTCATGCCATTCGAAAAAAAAAGAGGTTGTATTAAGTAGGGAGACTACCAAGGCGATCTTGATACCCTAATAAATCCCACACCTCTTGCATAGTTGGCTGCATATGGCTCAATAATTACAGTGCAGGCTAAGGAGCTAGGGCCAGGAGGTGGTGGTGCGCAAATTATAGCAAGTGGCTGTACTGTACCTTTACTACCAGCTGTGAAATATTTATGACGGCTCGGGAGGACAGATACAAGTTAGGTGATGTCTGTCATGGAGGCATGATGCATGTGATTGGCTAATGTCATTCACAAATAAGTGTGCACATTGGCTTACATGCCAAATAGAATACAAGAGTACCATGACATACTGACAAGCAGGAACCTCTGTCACTCTCAACCAACCTGCGGCTCTCATCGTATGGCAAATCGCACCTCATAACTGTTTGTATGAGATGGCTCAAAAGCCCAATGCAAGCTCCTCTCACCCAATCATGACCATCATTTTGGAAAGCATCACACTAATGCATTTTGTATCGCTCAATAGCAATATATTTTAAGGTTCCTGAAGCAAAAAGAGAAAATATTCAGTGCCATTGAGTAGTGTCTCATGCACAATATCACGCTGCGCTTCTTTGTTGTTCATCGTACAGAGACAGCACAAAGTATTAATAAATATGAAGTGCAAATACACACACTTCTATGTGCCTACACCTGGTATGTAGAGCACTGTTATCTAGAGGAGTGTTACTACAGGGCTGCATTTTCTGTACACATTGTATACGGTGAAAGACTGGTCAAATAAAAAAATTACAGCACATCCACGGAGTGAATGATGATGAGTGGGCGAAGCTCGGGAGGTTCAGCGTAGATCGTGCAGAGTTCCGGATTAATTTAGTAAACGCACACGCTACGAATCCTTATGGTTCAACTACGCACAAGTGAAATCTCCCACCGGCACTTCACTGCAAGTCAAGATCCAGTGCCTATATATATATATATATATATATATATATATATATATATATATTGTAACGATGGTAGAAGAAGCAGGTTAGAGTAACGAGAGAGAGGAAGACGAAGTGCTGAGAGCCCGAGCAGCGAACTGGTCGTCCATGGGCCATGAGATGTACGGGTTTCGGGTGGCGAGAACCGCGGTGGAGTCCTTCGTGGCTGCCGGCGTTGGTGACAGAAACGGGCTATATGTCCCGTAGAACCGCAGCTGTAGCACACGAGAGAGTCACGGTTCAATGTATATTCCTCGAAACCGGTGCTAGATCGCTGTGGACGGTAAGCGAATTCATTTCCCCTGAAATAACCGGCCTGTGGTGGTCGCTGAGGGCGGTTGTATCGATCGAAATTCGTGCCTTGATAGTAGGGTAGGCTTCGCGCGCCGACGTCATAAGTAACAGTACTTGGGGAATAACCTGGCTCTTCCCATCGTGCCAACGTCGTGTTCTTTCTTACGGGTACCGCGCAGGTGTGGTTCGAAAACAACGAGGAGACTTTAACTACATGGGAAAGATTTGTTTCTCAAATCAAGGAGCGCTTCGGGGACAGCATGATGAAAAAGAAACGGGCAGAACAGACGCTGTCACAACGTGCGCAGGTGTCAGGCGAAACATGCACGACTTACATTGAGGAAGTGCTGAAACTCTGCAGGGTGGCGGACTTTGGAATGTCCGAAGACGACAAAGTCGGGCACATCTTAAAGGGGATCGCCGAGGATGTTTATAGTTTCCTGATCGCAAAGGACAATCTGGCCTCCGTGAGCGACGTTACCCAGCACCTCCACCACAGCTGTTATGGAGAGTTGTGAAGGAATGACTTTATTTACAGCAGATGGATGATGGCGAACTCGCTGCTCGGGCTCTCAGCACTTCGTCCTCCTCTTCTCTCATTCCTCTAACCTGCTTCTTCTACCATCGTTACAATATATATATATATATATATATATATATATATATATATATATATATATATATATATATATATATATATATATATATACACGGGTGGCCGGTGAACGGTTCTCCTGCATGAGCAGTCGGTATTTCTCAATCAAGAAACTCGCTAGAAGACGCTGCCTGCGCCAACATTGTCTCTCGAGGGTGAGGGTGCGTTCTCCTTTTTTTTTTATTTACGCAATACTCACAGCGCCATCAGAGGCATTACAGTGAGGGGGAACACAATATAAGCGGGTTTACACATCACATATAAACAGTAGAGACTAACAAGTAGGCAAAATAATAAATAAATTACATACACAGCCAGTATGCAAAGAAACACATAATGCGAAGTCATAAAACACTAAATTAACAAGGCATAAAACGCATCATTAGATATTTCATTAACTACAGCAGCAGGTAATCTATTCCACTCCCATATTGTTCTTGGAAAGAACGACATTCTGAAGGATTCTGTGGTGGAAAATATTTCACGTACTTTATGTGAGTGATCGCCCCGTGTGGATACATAATAAGGTTCTTTTATATACTGTTGCCGATCAATGCCAACTTTTGAGTGTATAATATTATGAAAAAGTTTTAAGCGAAGTTTCTTCCTGCGATTTTCTAGCGTCTCCCATTTCAGATCCGCCTTCGCTTGGGTAGCGCTAAAAGTAACTGTGTAGTTTTGAGTCACGAACCTTGCAGCTAAATTTTGTATTTTTTCTATGCGTTCTTTATCACCTACCATCGGCGGGTCCCACACCTCGCAGGCATATTCTAAAATTGATCTAACAAACGTCTTGAACAGCAGTTCTTTTGTAGCCATATTGAAAGATTTTGCATTACGCCGTAAAAACCCCAGTGACTTGCCTGCGCTGGCGACTATGTGATCAACATGACGATGCCATTTTAAGTCATGAGTAAAATATACCCCGAGATATTTGTATTCATACACTTGGGATAAGGGAACATTATCTAGAGTATACCGGCATAAACGTGCATTCTTTTTCTTGGTAAATGACATAAAAACAGTCTTATCTAGATTTAAGGTCATATTCCACTTGCGGCACCACTGACTGATGAGGTTTAGGTCACTTTGTAAAACGCAGCAATCGTCTTCACTCGTGATGGGCCTATATAAAACACAATCATCAGCGTACAATCTCATACGTGACATGACTCTTTCCCCGATGTCGTTTATAAATAAAAGAAACAAGAGTGGTCCCAAAACTGAACCCTGAGGGACACCAGAAGTGACATCCCTTTTTGATGACTGAAAGCCGTTCACAACAACGTATTGTTTGCGCATTTTAAGGTAATCGACAATCCAGGCAATAACTCGCGTGTTAATGTTGTAAGAATGCAGTTTTTCAATTAACAGAGAATGAGACACAGTGTCAAACGCCTTCCTAAAGTCTAGAAAGAAACAGTCGATAGATAGTCGCTTGTCAAGAGCACTGCTGATATCATAAGTGAATTCAATTAATTGTGTTGTACAAGAAAAATTCTTTCTAAAACCGTGTTGATATGGATTAAACAGGGAGTAGTCATTCATATGTGCAACAATACTTGAATATAAAATATGCTCTAACACTTTACATGCTACACACGTTAAGGAAATGGGGCGGTAATTACCCACGAAGCTTCGCGGACCAGCTTTATGGACGGGAACAATTGCTCCAATCTTCCAATCGCTGGGCAGGGAAGCTTCCGCCAGAGATTTCTCAAAAAGTATTTTCAAAAAGCAAGCTATCGGACGTGCGCAAATTTTAAATAAGTAAGTTGTCAAACCGTCAGGTCCTCCACCTTTACCAGGATCTAGTTTTAAGAGCAACAATTCTATGCCACGTGTACTGATAACAACGTCATCCATGTCACCCACCGCGGCTATCTGATTTCGTGGTGCACTCTGGCCGTCATCGTTACTTAGCATCTCAGTAGAAAAGACAGAAGCAAAATACTGATTGAAATGTTCCACCTTATCTTTGTCTTTGGAAACTACACTATCTTTAGTTATGATCGACGGAATAGTTGTAGTTTCTTTGCCATTTCTTTTCACATGTTTCCAGAATTGCTTTGGGTCATCCTTAATTCTCAGCTGTATAGATTCGCTAAAGGCACTCTTGGCTGCGCGAATTTCTCTCTTCATTTCACTCGTAACCTCTTTTAGTTTCTTTGAATTATCACTTGATGGTACACGGTATGATGGTACACAATTATCACTTCTTTGCGAGCTGGCAGAGCATTCATCTAAGAAAGAGCATTTGCATAGTCAACGCGCGCCTTTCGCTCTCTCTGTCTCTCTCTCTCTCTCAGAAGACAGCAGATGAAAATAAAAAAATGAAATAGAAGAGTGAGACCTCGCGCGCCGGGAGGCACGCGCCGAGGGCGAGCGCGAGCCTCCCGGCGTTGTATGGCATTGCATGGTATTGTGAGGGGTGTAAGTTACAGAATACGCGTGACAACCAACCCAGAGCTTAAGGAGCTTCGCCCCTAAAACTGTAAAGGTAATCTGAATGTAAGCTACCTTTTCTCCCAAGTTGACTAGTCCATTATTGCACGCTAAGACGACTCAACGGCAAAACCCGTGTTTCACACTGTCATGCAGCTTTTTTGGCATCAATCATTCACTCATTTATTCATTCAGACCCCGACAGGGGGTATTATATAAGGGGTGGGATTACAAAAATAAGACATTGTTACTATAGAACGAATGCAGACACGTGTGCTGCGAAAGCAGATGGACAGGTGATGGCAGCGATGTCGTAAGGAAGGCCGTTCCAGTCTACAGCGACACGAGCCAAAAAAGAAAACAAAAATGTGACAGTGCGCACTTTATAGCAAGCAGAATTTAAACAATGATCTGTGCGATGTGATGAGCGTGCTGACGGTGAGATGTATGGTGTGATGGCAACAGAACTGTAAAAAAATTTCTGAACTAATGATAAGCTGAAAGTGCGACGTCTACGCGAAAGAGACGGTAGATTGCAGGCTGATTTTAATGATGATATGCTGATGTCGTATCAATATGCTGAATTAATGAACCTAGCCGCCTACGCCTACTGCAGGGCAAAAGCCTCTCCCATAGATCTCCAATTTTCTCGGTCCTGTGCTAACTGTGACCACTTAATTCCTGCAAACTTTTTTATCTTATCTGCCCACACCTAACTTTCTGCCACCCTGTGCCACGCTTGCCTTCTCTAGGAATCCACTCTCCTTAATGACTGACGATTTTCTTGCCTTCGCATTGTGCGCCGTGCCCACGTCCATTTCTTGTTAGTTTCTGTTCCACTGCTGTCTGCAGTGTCCTCAATTTAAGCTGAACCCTTTTAGTAAGCCTCCAAGTTTCTGCCCAATAGGTAAGCACCAGTAAGATACAGCTGTTATACACTTTCTTCTTGAGAGACAATGGTAAGCTGTGATTCATTATCTGATATATATGTCTGAGATATTCATTATTTGCGAATATCTTTGACACAGGTTGCATCAAGTTATCTCTTAATTCATTTGGCATCACACTAGTGTAATTTAGCATAGGCTGTCCTAGCAGCCATTATTCTATCTCCTTTTGTACCAATAAGTGCTGCTGTCCTATAAATACGACAGAATATTGACAGATTTTGACAATTTTATTTGTAAAATAAATTGGTCTGTTCTAAATTTTTTTATTATCTCGATTACAGTGCTTCTTCTATTCGAGATTGTTATCGTGAGGTCAACGCCATGGCGCAAAAAGTTAGCCATAGTGTACAAGGAAAACACTGCAAACAGAGAAAAACAAAGTTTATTAGGCATGTTGGCAGCAGTGACAGGTCTTGATTGCTAGTAAGGCATTGTTTTTTTATAAAAGTGACTGCATCAGACAAGAAATTAAGAGAGTGAAATGTGAAACAGTTAACCACTGACACTTAAACGAAGAAACCAGGCCTGTTACATTATATCACCTAAATAATGCACAGACTGTTTTGATGGCTGCTCTCTACAGTAGTTACAAATCTGGAGAAGGCTACAGAACATAGCAGCTTAATACAGTTGTAATGGTGATGCGCTGTATACAAATAAGAAAACAGAAAAGCAGCGCTATATCAGTAAAATTGTACTACCAACAAAAGATGAAAACCTAATGCGCGGAATACAGAAAGGCTAGGCATATATGATATATTTATTGAAATGGAGCCCTTTGCAAGTCCACAATAATTTTTTCACTGAAATGCACAATGGCTGCAGACGAGTAACAAGAAAGCACTACGATCGATGACCATGCCCCACTAAAACAAATTTAAGTTTGTTGTGATACATACATATAGAAGAAGCATGCAACACAGTGCATAGTGCTACTTTGCCCTATTAAATGCAAGAATTATGGTACAGCTTGCTCTGCATATGACTCACTTGGCAAAAACTTAGTCTCGTAATAATTGCATACCTTTAGCTTTGATAAACATCACATAAGCTGACCGAGAGGAATGAAATACAAGCTATTGGGCTAGTACGATGGTATGCAAATATGTCGGCCAGCTGTCATTCTCAGCCTGAAAGTGGTGTAGAAACATCTAAGCATAGGCAAAAATCAGACATCGCGTATCCGCTAAAAGACAAGCAAGGCAATGTCATCACAAATAGGGATGAGATAGTTATAGTAGCCAAGGAGTTCTACAGAGATATGTACAGTAGCCGCAATAACCGTAATAATATATGGAATGAAGTAGTAGTTCAGATGTGGTAGATATTCCACTAGTAATGGCCAAAGAAGTAATGAAGGCTTTGAAAGAAATGCAAGAAGGAAAGGCACCTGGTGAGGATCAGGAAACAGCTGGCAAGCCAGTATACGCAATGCCTAATGGCTGTGAGCATACTGGAACCTGAGAGGAATGCGAACATCATGCTAATCCATATGAAAGGCGACATGAAGGACTTGAAAAATCGTAGGCGAATGCTTACTCCCAGTCGTCTGCAAACTAATGTAATTGCTAACAGAATTTGTGCCACCTTATATTTAAGTCAACCCATGAACAAGTAGGATTTCTTAAAGGCTGTTCAACAATAGACCATATTTGCACTATAATTCAGGTGATAGCGAAATGCGCGGAGTATAACCAACCCCTATATATAGCCTTCATAGATTACGAGAAATCATTTGACACGGTTGATAATTCAGCAGTCATGCAGGCATTGCGGAATCGGCGCAGAGGAGCACTACGTACGGCTGCTGGAAGACATCTGCAACTGCTCCACAGGCACCACAGTCCTCCATAAGGAGTGCAGTAAAATACCTATGAGGAAGGGCGTAAGGCAAGGGGACACAATCTCGCCAATGTTATTCACATCGTGTTTACAAGAGGTATTTAGAACAATGGATTTGGCACAGGTTTGTGTAAGGGTTAATGGGGAATAGCTCAGTAACCTCAGATTTGGAGATGACATTGTCTTGCTAAATACTGAGGAGGCAAATTGCAAAGCATGCTTACTGACTTAAACAGGCAAAGTATGATAGTGGCCCTGAAAATTAGTATGCAGGAAACTAAAGCAATGCTGAATATTCAGTCTTGGGCAAGCACAGTGGTTTGAGATAGGTGGCGAGACATTGGAAGTGGTAAGCGAATATGTCTACTTAGGTCAGGTATTGATCCCCGATCTGAACCATGAGGCTGAGGTAATTAAGAGGATAAGGATGAGGTGGAGTGCATTCGGCGGGCATTCTTAGATAATGAACGGCAGCCTACCACTGACCCTCAAGAGGAAAGTGTGTAACAGCTGTATCGTACCGGTACTCATCTATGGGCAGAATTTGGAGGCTTATGAAAGGGTTCAACATAAACTGAGGACGACTCAGCATGCTATGGAGCAGAAAATGATAGGTGTAACCTATCAATGTGGTCAAGCTTGTCCAGTGGTTCTGAAGGGAAGGGAGATGTGCTGTCTCTTTGCTGCCGAGATGCAAGGAAATCTGGGCTGGTAGCAGTGCTATGAGGGCCCTGTCCGTGCAAGGGAATCAGGTCAAAGTATTTTATAAAATAAGATTAATTGAGAGTTAATGCTCTTTGTGCCCTTTCCGATTTTGTCTTCTAAGTTTAACATCACACCACACATTTCATATAGCTATTTTTAGTCCCTTTCAATCATATTAGGCATAGGGCACAGAAAAGCTTTTTTTACATTGTGCAGTTCTCTGTAAACTCAACTTTTAAGGATGCCCACTGGTCTCAAAACTTTTCGTGGTGCCTTTCATGACAAAAAGCATTGTTTGATGTGCTGAGGAAAGTGACGGTTGTCAAGGAAAAGCAGTTCTCGGCATAGCAACAAGCAACAGCTGCCTGCTGCCAAGGACACACAGAAAAATATCCCAATGCGAAAGAAGCCTTCTGATGTTTCCACAAATGTACTGTCACTTTTAGTAGGCCTTTTGTAAAGTGTCCTGTGGTACACCTGCTTCTTAAAAATCAGCCTCTCGTACCACTCACCATTGCTGCCGTCGAAGCCAGAGTTATGGGGTGCTTGCCTCTCTGAAAGAGTTAAAATGGCATGACTGTTGCGCCCAAGCAACGTTGCGCCACTTTCCTCAACAGCATTTTGGATTCGTGGGTGCCCAGAAAAGCATTCACAAACTGCTCTGTCATGGTCTGAGATGTCTGCAGTGGCAATGAAGTGCTCCACTTGTGCCATAACCACACGTTCAACAATCTGATGCGGCAAGCCATGGGCAGCAGTAACTCACTTCACCAGCCGGCCATTCCCGCACTCAAACGCAAAGGCAGAATGTGCCCACAGTGGCCCCAAGCACCGAACACTGTCTGCAAGTGGTACTGTTGGTGCACGTTAAAAGTCGCTGCTGTCACACCATAAAGTGTCTCACAGCGTCCAGGAAACGTTGACAGAAGGTGCTTTGAAAAGAAGAAAATAAACCTTCATGATATATACCAAGCTCAAGACGCATCAGATGTTCTAAAATGAAAAATCATTCTCGTGATGGAGGAAAGTGTCCTCCGAATTAAAACACATTTATTACACATATTACATGAAAGTATTTGTGGGTCAGCTGAATATTAAGCTATTGGGGTACCCAGGAAAATAAAATAAATGCCTGCTAAATCATGTATTACCAAATGATTCTAGAAATGCTGTCCCCTTTTGTGCACAAGAGCATTGCGGATTGATGCAATTCTCATCATCACGAGAGTCATTAAACAGCACAAAAGTGCAAGGATTATATTTGCCTTGCAATTGTGCCCATTGCACAAGGCCACCCCATGCACAAGACCCAACTGTGGCTTCTTGAAAGACATATTGTACAGTATTGTTACGGATGAGGGATGTTTATGTACAAATGACGGTCAGCAGGGATGAGGGATCACCAAGGTAGATAGGCACAGGGATGGTGCAATGTCGCAATCCACTTCGAGGATAACGATTGTGCTGCAGGTTATCCCCGTCGAGCAGCCTACTTGGAGCCACGGACATACCCGGCCTACCTGAACGTAAGCCGCGAGCCTCCGGTGTGTCACACCTGCGGTATCACGGGGCATATCTCTAGATTCTGTCCCCCACGTCGCCGGTCGCCGCGGTGGTACGAACGGCAACCACAACCCACGTCCTATGGAACTGAACATCGCAACTATGACCACTCCTGGCCTCCCTGCTCATTTGCTCCACCGGTGAGTTTCGGCACCGATACTTCCCGACAGAATCCCCGCAGCGATTCCCCCGTCTCCGACCGCAGTCTGACTCTGCCACCTTCACGCCAACGTCAGTACGCTGCTCCTGTCGGAATACGGTCACATCGGGAAACTCGGGTGTAACAGCTCATTATTGCATATAGTCATATTGTATGCCAGTTGGTTTGACAGCTAGACACAATCAACACAATGTGATGGAGCCAGCAGGTTTGATGCCAAGAGTGCAAACTGCAGTATAAACAGTATTCCTGTTCAACCACCTCCATTGTGTTTATTGCATTCTGAGCACATTGTACCAAGTCAAAACGAAAATGCCGTTTCTTAACTGCTACTCATGCAGATGACACTGCATTGTAACTATCAACATGTTCATCAATGAAATCTGAAGGCTTGTGGAATAGATATTACAAGGGCACAAACAGGCAGCAAACATACTTGCTTGTCTCTACACTTCTCATTAATCACTGCTGTGAGTACTGCTTTCCTATACTTGGACATAAGTGCGACTTTTGCATTCATGTGTCATGCATTTGTGACACTCTGCCCTTAGCACTCCGAGAGAATTGTCTAAGTTAACCAATGTGTGGCTAAAGGGACCCTGGAATGGTTTTTGTGATTTTGTACAAATGGCCGTTGCTCTGATAGATCAAGTCCTAACCATTAGCTGGTCAATATCAACGCTCAGCATTAATTGGCCATTTTTACTGGAGGTTTTAAATATGCGCACTGTTAATGATCGATGCCACTCAACCTAAAGAGTTTTGAACCGCCCTTGCCCACAGGCTGTGTAACGGGCTTGAAATTATTGACTTTCCCGACTGGTGTCATGAGCACTAAAGGGCCAGACAACAATATTGCCACAGCACCTGGTGGAGCACAGTAGTGTCCGTGACTGCTGTAGAGGCTAGCACTACTGAAGCCAATGGTCTCAGCAGGGACATTGAAGTGCCATGTCGCTACTGAGGCCTCGGCCAGTGGCTGCCGTGGGAGGCACATCTGTCACCAGCGCACACTCCTTAGCTTAGCTACTTGGGAAGGAACAGCAGTGGTAAAGGGGAAGGCAATAGAAATAAGCCGATAGCTGTCTTGGTGCAAGGTGCTTTGTTCACTTGATAGTGTGAATTACTTGACATAGCCTAATCAGTGTACACTATGTGAAAAAGCCATTTCAGAGACCCTTTAAGTGACGGATATCTCTACCAGAACAAGAGTAGTCTGAATTACCCAATTTTCTCAATTAGTAGTTGATGTAGTGATGTGTTTATGGAGCTAGGGCCACATTTTCTCTTCGACATGCGAAATGCACAACTGATAAATCTTAGTTAATACCAGTGAACTGGCAGGCAACCAATATTTTCTGCCACGCTACTCTCAACAAGTTGTTCTTCAGCAAATATTCTTTTGAAGTATTACATAGACATAAATATTCATCCACTAATTAACCTGCATAGTCTATCTGTCGGGTAGATATTTGTTCACCAAGCAGAATGTGGACAGCCTCTGACAGCTTTGTCAGGTGACGCCAGTGTTCTTCTGGGCTTAGGTCCTCAAGACATGGCAGAGCATAGAAAAGAAGCCAGTGCTTCCATCCTGAAGCCTTTCAATGAGCCCTGTCATCAATGCGGCGGGGCAAACGCGTGATGCAGTGCGGAGGTTGAATGCCTAACAGACGGCTATTAACTTCTCCCACAGATGACGGGCTGCCTGCACACAAAAAAAAGTCACACAATGATGCAAAATTTTTAAGTGTGTCACAATTTCTCTCTACTGACACAGAAGAAAACTACAAGGTTACTATATTTATGAGACATTAATTCTTACTGTAATGTACCGTTCAACCACTCAATTTTCTGGCAATGCAGCAGCAGCCTCCGTGTCATGTTTAAGGTGGTATGCATGTTTGTGAATGCTGCCCTATTTCTGTGTGTTTGTATGGCTAGTTGTTATAAAACTTGGTATCATTTTTGCTAGAGGGCAGCATCCCTCTGGCAGCACATTTAACTTCCCTTCCAAATTTTTGCCTGGAAGTGATGCAAGAATACCAATTTTTTTCAATAGTTTACTACCCATCTTGGAACATGAAGAAATAATATAAGGCACATTTTTGTAGTGTACTCGAAAACATATATTTTTTGAAGATATTATGAGAACACTGGCATCACACTAGTCTTCGGTACTGGCAATGTCTCCGAAATTTCAGAAAGCAAGAAGACAGTGACGTGCAAGAAGTGATAGCGCAGTGGCTGTTTGTTTACATTATTGGCATCAAACTGCCGATCCTTCAAGGTGCTGTAGCTGTCTGATGCTTAAGAGAAGATATGCAGTTTTGTGCCATACACTGCCGCCTTTAAAGAAATGAAGTTCTTTTTCATTGTCAGAGTTCGACAAAACATCAACTAAAGAGCATTTTTTTAAAGTGCAGCCATTCGAGGTACATATGCACGTAACCCATGCATAGAGTAAAATATGGTTGCCAGCATTAGATCATTTATAAGCCTAAATGCATGCCTTCAGGGAGACGTCCATTGAAGCCAAAGAGATAAAAGCAAACTGGATCACGATATGCTGAGTGCAGCACTGCCAAAGCACTTTCGCGAAGTGGATGAGCAGAACCCATTTTTGGAGGGAGTGGTATAAACCGTATAGACAGGCTGAACTGGTCCACATAGAAAAATGGCTACAACAACTTGTATGCAGTTTAGATGGCACAAAACATCTGCAGTGCAGCAATTTTTCTTCCACTTGTGTTTCAAATGAAAGAGCTGCAAAGCCACCTGTTAAATCTCTTGTCAGATATTTTAAATGATCATGCTTGCCGTGTGCAGAATATGATGACAATGTTTTGCTCAATTTGCAGAGGTAAGTGTGCTAAGAAAACCAGAAAAAGAAATTGTTCCTGCTGGCGATTCTGGTCTTTTTACACGCTGTGATGCAAGCAATGCATTGCGCATAACTCTAGCACCAGTTTTCAACAAAATTGTTTGGTCATTATGGATGACAGTGCCAGCATGAAGACAAGTGTCTTCTAAAAAAGATGAAACCATTAAAACTTATTAAGCTTCCACCAATTCGGAGCATAGGGTTAACTAGGGACAGACAATAGAAAAGTCGTTTCTCTGGTATGTTGTTGCTACAACACTTAGCTTTCGCGACACTATATGTAGTGCAGTGGAAGCAAATGATATATGTAGTGCAGTGAGAGTCCCTCTCCTGTGCTCTCTGTAGTTACTGGTCACATAGTCTATGCCATAAGTCACACTTAGAGGCACAGCGTGCTGGGGAGGAATGAAAGACGGTAATGGCAGCATGCAGTACTGAGCAGTAAAACATTTGTGGGCTAGTGATCGGCCCTACTTGTTATTGCTGAACTTGGCTAAAAGTGCGCAGGACAAAAGCAATGAAGGCCTTCTTGGCTTCTGTCCTCCACGCTGGCGAGAGCAACATGCCTTATGGGCTTTTCCCAGCCTACACATGCAGCATAAAGAGTTACTTCTCCATCAGGTTTCAGCTTCATTCTTGCAGTGTATTTGCTTATGTAAATTATTTTTTAATTGGTTGAGTACCTCTGTCCCTAGCAAGACAGACAGCTCTGTGCAGTGTAGTTTTACAATTGCCTTGTTATGGTCTTAAGAGCAACATAACTGCCACTGCATGGTTAATTCAGTACTAAAATGATAATATAAAGCACTGTCTTTATCAGTATAGCCACTTAGTCACTGCTAATCATCTTCGTTTATTTCATGCATCATATCAGTGCATAAGAATACCAATAATTAAAGTACAGTCATTCAGTTATAGAACATTTTTATAAATGCAATATATTCTTCAGTTTTCGTTAGTCTCTCTTCTCCCATTGTAGTTTTCCCCATGTTATGGCGCATAGCTAGACATTGTTGCCATTTTGTTCACTGTCACATAACCACTTACTATTACATGTTTACAGTTGTTTTTATGAAACCTGCTATATATCAGTGTGGCAGAATTACTCATTCAGCTAGTCTTCCTTCAGTTGTCATGCCTAACAGAAGGACCTTCTGTAGGTGTTTATTATAATTCATGCCTTCCTTAAAGGGACACTAAAGGAATGTATTGAGCTTCATAAGAGTGATTTACTATTGCTGCAGAAGATCACAACATTCTGAACACCAGGAAATCTTCTGCTTAGGAGAGGGCCAACAAAAGTTCCTTGTGCCACTATTCAATTTGAACTACCCGTTTCATAATCAAGCAATGTATACCACCATATCTGCTGCCATATGCTGTTATTCGGCTGCTGTCCTAAGGGGAGGACTGCAGTTAGCTGATAGATAGTTTGTAAAGGTATTTTGAACAGCTACTGCCAATTTCACCACTACTAATGGTAACTAAAGCTGACAAAAGCTGACAGGAGCTTACTGCCCGTTTTATAAAAACTCATATTATTGACTTTTCACCTTCAACCTGCAACAGTAGATGAGTAATCGGAAAATAGATGCTATGACATCACTTCTCAGCACCTAACAAGGAGTGCCACTCCAATTTGTCAATTTTGTCGTCCTCTTGCTTGCAAATGTTCTGTTATATTTATAAGTGGTGGATTGGTTAATACAAAATCCTAATAATCGAATCCAGCAAAAGTTATCAATTCCCTTTAGTGTCCTTTTCATGATTGCATGTATATGAATGATGCAACAAAGTCTCAAATGTACGTACCGACATGAAACCTTTCAGAACAGCTGCTGGTAGTACTGAAGAAGACCTCAGTAATCTGCCTGGTGACCCCAAGCAGGACGCAGTGCATATATTCTGCACTGACTCCCTTGACAAGGTTGAAACCTGAAAAATTAGATCAAGCACATGCGCTTAATGTTCAAGAACACTGACAACTGTGCTTACTTCACAGCATGTTTGGATTCCAAAAATATCACTTCGTCGCTTCTAACTTTCAGGTTATGTTCAAAATAATGGTGAATTCATTTGGACGAGGCTTATTTTCAGTACATCATGTCTATGATGAAAACGGTTAGGGGGGTGATAACCTGGTGTAGCACATATAGCCAGCAGGCAAACTGGCTAGTTAACTGACTCCCTCTTTTGTCTAGCTAGTTTGAAAGACCTTGTGATCAGCAGCTATGCCGGATGATTTAGCAACATAAATATCTAGGTGAGTTAGAAGGTTACCGTTAAACCGTTCAAACGTTGGGCCCATGACAACATGACTTAAATAGCGTGAATTAGCAGTGCGCATGACTTACCTTGGAGGTTCATTAAGGCCGATGGCCCCTTAAAGCCATTCACTGTACTTTCGGTGACAAATGCAATGTGCATGTCTCTAATAACTTGGCTGTGTGTCCTTGCCTCAGCCGGTTGACCAGTGTAGCGCATGCCACCTGAAAATGTTTGCCCATTTTTACAAAGCTACTGCACTAAGTGAATGAATGAATGAATGAATGAATGAATGAATGAATGAATGAATGAATGAGTCTTTATTTCCTTTCTCAAAAAAGGAGGGGACGGGACTAAAAGCCACACAGGTGGCTTGACAAGGGTCCCGACTCCCTATTACATGGCAGTGCAGCGGACATTCATAAAAATAAATGCAATCGAACACTTAGAATACAATAGATAATCAAAGTGGACATTTATACAATAGTTAAAGGAAGTAGTAGCTACACTTTAGCTAACAAAATAGCAACGAATTATTACACACTCGACGCAAACATGAAACTGAAAGGATACATATATCGGTACATTGCAAAAATAAGAAACACATCGTTTAACACATCACAAAAAAAATGAAAATAGAGCGTAAGTTCATTCCGGCGTGCTATGTAATTCTGTGGTGATCTTGCCCATACAGTAATGCTTGATATCTTTATTAGATGCTACTGAAGGATCGAATTCATCATTTAAAAGTAGATTGAATAGTTTAGGCACTGTGTAACTCAATGACTGCGTGCAACCGTATGCCCTAGGGGTGGGTACAGCCCACCGTTCCTTGAATCTGGTATCCTTAGTAGACCTATTTTCTTTCAGTTTTGCTAGAGTGACAATGTAGTTTTCTTTATTTCGCAGGAAACACCGGTACATCAGTGTTAACCTGTAGTCAAATAAACTAAATACAGGCATAATATCATATTTAGGAAAAAGTTCAACCGTAGAATAAAGGTAAGGTACATTTGCTATATAACGAATAGCTCTCTTTTGGAGCATATGCAACTTTTTTAGATTTGTGATACCAGTGGTACACCACACAACACTGCAATACTCCAAATGAGAAGACACCAGAGAATTATACAGAAGAATTTTAACTTTAACACAGAGCATGTGCCATACTCTTGCTATGACACCAACAGTGCTAGACATTTTTGATCGTACGTCTTCCGTATGTTCGTTCCAGGTCAAATGTTCCGAAAAAATAACACCAAGAGTTCTTACATTGGTTACAAACTCTATCAACTCATTATCAAGATGAACAAACAATGGGTTTGATAATTTTTTCCCTTTGGATCGATACAATATTGATTTTGTCTTTCCCTGAGTTTATTATCAAGCGGTTCATGTCTGCCCAAGTTTTTATCTCTTTTAAAACTTGATTGGTTGTTTCTTCTAATTCACTTTCAACTGTTCCTGGAATAAATACTGTTGTATCGTCAGCGTATGCGACAAACTGTGCTTTATCTGCTATATGTACGATGTCGTTAACATATATAGAGAACAATAAGGGCCCTAGTACGCTTCCTTGGGGGGCTCCTTTTTTAACAGGCCGCTCGGTAGATTTTGCAGTGCTGATATCTACATATTGTACCCTGTGTGTAAGGTACGAATGAATGAGGTCGTGAGCTGTTCCACGGACACCATATTTCTGGAGCTTTAGTAGAAGAATAGCATGATCAATGAGGTCAAATGCTTTCGAAAAGGCTATGTATACACCTATAATGAATTCCTTATTATTTAATAATTCTATGGTAATTTCTTTTTGGGTAGTTAGCGCCGTTTCTGTTGAGCGATGTTTCCTGAACCCATGTTGAAAGTCACAAAGAAGGTTGTGCTTACCGAAATACGACGTCAAACGAAAGTACATTATTTTTTCTATACATTTTGAGAATATCGGTAGGATAGATATGGGACGGTAATTGCTTAAAATGTTCTTATCGCCTTTTTTGTATATTGGCACTACACGTGCAACTTGCATCAATTTAGGGAAAACGCCACTGGACAAAATGATATTATAAATGTGAGTTACGACTGGAGTTATAATGCCAAGGACATATTTCACGGGAACAATTTGGATTCCATCAGCGTCTTTAGTTTTGCTATTTTTCATTGAGTTGAGATAAGAAAAAACTTCTTGACAACTAGTTGGAGAAAAGAAAAGTGAATCGGGGTTTTCATTCCGTGTTAATGTATCGCTAACATAAGAATCTGTGGTGATGTTATCTACGCGATCTGTGGGTGCAAACACACAGTTAAAGGCATATGCGAGTGCTTTCCCTGATAGCTCTTTCGCTTCGCTTAAGATGATTTTTGAGATAACTGGTGCATTGCTTGGGTGAAGAAGCGCGTTTAACTTGTGCCAAAGTGCTGCCGATGTCTGCGTCTTTTCGTCACAAAATAAATTGATGTAGTAAGAATCTTTTGCATCCTTTAACATAGATGTAAGCTGGTTCCTATATGATTTGAATTCTGCTAGCAATAATGCATCTCTTCTTTTCACAAATTTTGCGTGGAGGGCATTTTATGTTGTATCATTTTTAACAGCCTAGAAGTGATCCAAGGCTTACGTGCCTTTTTAGGCTTACTTATTTTCTTAATTGGGAAGTTCGCTCTGTTAAAGGAGGTAAATGCATTTATGAAGGTAGTATAGGCAATGTCACTGTCATCTGATTCGTAGAGAGGACTCCAGCTTTCCTCGCTGATAGCTCGTCGAAATGAATCAAGCTCACGTGAGGTTGTTATCTCAATACTGCGTGTTTGCAAAGGTTTGCTTTTAGAAAGTTCGTTTTTTTCTACTGACATGAATATACCATGATGATCACTAATGCATGTATGAATATCATCAGCCTTTGTTAAAGTCGGATTAATATTTGTGATGAAAACATCCAACAATGAGTCACCATCTAGGGAAATACGCATCGGACTAGTGATGATATTGCAGGCACCACTGGAAACCATAATCGAACAAAGTTCTTTTTGCTGACAAGTAGGCGCAAGCATGTTCACATTAAGATCACCCCCGATAACAAATTCAAGGTTATACTCTGAAGTAAAAGCAACGAAACGATCAAGAAAACTTATAAACTGCTTGAAATCACCTGAGGGTGGTCTATAACAAACACAGAACAAATTACCACGAGTTCTCATAGTTAGCACTTCATAGTCGGGACCTAGTCCAGTCTGTTTCTCTTGTTCAGTTTGTTTGTGCTGTTTTCTGTCATGAAGCCTCACCAACAAGCTCAAGTTCAAACCCTTCTAAACAGAAGATCTAACACACCAAGAATTGGCAATAAACACCCATGTCACACAGCCATTACCCTAAAGCTGTGTAACCTCAAGTACGAGATATTGATGCACCATGTGCCTAGCCTGTCCTCACTTATTCTCTCATATTAGCTTCTATTCATTCTAGCATATCGCATCAGCTTCCTCGGAGGGACTGAAATCGTGCATGATGCAATGAGTGGCAAGGCTGCCCTTTAACTTGTGAAGGTTGCTACTTTACAAACTATCACTGAGGAATCTAGCGGAAGGTTGTCCAGCAGAGTGTTAGCAGCACTCCAGAGGAATTCCGTACATAGCACGGTCATAAGCAATATCAACAGACTTGGATTTACACTTACTTGATCATCTCCAAGATTTTCTTTTTGCAAAGGCTGACGAGCAAGTTAGCATAGAAAACCAGATATATCTACATGAACAGATATTTTTTGTGATTATAAGCATTGTTGTAAATGTACAGGTTCTTATTTACTTGTTTTGTCAATGTGTTCAGTCATATGGGCAGTTGGCCTATAGAACAAATTTTCTGCCGTGCCAACCTGTGCATTGATCCAGATTTTTACAAGTATAGAACAGCATGTACCATACAAAGTGTGGCAGAAAAGAAGACCGAAAAAGAGATGGAAGCGAACATTTGCATCCATGTGCACTTTCTTGTGTCTTTGTTTTCTGCTGTGCAGTGTTGCAAGCGATTCCATATTAGTAACCAAAGCCTACATTTGTACCCTCTTCAATAAGCAAGTTACCTGGATCTAAGCTAGCAACTTGCTCATCCAAAGTGGGAAATGTGTTTGTAAGCTAGCTGTGCAGACTAACAAGCAACCTGATAGAACACAAAGTAACTGTGGCTACTCAAAAGCAACTGTGCACGTCAATTGAATATTTTGAGCAAATAAACTTTTGCGCCAGACATGAAGCATGATGTCAACACATTGGAGCCTTTCACTGCTTTGCAAGTCTTCGTTCAAGCCACACATCATAAGCGTTGTCCAAGCTCTCTCTGTGAGATTACCACTAAAGTTTTAGGGAAAATTTTAAGTGAAGACACCACTAGAACAAAAGAACACCACTGCTGAGCAGTAAAAAGGTGGTCAGCAGCTGTCTATGCATCTCTTACCTTCTCGGTGTGTTGCCACCGCAAGGCAGCATGGACAACCATGTTGACCATTGAATTGCACCATGTTGAGGACGGCAGCACGTGCTGGTGCGTCCACAGCTTAACAGAGCACAAATGCGTTTGACCGCTGCACTTTTGATTCGGTCTTCCACACAATTGGGTCCATCTTCTTCAAGTTATCGACAGAATTTGCCAAGAAAGCCTGCATATTGCGATGGGTGCTCCCGAACCACAGCGCAATCAAAATAGGATTCTGCAGTCGTGTGGCAGCTGGCAGTTCATTCACTACAATTTGTAGTGGCCACACTGATGTCTTCGATGACTTGAACACAGGAGTACCATCTGTGTTTATGGTCAAAGTCAAGTCATCAGAGCCGAGGTATTCTGCTGCTCTATAAGTTCCACAAAACAGGCACCACTGGTAATGTCTGTAACTGTATCACTTTGCTGAGCTCTCCTTGACACACCTTCTTCCAGGCTTTGCTTGGTCCTGTCGATGAGATAGCCTAGCTGGCTTCTTGTGTCCAATGTTACAAAAAACGATCCTCTAGCGTGTACTTTAGAGGCGATTTCTTTCTTGTCGCCAACAGTGCATACTGCATCGCCGCTGTCCATAGACAACACAGATTGGCAAACATCGCATAAATACCAATAGGTCACTCAATCACTTTTAGGGGCGAAGCTCCTTAGGGCGTGGGTCTGTACATCCCATGGTGTTCGTTGTTGGTGATGTACGTAGCCACGTCTACTTTTATGAAAAAAAATTCCGAAAGTTGTGTCCTCTGCCTGGATTCGAGTCCAGGCTCTCGGCGTGGCAGTCCAGCGTTCTACCACTGAGCTACGCCTGTTTTTTTTTCTTTATTACATGGAAATGACAACTGAAGTTAAAGATCAGGATGAGAAGGACTCCACACTCAAAAATCAGGCAAACATACACATGCGTCTAACAAGTGCATCCATTCAGGCGGCGACTCCTTCGCCGCATGCACACTTCTTACGTAGGCTACAGTTTCTCGGTAGAATGATCTTGTCGAACGTGGGTTTTCCGCATGGCGATCACACAGTCTTGATCTCCAGAGGCTGTATAAACCGAGCACTATGAACATGTCATAGGGAGGACCGGTAATCGTTTTGAACGGTAGAAACCGAATTGAGTAAGGAGTGATGTCCATGTCCTTTTTAAGAGTTCGCTGGAGAATGTCCCCAAAAAATATTGCATCCGTACAGTCAATAAAACAGTGATCAATTGTTTCTGACTGAGCCACTGAGCTACGCCTGTGGTTGAAAAATTATCGCTAAAAGACCTAAACAGGTATAATGTCTCCCGCGGAATCGCATTAACAAACGTAATGTTACGTTGAAAAATAGTAATACACCGCTACACGACGCGAAAATGGATTGTATAACGAGATCGAGGCATCATTTGAAAGAACACAGAGCTGCGTGCTTTGTAGCTTTGAACCCATTACGGAGGCACTGGTAATTATGGCGTAGTGGGTACTTCCCTACTTGGCAAAATGATAAGTTATGGCGCAGGAGATACCTACCACTTCTACTTCCACTAGTTTCCTCAAGCGTTTAAAGTGGCCTCTAAGAAAGTAGCTCCTTCTGCTTGCGCTGTCACTGTCCTGCAGTTCCGCGCAGACCTGGCTCTAGCACAGCATATCCCCCTTAAACGCGAGATCCCAGCGTACGAATACAGTGTTTCTCACGCCTTTACATGATGATCGACTGGGCGATTTACGCGAAAGATTCACGGTTTACCGATGATTCCCTCCGGAGCCTCGCCCACTCATCATCATTCACCCCGTGGATATGCTGTGATATTTTCTTTTTTTTTGTTGCCCACAGCTTCCTGAATTTGTACTTCTTCCGTGGCAACACGTCAACACCGGCTATAGCGTTCACAAGCGCAGCCAGATCGCCCAGCGCTGTCCACGTCAAGCCATCCGAAATTGCGAATGACATGGCCATCGCGGCAGCTCCTGCCTTTGAAGTGCCAAGGTTCGGTAGCTCTTGCGAGCTTAAAGAGGCAAATGCTGTGGCCAGAACCTCATCTTCGCAATAGCGCGGTGGCGATCCGCCATCGTCAAATGCCGTGGTGTCAGACTCTTCTGATTCATCGAGCAGAGCGCTTTCTGCAGCCATGACGGGCGAAGTTTCCTGAAGGCCACTGTTGCTAGTGCAGGAAGATGGTATGTCTCCCGTGTACGTTGACGACTCTGCGTTCCCGCATGCGCTGTGAGACGGTCCCGCCAAGCTCTTTGCCTCTTGCAGACTCTGCGCGTTTTGTCCACGTCTGTAAAAAGTCGTCTTGGGCACGGCGAGCTCGCTGCTGTGATGCAAGTACCGCTTGCGCGGTTTCTTTGCAGGAACGGTCGCCATCGGCTAAGGCGACCGAAAGACGCCACGAACGTGGTGCTGCTACCCTTCAACGTGGTCGTAGCTGGAGGAAGACAGGTGGGACGGGGAGAACAATGTGGAAGAAGCGCCCTAGCCGCGTGTGAGCTCACCGCGCTCACTCTCTGTGCGCAAAGGAATGGTGCTGCTAGTTGCCCGGCGTGGACTGGTTTGCAGCATTTCTGCACGGTAGATTCATACAAAATAGCGGCGACCCCCGCCGGGACTGCATTTGTTAGGTGTAACGCATGGGGTGTGCTGCACGCATGTTCTTGGCTGCCAAAGACACCTGCATATAGCACCTCCATTGCTTCCTTCGCGCTCTTTAGGCTCCATACTACATTATGCCTGGAACTACTTGCAGCACAGGTTTTCGCGTAAGCTGAATCACCCGATCTAGGTCAACACGCGAAACGCTACATTGCACATAAGAACCGCAGCGAGGGTGTGCTGCGTTGCAGGCCTTGCAAGACAAAAAACGGATTAGCAAAGAAGGAGCCAAAGAAACAACTTTATTACGGCACAACACGGCAGTCCGAAGCTTGCTGCAGCCGTTTAGGCCTAGTTGATTTGTTCCGTCGTAAGGCGGTACAGCGTTTTAACAATAGACCAAGTCTGTAAGTTAGGGTTCGTTTGGGCTCGTTGCAGACACAAGCACCATCTCAGAAATAATTACATCTCTATCAACGTAAAGTTCTATTTGAATGCGCAGTCACTTACACCTGCGTACGTGCCCTATAAATTTGCAACCTGTATGTGTTGAGAGACAGCTGCTTGCGCAATACCACGCGCCACACAACTTTTCTTGAAGAAACTCATTATATTAAATGCGAAGCATTTCTTAGCGAACTTCGGCGAGTTTGAGCGTATCTGTCTATCTATCTGCAATAAAGTTTTCCATCCACAATAAAGTTTTCCATCCATCCATCCATCCATCTATCTATCTGGCCGCCTACGATTTTGTGCTCTCCTGGCCGTTACGCTAATCGAACGTTTATGAAAATTGGTATGCCACATC
Source organism: Hyalomma asiaticum (assembly GCA_013339685.2). Classification (NCBI taxonomy): domain Eukaryota; kingdom Metazoa; phylum Arthropoda; class Arachnida; order Ixodida; family Ixodidae; genus Hyalomma; species Hyalomma asiaticum. The sequence goes on from CM023489.1 coordinate 63,707,324, forward strand.
ATGACTACATGACGAACATAAATGACAGGTGATAACATGAAAATCATGATATGCATGTCACGAGCGGCATGATTTACATGCCACGGTCTTAGGGCTATCCTGGCCATTTCGCTAATGGGATGCATGCGAAAATTGGTATGGCACAACATGACTGCCTGGCGAATATAAATGGCAGGTCATAACATGAAAATCATGATATGCATGTCATGAGTGGCATGATTTACATGCCACGGTCTTAGTGCATTCCTAGCCGTTTCGCTAATGGGATGTTCGAAAATTGGTACGGAACAACTTGACTGCCTGACGAACATAAATGGCAGGTCATAACATGAAAATCATGACATGCGTGTCATAAGCGGCATGATTTACAAGTCACAGTCTTGGTGCTCTCCTGGTCGTCTCGCTAATGGTATGTGAACAAAAATTGGTATGCCACAATATGACTGCATGGCTAACATACATGACAGGTCATAACATGAAAATCATGACACGCATGTCATGAATGACATGATTTACATGCGACGCGTTTCGTTAATGGGCCGTATACGCGAATTGGCATGCCACAACATGCCTGCATCAAAAACATAAATGACAGGTCATAACACGAAAATCATGACATGCATGTCATGAGTGACATGATTTACATGCGACGATCTTGGTTCTCTCCTGGCCGTTTCGTTAATGGGATGTATACGAAAATTGGTATGCCACGACATGACTGTATGGCGAACATGACTGACAGGTCACAACATGAAAATCACGATATGCATGCCATGGGCGACATGATTTACATGCCACGCGTTTCGTTAACGGGATGTATACGAAAATTGGCATGCCTCAAGATGACTGCATCATGAACGTAAATGACAGGTCATAACATGAAAATCATGACATGCATCTCGTGAGCGACATGATTTACATGCCACGGTTTTGGTGCTCTCTTGGCCGTTTCGTTAGTGGTATGCAACAATATGACTGCATGACGAACATAAATGACAGGTCATAACATGAAAAGCATAACATGCATGTCATGGGCGGCATGATCTACATGCCAGGCGTTTCGTTAATGGGATATATACCAAAATTGCTATGGCACAACACGACAGCATGACAAAAGTAAATGGCAGGTCATAACATTATAATCATGACACGCGTGTCATGACCGGCATGATTTACATACTGCCGTTTCGTTAATGGGATGTATGGGCTCCGTCTACTGACCAGAGGGCGCTACGTAGCTCTCGTAGGACCGCTCAGTCGCGCACGGTGGAAACCGAGGCGACAGTGACGCGCGCGTTTATTTGCTGCTTTCCGGGCGTGCTGCGAACCACACGAACGCCCGCGGCGTCGCCCTTTGGAACAGTGTGCCGCAGGTTTGGAGCGCGCGTCTCAAAGGAAATAAAACGAAAGAAGGTGGGACGGGCGGTCCGCTGCTGCTATAGAGTTGGAGACGCGCATCGCGTTCGCGTATTTCCCTGTCGCAGTCTGCCCAATATTGCTTGTTCTCTTCGGCAGGCAGTGCATTCTGGCGCTGATGTCGCACATGGAAAACTCGACTGCACGGAGCCTATACGAAAAATTGGTTTGGCACAACATGACTGCATGACGATCATAAATGACAGGTCATAACATGAAAATCGTGACATGCATGTCATTAGCCGCATGATCTACATGCCACTCGTTTCCTTAAAGGGATGTATACCAAAATTGCTATGGCACAACTCGACTGCATGACGAAGGTAAATGACAGGTCATAACGTTAGAATCATGACATGCGTGTATCAGCGGCATGGTTTACATGCCACAGTCTTGGTGCTCTTGAGGCCGTTTCGTTAACTTCGTATGTACCAAACTCGGTATAGCGAGACACCAATGCAAATCCATTTTACGTTCCTTATGCGTGCTTCGCATTTCCTTGATTCCCACTGCACGTGGGATCTGCCAATTTTTTTTTAGCGACTCGATCGATCAAACGGTTCTGTAATGTGCACTTGCTCATGCGCCTTCGTTGCTTCTTCTCTCAATCACGCATCAAAAGGGGCGCAGTACACAGACTAGCAACGGAGAAGGTAGCCGGAGCGTCCGGACGTACGGCAAACAGCACGCAAACGGACACATATTGCTTATTTTGCATCTGATTGAGATGTTTGGGATGCAAGTGCGGCTGACTGATATGATAGAAATGTGGGCAGCGGTGAATGGCTAGGCCAGACGTGTTGACGTTGTAGTTGTGTTCCTCGTAGTGTCGTCTTATAGAACGGACTTTTTGGGCAGACTTTCGAGTGCACTTCACAAAATGCTCACTATATGCCTGCTATAGTTTCGCTCTCGTCGATGTCGAATAAAGGATCAGCAACTACACATATAATTACATGACATCATGAAATACACTTTTCAAAACACTACAAAAAGTCAA
>CM023489.1:63709839-63942123 GCA_013339685.2 Hyalomma asiaticum
CGCGATATTTGGTTTCCCATCACGTTTATTGCTGTCTTTCTCTTATTGTTGTATGATATGTCTTGCTCATTTCACACTGCACGTGCACAAGGTGCAAATATGTCTTGTGGGCGCTCGCGCTCACTCGGGCAGTGTCTCCTGTTGGGATGCGAACTGATTGTCGATGTCCACCTGTTTTATTTTACTTGATTCCTATTGGTTATTTCTGGTTTGCTCTGATTTCATTTATTTTCATGTATTAGCTTAGGACATTTAATTCCCCATCATGTTTCTTGTTGTCTTTCTCTCATTTTTATCTGGTATATTTCACTCAGATCGCGCCGCGCGCGCAAGGTGCAGATATGTATTGTGTCCCCTGGCTGAACATCGCGCACTGTCCTCTAGAGAACGATTCCACGGAGTATGACTCGTCAGACTAAACGACTCTTCTTTCTGTGTGGTGTTTTCTCTTCTTTTATTCTTTTTTATTTTTCTCTATTGTTGTGTGTGTTTGGGTGTACGTGCCTTTAACAAACCCAAACCATTCAAGGTTGTTCGCGGATGCGCTACGTTTATCTATCCTCCATTTTCCGTGAACCACGGCGCGAGGGCGATCCTTGAACTATACTGGTAGCGACCGCGCACAGAGCAACCTGTCTTTCTCCCGTTCCCCCGCCCCTCCTCTCTGTACTCCCCACACAAGAACGACGTTTGGCTTCAGCGGTTCCGCGCTGCACTGCGGGAGTCGTAGCACCAGGACTCAGCACCCGTTCTTTGTTATGGAGGCGCCGTGCGGACGCAGACGTCATCTTGGACTGGCCTTTGCTTGCTGGACACACATCTGTGCCCCCGCCCCCCGCCCTTCTTTTATTTTATTTACTTTTTGTGAGCTACCCCTTTCCACCCCCCACTATGCATGTTCGTGAAGTGTATAAGACCATGCGCCCATGAGAAACCTTCATCTTTGAAAAAGGCTGGCCTCCAGCCGAGCGTCAGAAAAAATCCTACGTTTGTCACTGTGTCTTTTGATAGTATATATATATATATATATATATAATATATATATATATATATATATATATATATATATATATATATATATATATAGTAACGTGTTGGCATTTAGGACGACATTAATTCTCAGCGGCATATGTGACCTTATCTTTAGTGCAAGACGAAATGTGTATCGGGCTTAAGGTCGAATCCATGTAAAATATCACGTGCGGCACATCCGTGTGGCTCGTGCTTCCCAAGGCCACCAGTGACTTTGTAGCACAAATTATCGAACTCTGCTTTCCTTTATAATTATGATATCCCATGCGGTGTACTGCACCTTGCGTTAACCGACAGCGCAAAGGACAGGAACAAGGTTCTTTAATTGTCACAACCTTCACGCTTTCGTGCGGTTGTTGCAACCTGCACCTTGATCGGCGATTGGCCGGGCCGCATTTTTGTTTTCTCTTCGTTGTAATGCTGCCCTTCTCATGCGCCACTTTTCATGTAAAAGTAAAGGATAAGCATCAAACAGAAAGACTGGGAAAACAGCGGCCAAAAAAAGTGAAGAAACAGGCAGAAAGGGCGCTGTCATGCGTTTATTCACTTGTGAATCGTTTTCTTTTTTGGGCACTTGTCACATTGTTACATTTGCAGCCCAATGACACTTAATTTTAAAATAAAAAGAAAAGAAAGCGTATTGTTTCTTGCGCGCGGCGTGCCGCTGGTGGAAAAAACGCAAGCCTCCGAGGCTGCCGCGAGTCACGTGCCACGAGAGCGATCGGTCCGTGCACTATTTTTCGCGGCGCGCCGCGTGCCGTCGGAAGAGACCAATCAGGGCGTCCCTGTCGGTGACGTACGCGCTCCATCGCGGCTTTACCGCACGAACTTTGCCGTTGGTCCATACGTGCAGCGCTGTCGCGAAATGTACGCGTCCGTGCAGTATACCGAGGACAAAGAACGGGCCGTGCTGCCCGTGAGCCTTATTAAAGATTTTAGACCACAGCACGCCAGCGATTTCTAAAACGGACGAAGTGGTCTTGGCCTACTGGACCGATGAAAATGGACAGGGGGAAAAATTTTACCCCGCCAACGTGACTGCCATGGCAGGTAAGCCTGCGTCAAACGTGTTGCCCCAGTGGGAGATTTCAGTTTCATAAGGGATTGAGTGGGGGCAGCATTCTGCTCTTTATCTGCTCGAAATATCGAAGAAGGGATTCTGTAACTGAAATGTTGAAATTGTGTAAATTAGAAACGCTAGAATTAAGAAGGCAGAAACAGAGATTGAAAATGCTTTTCCAGATTTTACATGCAGGGGTGAAAATAAACAAGGATGATTATTTGACGTGCTCTTACAAAAGGTTTCCAAGAACACGTAGTACATTCATGGAAGCAATACACGTTCGAACAGATTTATTCCAATTTTCCTGATGCTATTAAAATGTGGAATGAATTACCGAATGATGTGGTGCAAAAGAGTACTTTGAGTGAATTTCAGGCTGCTCTTGACAGGCATTTTATTGAAAATGTATAAATTATTAGTGTTCATGTATGTGTTGCCTTACAAGTGTTCCATAAGTCATAAATATTCTGTTGCAAATGTTAAGCATGTAACTGTGTGTCTCATAGAAGTGTGCTATATGTTAGAGAATTTATCTACAAATGCTCTTCAAATATTTATGTAATCTTGTGCAACTCAATACATCACCCTCCCTGTAATGACCCTCAAGTGAGGGTTAACAGTATGACTAAAGAAAATTCTCAAATACGTCGCCAGTGGTGTTCTTGCATTCTTTATGCAGTGTTATTTAACAATTATAAATATATTTCGGTGGGTGATTGAAAGCGTTCATAATACCGGTGTCACGCAGGTACCTTTGATCATTATCAGGCCCCATCGGGTTCAAGACTATCGCGGTCGCGCGTGCATCGCGATTTGGCTGACGTAAGCGTCAAACTCGATCCGGATTATAGTGACCACTGTAGATCGCGATCAAGGAATCTGGTCTGTATTGGTGCTGATCGCTATTCAGAGTGTCCGTGTGACGCCAGTGCGTTGCTTAGTGCGATTGAACGAGACAGGAATGAAACTTTTCAGCGGTGATTCGTCCTTTTCCGAAGCTCGAGTAAAAGAGCTGGCCACGACCAAGAAATATGATCCGGATAAGGCCAGATCGCGATCAGGAGTGACTGTGTAATATCGGTGTTTTACCGGTGCACGGTCACTTTCATCGTGATCGGGCTTGATGAGAACCGAAATTTCTGGTCGCGATTGCCTCGTTTACCTAAGCTGCGGCAGAGAGGCAATCGCAACGCTCCCGTAAGGTAACCCCGAGCGGGAGTAATCGCGATCAGCAGTGCGCCGTTTGACGCCGGTGACATGCAGTCAGCCGCACTATTGCATTCGTATTCATTATGCATTGTTTAACCATAAAGAAGGGATATGTTTTGCACTATGATTGAAAGCCTTTAAATTAGGTGAAGCGCAGTGGCAAGACACTGGATAAAGTCGATATAGAGAGTAAGTGCTGACACTTTACTGCGTTCGTATTAGAACTGCGGTCGGTTACACACCGCAGATGTGTCAGCCTGTCATTGTTTGCGTAGTCTTCATGGCCCAGAGATGGACACTATCAAGGTGAACAGATTTGCATTCTGTTAAAGCATTGAAAGAATTTAATTGGCGCTAGAGTTAGGTACTAGGATAGATACTTGGGGCAAGTTGATCGATATGCATTTTCCAGGAATAACAACGGAACAAGACAGGACAGAGCAAGAACACGACACGGCCGCTGACTCACAACTAAATATTTATTGGAAGACACATGGAAAAAACACATATAGCCCCGGACTTGGCCACGTGGCGCAACCATTTCATCTGCGCAGCAGAGTTATCAAGGTAAAAAATTAACCAGCTTTTATCTAACATAAACATGTGTGTCAAAATGCAGAGACATGAAAAAGTGCAAGACAATGTGGATGGCAGAATCCCAAGTAATGAGCCTCCTTGTAACTAAGCGTCACCGACGCTTTGCTAACACACCCTTCACCCTCCCTTCCGAAAGCATTCCTTCCCCCTACCTTTCGAAGACGAGAGGTTAAAGGCGGTTGGATACCCCGACTCGGAAATTGTGAGGGCCTGTGAAAACCTAATAAAATGAACCGAAGTAGTTAAACAGGTGATAAGGAAAAAGAGCGTGTGCATAATGAAAAGTGGCAGGTAGTAGTTCCCTATATTTGCATAAGTTTTCACATTGCTTGAAGAACGTGGGTAATAGATATGGGGTTGCCTATTTGCATAAGTTTCACATTGCTTGAAGAACGTGAGTAATAGATATGGGGTGTGCATTGCCTTATCTGCATGCTCCCAATAAACTTTCTTCAATATGCTCTCGCGGGCATAAAAAAAATGTCTGGTTCATGTAAGATGCGTTCTTTTTGTTCGCAAAACAAAAATAATAGATATGTTTGTTGGAAATCATCTGTTGTACATAGGGTGCCATTAAAAAGCGGGAGGGCTTACATCGGACAAATTTGGCGGTGTATCAATGTTAGATTAAAAGACCACTTGTCTTCGCTAACGGCTACGAGCGGTTTGCACTGGCTCGCTCATTGTAAAGAATGTGGCTGTCAGCCAGCTGCTAAAGAAACCACATATTTGTTTTATGTTGCGAACAAGTGCACCAGAGAACTTACCGAAGCTTTTTACATTGAAAGGGAGAGGGAAGAGAACTTATCGAAGCTTTTTACATTGAAAGGGAGAGGGAAGGGCGGGGGGGGGGGGGTGTTAGCAAAGCATCGGTGATGCTTAGTGAGAAGGAGGCTCGTTAATTGGAATCCTGCCTGCCACATTCACTTGCGCTTTTTGTTGGCACTTCTTTCTATAGTTTGCGCTTTTTTTATGTCTGTGCGTTTCGACGCACGTGTTTATGTTAGAAAAAATCGAGATAACTCTGCTGCGCAGATTCAATGGTTGTGCCATGTTGTCAAGTCCGGGGCTACATATATTTTTTCCATGTGTCTTCCAATAAACTTTCAGTTGTGAGTCAGTGGCTAGTCATGTTTTTTCTTTCTCCTGTCTTGTTCCCCTGTTATTCCTGGAAAAAGATATAGTTAAGGCTAGTTAATATATGTTGTGTGTGTTGTTCTTTTGCAACTGTACGCTGTAGCGGCCGCCATAAAAAATTTTAACAGCAGTAGTAGTACACTTGTGCCTACATAGCTTCTATAGAGAAAGGTCAACTTTGTTGCTAAATTTTTAACTGAAGGGCCATTTCCAAAATTGAACCTCTACAAAACTGTCCACAAAAAGGGTCAACTTCATATGCTACATATAAAACTGTTCTCCTTTTATGTAAGATAGAGGGGTAGCGTCAAGTGCCTATTAGACCGCCACAAATATGGGCAGCAGTCAAGCTCTATTGTTTGTGCACAATATAATGCTAGAATTTAGAAAAAGAAAGCGTCAATGTTTTACTGAATGTTCAAAGTGATCAACAGCGCAACAAACATGAAGGGGTCAGAAGGGCAGATGGAGTGCTGTTAGATGAAACTTTGAAAATTCTTCAGCACGCATATTTGTTCACAGTTCTGTTTTACTGCATGGCTGCTGCATATTTGAAATGGTGCTAGCGCATAATGCGGGATACATTAGAGCGAAAAAAAAGAACAGACGCGCCCAACAAAGCATTCTATTAGCGCATAATGCTTTTGTATTTTGTGTACATTAGTATTAATCTTCCTTAGAGTCCCTTGAGGGCCTTCTCTTGAAGAATAAGTCGACAAGAAGCGCATTTCCTAGAGTGATTTTGGGAAAGCTCAGCAAGGGCACTGCGGTAAGTTTTATTTCCATTATGTTTTAAACACTGTTAGTGTGAACAGTTGCTAACGTTTGACTGTGCTGGTAGTCCCTGATGAAATAGTCGCATTGTCCATGAAGGCATAAATGATAGGGGTCTCATGTACTTGCTCGGTCAATGCACATTACAGAAGCCCAGGCGGTTGAAATTTCCAGACTTCCACTACAGCGTGTCTTATAATTGGATTGTTTCGGCATATAAATTATATAATTATTTTTCGTACTTGTCATCGTCCTGCGGCCCTTATTCTTTGTACGTACTTCATTTTTTCCCCTTTTTTTCTCCTTGTCGTGTATCTACTTCATTGTAGTCTACTTCCTCTCCTTTCTTGTTCTAATTCTCACCTCTTTCACCATATTCTCTACGTGTTTCATTAGTGTCTTCTTCTTCATGCTATTTTTTCCTCATTTTCATGAATGTAACCCCAGGTGGTGGCTGGTAATGTATATTGCCCTGGAGTGCCACTCACGCTACCCGAGCTGTGGCTGAGCACACAATGCCGGATCAGCTGCTAAGAGTTATGGTTGGCTGGCAGTACCCCAATTGAGCCGAGTTCAAATCCCCACAGGTGTGGAGTCCCCCCCCACCCCGATTTGTGAGCGCTAGCAGTCGTGGACACCAGCACTGGCAGTGGTGTATACCATCGACACAAAGATTGGCCCTTGTAATGAGACTATGATAGGTTACGCTATGAAAGCCGCTCTTTTCCCGCTCTTTAGGTGTGGTAGAGTTGCGGAAGGTGACTGCTGAGATTATTCTTGCTTGCATGTCCTTTCTTGAACACTGTTTAACAATAAGGCTGCGATTTTCTGTGCCACCACACTCCATAGAAATGTGCAGAACCAAACTTGCACATGTGCAGCCAACGCCAAATGTTTATGGGACGCGAAACCCTCGGAAAACCTATATTGGCACTTTGCCTCGGAACATAACATTGAAATAAATGCTCCAGCCTATGCAGCACAAAAATCTCTATCCAATGAAACTTTTAATCTGACGTTACGTTCTGAGGCTAAGTGGTAATATAGGTTGTTCGAGAGTTTGGCATCCTGCAAAATTTTTCTTTTGACTGTGCACAGATGCAAATACCATGTTCAGGCAACGTTCCCCCTTGTTATGCTGGCTGTGTGTACCTTCGGTGCTTGCAGTAGACTTTCGTCTGCTCGCCGCACCCGCTTTGCATCATAGCGTGTGTACAACGTGCGAATGAGTGACTAACACGGAGAGGAAGCAAAAAAATACGGCTTTTGGCGTGGCCTCCGCGATCGGGTGTGGCAGCCAATCTCGGAGGCCACGCTTGGAGCCCATAGCGCGGCGCGCCCGTGTCTCTCTGTGGCGTTACGATATCAACTTACACAAGTGAAACGTCACAGATGGCCCACTAACTGCGTCATACTAGTGGCGATGTCGCGAGGTGCTGCAAGCTCGGATGGGCATTCCCGCTTACTTTGAAACCATATTAAAACTACTTAGAGGCGACGTTCGCCGCTAACACTCGGTCAAGGTTGCCTTCGTATGCAGGAAAACCGATTAACGCAAGCATCTTGCGTTTGAAATTTTGGTGTCATGGGACCTTTAAGTCATTCTTTCACACTATTCACAGTTAAACTGCATGTGTCGGTAAAAAGGCAAAGTATCACTAAATTGTACTTGCATTTCTGAGTGCAAAAATTATTTCAATTCTTATCTGAAAGGTGTATTTTTCATTAACACTACTTGGAGCGGTCTTGTTCTGATGGATTTTTCGAAGAGCACACTTAATACGTGTGCGACTCAAGTGTTGGCTGTTAAAAGCTAATTGCTTCTAGCTTGTTATTTCTGCAAATGCCAGCAGGGTTCGTGTGATGTCATGTCTCATTACAGTCCGAAGCAAGTGATACTGAAAGCCGACCAGCAAGTCGCGCTGAGGGGCTTCAAAATGAAGCCCCTCGTGAAGCCCCTCAGCACGGCTTGCTGAAAGTTTTGGAAGAGGAGAAGAAGGAGCTGGCAACAAAAGATGAAGCCAAAAAGAACCTTGTGCAGCTTCTGAGGAAGAAAGGGGGCGTACAAGGCGATTGACGGACGCCCTCCTCAGCAAGTTTGGTAAGTTGCAAGCTGATGCAAGTGTTGCATGACATGTTGAAGTTATCGAACATTCCTCACGTTTGTAAGGAAGCCTGAATTGCTGTTGGGCTGCTTTAACTATCCCTCTGTCTTTCTTGTTCTTTCCTTCCTTCCATTTCTCTTTTTTTCTTATGTATGGCTGTAGCGCTTGAAAATTCTGTGCCTGTCAAGATTCCAAGACAACAACAGGGAGGTGCCATTGGCAGTGTGTCAGACTGCCAACGCTGAGGGCGCCAATGATCTAGGCTGTCGACACGACTCGCATTTGCGCAGCACCAGCTACTTTCATACCCCGTTTCACAAATAATGTGCAACACTGTCAAAGCTAGCGCTAATGTTTATGCTGTGCACTTCTGTGACCAAAAGTAGTGCATTGCTTGTGGTGAGCGGAAAACAATAAATGCTTCGCTGGGAGCCTTAAATCACAATAAATTTCTCATCAGCATCATAAAACATGCTTGTATTGCTAGTTTGTATTTTATGTTTGGATTGATAAACAGTGACCAACATTGCGCCAATGGTTTGAGCACTAAGTGGTACAGGAGCCACATCATGAAATTCAGCCATAGGTCGTACAGATGCACAATAGCTTGGGAACCCCTTTTTTTTTTGGTTAGGTCCATAATTGCATGGTAGGTGACACAGTACAGAGATCTACAGTGCTTATTGTAAATATGACGAGCTTTTTTTATCGTTATTTAATGTTGCATAAGCTGGTGTTTTCCATGATGCTTTTCATGCAGAAATGGCTTCCTCTGCGGCCTCTGACCAGGCCCAACAACAACAGGTCCCCACTGATGTGCTGGTGTCGCGAGACAAACCTTCAGGTTGCTGCACACAGCTCTTTTGCATGGGTTTCCTGTTTATAAGATATTGTTTGTTAAACGAGCCTTGACATGCTTTTCTCACAGGTTACCTAAGAAAGCCTCGCAGATCTGTAAATGAGGCTCCTGCAGATGTAGCCAAATATTATTAAATATTATGACTGCAGACATATGCACGTGCATGGAAGCTGCAGCAATCAGATTCAATTATTAGAGGGAGATTGAAGAACCTTTTGCCGCCGAGTTTCTTTGCCCACATCAAAGATTCAGTCTGAAATAGGTTACCACAACCTCATTTTGAGGCAAGAACAGCAGGAATATAATAAAATTAATGTGTTCTTTGGAAAGTACAGTGTGATGCACGGACGCATTGTGACAGCCTGAAATGCTTTGCATTTAAAAGAAACCCTCAAAACCTCTCTACGCAGTCAACATTGTTAGTACGCTAGCATTGTGTAGTCCAGCAATTGGAAGAGGGCAGCAAAGGCAGTGCAGCGGGGTTGATTGAAAAGTGTAAGGAACCTGTAAAGGTGAGGAGCATGGGGCTGCTTCCCATCTCTCTTGCCAGTGCTGTTTGAGCACACGTGATGCCACGGCCATCGGTGTCATTTGGTGTGCAGCCACTGCGAGCTCACAATCGTTGAGATATGTAGCCATCCATTCCCAAATATGTGAAATGAATGCTGCACAGAGGGTCAGTGTTATATTAGAAAACAATTTTGACACTTCTGCCGTTCTTTCATATTCTTTTTTCACTAACTATCCCTTTCAAGAATGAAAGAGAATGTCTGAGGTTGTGATACGTGGCAATGTAACTGGGCAGGGTCTTGCATGATTACCATTCTCCTTCCCACTTCTGCCAATTTATAGCTCTCGGTGTATTCACTTTGAGTTTTCGATTGGGGAGCTCTGAAAATGACAGGCATTTGCAATGGGGCAAGCAAATTTGGCCACGTGAGCACACAGAACTGGGATGTGCTTCCACATGGCCTGCGCTGCCTGCTCATATTCTTTCACCTCCCTTACACTCTGCACATTCTCGTCATCACCGCTATCATCATCTGGTGGCAGTGAATTCATTCGGGCCTGGTATCGCTGGAAGTCTACTAGAGCAAGTGTGATAGCAGAACAGCGACATCATTTCTAGGTGTATTGGTTGGTGCTTGTCCACCATGATGTGGAAGTGGGGTCACCTTTGGTCACTTAACGTAATGTCAGTGTCACGAGGTGTAGCTCATTGCACTCATTCGCACGCATGAAGTTCATTATTAATTAACTTACCTTCTAAGATGCATTCAATGTTGCAATTTGCTAGATAGAGCGTGCACGCAAACGACAACCTATCGCACACCCTATATTAAACCAACACTAAAGAGAAACAATAAATCAGTTTAGGTCAGTATATCACCATAAGAAACTATGTCATTTATTTCATTGCCATAGGTTCAATATTACAAGGCAAAATGAAGCTTGAAGCTTCATTTGTGAATTTTGCACCCAAAACTAGGCACCCGAATGCAAGTGTAATGTCATGGACTTCAGTGTATATCCTTCGAATTCTGGCCAATTTGGCTCGGTGAAATTTGATGAAATTGCTGTGCTAAGTCTCTGGTGCCATACTACACAACTTGATTATTTTTAGCAGAAGATAACTTTGTGTGTCGTGGCAGGCGGCTTCAAAATCTGTGACATTGCAGTGAGTTGGCGTGGGAACGTGAAGGTGGTAATGCCACCTGTATTTCCGTTTTGTACGTTTACTTGCTAACTAAGCACTCTCTCATGGTAAGGATGTTGCTGTTGGCGTTGTGAAAGGGTAATTTAGCAATACACGAAAAGTTGTTTTCTCTTTACTGTACGTTTAGCAGTGACACTTTTGTGTCAGCGCCCTTTTAAGATTGGCTTTGTGTGCTGTTTTCACTGGTTGTCTTGTAACCGGAAGTTGTGCAGGATCAAAATGCATCTGATATATTTTTTCACATTGCAATATTTCTTCATCCACTGCAAACTCACTGGAGGCATATGAAATACTGGCAGAGAGTTATCAGCGAGGCAAGTTTATGCATTTTATGGGCCACTTCTATTATGCCTTACAGTATTCTGAATATGCATGCCTTACTGTGAATTCATGTGATAGTAAGTGATGGACGTCAATAGCAAGGAAACATGCAAACAAGCTTTTTATTCGTATTTAGATGAAGTGCATAGGGTTTATTACCCGAACAGTTATGTTACGGCAATAGTGTATTTGAACTAACGATCTGCTTGAATAGTTCCATTGCTTTTTCTATGCCTGAGTGTTTTTTACAGCGCACATCTGCGTTCACAGATGTAATGTTGCCACTCAAATGAAATTTGCTTTTGTTTTTGGAAGCCCTATTCTTAGCACCTCAACACTTGCAGTCTGGGCCAGTTGACTAGCATGGGAGTACAATGACAAAATGGCATCACAACCCTGCACCTCAGATTGGCTTGGCTAGACGCTAGGCTTGGCAACAAGTCGTCAGTGTTGTCAGCTGAATTTTAAACTTGTCATGGCTTGAGTGCTCAACGCTGGTATTGATAAAAGTCAATACCATGGTCAACACTGCAGAAGTTTGTTTTGTACACTCACATTGGCAAAAAAATAATGGCCACTAATTTTTCCACTGTAGCCTGTCGTAACGTGGTCCATTAAAAGAAAGCTTTGTTGCACTGGCACTGAAGCTATATCATGCTTCAAATCAGTATTCCATTTATCGACATGACCGGGCACAGAAAACCAAGCGAAATATACCTTCATTTCTGGTTGATACTGACACTCCCCTTGATACAGTCTGGGTCGCCTGTCCTACCTTACCTGGAAAATTATTGATGGGCGTATGCTATCGCCCACCTTCCGCTGACCGCCTTTTCGTGTCTGAGATTCACAAAAGTATTTCCAGAGCTCTTGACCTGTTTTCCACAAGAAAAAAATTACTTATTTGGTGATTTTAATTTTTCTGATATTAATTGGTCTCACATGTCTTCTTCAAGCAGTACGTCAAGTGAATTCATCGAACTATGTTTTGACTTTAATTTCACCCAGCTTGTCTCAGAGCCCACTCGCGATACCAATATTTTAGATCTTATTCTGACAACAGAGCCACGCACCTGGTAATTGCTCCCGTTGTGCAATTAGATGGTTCTGCGATCACAACCTTGTACAGTTTTCAATCAATATATCACTAAAATTTTCAGGCGTTGAGCGCAAGGTAATCAGGGATTATAGAAAGGCAAATTGCGATCAAATGAATGCTGAACTTCATGTCATCCTACACAATACATTTCTTCCCTCATTCACCAACAGGTGTGTTCAGGATAACTGGAATTCCTTTAGAAATATTATGGCGCTCCTCATAGATAAATAAGTTCCACTAATAACAATCTCTAACCACAAATCCAACCCATAGTTTAACAAATCGCTTAGATCGCTCAGAAATAAAAAGAAAAGGTTATATGCCTCCGCTAAAGGGTTATCATCCTCTAAATCATGGTCTATGTATAAAGACTGCTTAAAATCTTACTGCCTTGTGATTAGCGAAGCGAAAAAGCAATATTTTTCCGTTGACCTGTCTTCACTTTTACACACTAACGCTCAAACGTTTTAGCGTGCTATTTCGCCTGACCGTGGCAGTGACATTGTTTCATTGCATAATGCCAATAATGTTTCTGTCTCTGCACCTGAGTGTGCTTCAACCATCAATTCGTTTTTTTTTTGCTCGGTTTTTACTAATGAAAACTTTTCCTCAGTTCCCTGTGTCCCCGATCTTGAGTACTGCTTCATGTATCCTGTCAGTGTTACTGTTGAAGGCACATCTAAACTTATGCACGGTCTAAAGGTGTCTACATCCTGTGGTGTTGACAATATTTATTCCAAGGTACTTAAAAACACATCCACTTCGTCCAGTGAGATCTTATGCAACATTTTTCAACAGCCTTTATCTAATGGTCAGCTTCCCACTGACTGGAAGACAGCAAAGGTTATTCCGATATTTAAAGATGGTAAAAACACTCACGCGGTAACTACTACCCCATTTCGCTAACATGCATCTGTTGCAAGCTGCTTGAACACATCATCACCTCCCATATATACAGTCATCTTGAGTCAAACAACTTCTTTCCAAATAAGCATCGTTTTCGGAAAGCATTATCTTGTGATAAATAGAATTTACGTCTGATTTAAATAGCGGCATGAATCGTGATAAAATTGTGGGCTACATCTTTCTAGACTACGCCAAAGCATTTGACAGAGTTGCCCGTTGTCGCCTTATAACTAAACTGCCTGCACACAGACTCGATTCATCAACATTATCTTGGCTTCGAAATTTCTTATCCAATCGACAGCAGTTTACATTTGTCAATAACTTCAGTTCGCCTACTTCATTTGTTTCATCAAGTGTGCCCGAGGGCAGTGTGTTAGGCAGGCCCTCTTGTTTTCCTGACTTATATTAATCATTTGCCTTGTAACATTTCTGCCTCAATTCATCTTTTCGCGGATGATTGCGTTGTGCATAGAACTATTAACTCTGAAGAAGACCACGCACGTTTACAAAAGGACCTTGACTTAATTATTCAGTGGTGTGACCGTTGGCAAATGACACTTAACACATCCAACTGCGGCGTACTTTCTTTCACCCGTAGGAAATCTGTTTTTAACTTTCCATACTCTATCTGTTCAGCTGAAATTCCCCCTTCACCAACTTACAAATACTTTGGTGTTCATCTTTGTACTAATCTTGACCGGTGTACTCACATCGACAAGATATACGCGAAAGCAAACAGAACTCTGCGATTCTTGCGCCGGAATCTGCATCATTCGCTGTAATGTCCAGGGTAGCCAGAATAACAGGCATACGTGGGAAGAAAAACTTGTTTATTACTTGAGCCGTAAGCGCCTTTTTTCAGCCAGCGCGAGCGGTCTGTATTGTCTGAGCGCACACGTTCGACTGTTGTCGTCGGAACCAGACTCGGGGAGAGAGGTGCAAGAAGCAGGCGAAGGGAGTCCGCCAAAAGCGAGAGGGGGAGCCGGCCTTCGCGTCCTTGAACCTTTCCGTGAAGTCCATGTTCGCGGTTGGAGACATGGCATTCGCCATCAACCATTAGGCAACAGGCCTACCAAACGTTTGTACTCCCTCAGTTGGAATACGCTTCGTCAATCTGGTCTCCTCATCAACGATATCTAATAGATCAACTAGAATCGATCCGAAATCGTGCAGCCCGCTTCATAACTTCAATGTATAATCACCACTCCAGCATCACCCAAATCAAATGCGATATTGCACTTACTAACTTGGATTCCCGCCGCTCTGTCACCCGCCTATGCCTCCTCCATAAGTGGTACTACAAGTCGTGGACCAGTCGTCTCTCGCTTGACATTCCTCCGCGTACATCTAGTCGACTTCATAATCATCTCAGTTTCAGATGCATCTTCGGGAACACACAGTCATTCAATGATTCTGCATTGCTGCACGCCATCGCACTTTGGAATAGACTTCCTGATGAAATTGTTTCTTTCAGAGATTCAACCAAATTTCGGGAGCAACTGCAAGTTTATATGTTCCCTTAATTTTGTATAAAGATGTTTTTTTCTCATTTTGTATTTTGCTGCATTTGCTTATAGTGTTTCTTCTTCTCCCTTCCATTGTACAATTTTCTTTGTTTTCTTGATATAACTTATTTTTAAGTACAATATCTCCTCCGTCTTTGATCAAGTTGGCTGTTTTACAATCTTCATCAGCTGGTTTACCATGGGACATGCCCTTGACAGCTTTTTTGACTTCGTCAGCGGTTATAAATGGAATTTCAGTGCCCTCGTCTGATTCTATTTCTATTAAAGGGGCACTGACACCAAAATTTCGTTGCTAAGATAGCCTGCGGGATCGATTTTCGTGGACACACACATGTTATCTACCAAATCTCAATGGCGAACACAGCTCCGAAGGTAATTTAAATTATTATTGAAATTCGCATGCGCAATCGAGCGCTAGACCCTGTACATCGCGACATCGACAACAGCAGAGGTGACCCGAAGGGGACCCCCACCTTCCGCGACGTCACCACGGCATCACCACAGCTAACAATGGTGACGTCATAGCCGCCATTGCTTATTCGCTGCGGTTGCGTTAGTAGACTGCCGGTGACGCCACACCTCAAGAAAATAGTTGCCACCCAACAACGATGACAGCAACAGCGATAACAGTGCGCAGGACGTGAGATAGGAGAAAGAAAACGAGCATGCGGCGGCTGTCGTGCAAAAGTACGTCACAGCGATGTGTGCTCACGTGGTCGAACTCGTTTACTCCATTGCGAGCGCCAGATAGCACCAGTTGCACCTGGCGCCTTGTCGTTCTTTGAGCTCTCCCAAACAGAAACTGAAACTAGTGGGTAATAAACTGGCCGTAAATAATTATCTGTCGCGCTCTGGAGCAAATGATGTGCCGTGTTATGGCTAACAGATCGTCAGCTACGTATTGCAGCAAAAAAACGTCAGACGAAAATTTTCGTCAGTGCCCCTTTAAGGTCGTATGGTCTGTCTGAAAGCTGCAACAGTTTAGAGTGGAATTTTTCTGCTGCCTTTGCTATTTCGTTGAAATTGTTGATAATGTTACCTTGTTTAACTTTTAGCGCATGCATTTTGTTTTGTCCTACGTGCAGTTTCATTTTGACCGATTTAATGCTGGTGCCTTTCTCTACTGCTTTCTCTATTTCTCTCATGTTAAATTTTCTTACATCTCTTTGCCTGGCTTTACTGATCAGTGTTGATAGTTCTGCGAATTCTATCTTATCTTTTGACGAAGTTACTTTCATTTGATGGCGTTTTTTATTAAGCCCTTGGTAGATTGGGACAACTTACTTGTGGATTGCTTTGTTGCTTTACTCCCGACTTCTATCGTTGTTTCAAGGATTGTTTTCTTTATGGTTTTGTTTATTTCTTCCAAACCATCATCGCTCTGGCCTAAGGCCTGGAACTTGTTGCTTAGGGCGACTTTAAATTCTTCGTTCTTCGCTCTGATTACCTCTAGATTTGCGTTTTTTGTGGTATATTTAGTTCTTGTTTTCTTTAGGTTAAGTACAATCTTTGCCCTTACTAATCTGTCACCACTACATTTTATCTTCCCCACTACTTCTGTGTCTTGAATTATACCTGGTTGTTCGCACATTATAAAGTCAATTTCATTCTTGGTTTCCCCGTTAGGGCTCTTCCTCATCCACTTCATATTCTTGTGTTTCCTAAAAAATATTCATTATTTGGAGTCTGTTTCCTTCGGCTAATTCTACTAGCATTTCCCCACGGTTCTTCCTATGGCTGACGCCGTAGTTGCCAATCATCTGTTCTCCACTTTTCTTTACTCCTACTTTTGCGTTAAATTCCCCCAAGACTATTGTGTATTGTGTCCTTACCCTCTTTAATGCTAATTCGATATCCTCGTAGAACTGCTCTGCTTGTTCGTCGTCATAGCTCGTGGTTGGCGCATATCCCTAGATTATCTTAAGTTTATACCGGTTATTTAGTTTTATTACGAGACACGCTACCCTTTCGTTAATGCTGTAAAATTCACCTACATTGCCCGCTATATCTTTGTGAACTAGGAACCCAACGCCGCCATATTCTCTCTTTTCTGGTAACCCTCTATAGCAGAGGACATGACCATTGTTTAAGACTATGTAAGCTTCACCTGCTCTCCTAACCTCGCTAAGACCAATGATGTCCCAACTGACGCCTTCTAGTTCGTCGAGTAGTTCCGCTAATCTAGCTTCACTGGAGAGGGATCAGGCATTAAATGTTCCAATATTTAGTTTCCAGTGGCAGCCTGTTCGGGTCCAGTGATCATTACCACCCTCTGCTGCTTCACAAAGCTGACCGCCGCACTGGACAGATGTTCTGCAGCTGCTGGACACTGAGGGCGAGGGTTTAATTGTAGACATCGTGGGCGGGTGGTAGCCAAGTACTTCACCAGGGAGGCCAATTCCTGTTCTGGTGTAGGAGTGAGTCGTAAATGGCAATTGAATGACTGAAAGCCTTTCAGGTACCCAACCTTCGCGGGGGCCCCGCTACCGATGTAATCTCGAGCAATATAACAAGCGGTTAGAGGAGAAGCTTAAAAAGAAAGAGGCGGGGGAGGGGGGGGTCGTGGATTATCTGTCCAGAATTATCTAGTTTTGCTGATCGTGCCATCCAGGGCATCACAGTTTCTGAAATTGCTCTGACAGTAAGGTCGACGCACATGGAAAATCGTGTTATAGCGAGTCGTTTTAACTTCTCCGTTCTCCCTAAGCAGATATGTCTCCGCATGCTGATTTTGGCGCATTGCCCGAAAGTTGTGTAGCAGAAGTTAGGGTCAAAGAAATTCATTGAAAGCCTTCCACGTGGTCCGCGCTAAAGGGACACTAAATGCAAGCAACTTTTTTAGTTGGAACGATGGGTGAAAACTTGGGAATGTCCGAAAGGCCAATATTATCTACAACACTGCCTCTTTAACAATAAAATTTAGTAAATCCACGACAGAGCTTGCACCATCTGCAGAACATGCCACGCACTTGGCATGGTGACGTAGTCGACATGGAGTCGGAACAAGTTTCTCTATGGCTGCTTGCAGTGAGGTCTCCTCACAATAGCTAGAGTTCCTCGCCTGGTGACGAGGACCATTGGGGCATCCTAACAATAGCTACACCCTTCTCTCCTGCCTGCAGGCTCCCACCTTTCACGCAGCTGGCTGGGCTGTCTGCCAGCAGAGAGAAAACTGTGAATCCACATCAGTAGATCTGCTCAGGCGGGAGGTTTCAGTAGTTCTTAAGGCATGCTGACAACTTAAGTACGATTTTCGCATGTAGCAGCCATTTTCTGGGCACAAAAGAACTATGACATTTCTTCAATGCACACCTGCCGAGTCTTCCGGGTTACCCGGGAGACAGATTTTGACCATTTCTCCCGGTTGTACAGGTAACACTAAAATCTCCTGGAAATTCAGTTGTGCCCCATTTCTATTCCTGTTCAATGCTTTGTCTGGCCACGTGGGCGAAGATGTGCGGTCACGTGATGAAAAAGTTTAACTCCTATGATTTAAGTCGTGGCATCTTCATCAGAGCAGTACTGGCACGTGGTGGTGGAGTGGAAATTACGCCAAACCGCCCGAGATACATTTCCCTTTCATGCCAGCTGAACACGATGAAAGTCAGCAGAGCGTGGCGTGTGCCATTCATGTGTCACATCTCGCGGTTGCCCCGCCACGGTGGTCTAGTGGTTATGGCACTCGGCTGCAGAACGGAAGGTCGCGGGATCGAATCCCGGCCGTGGCGGCTGCATTTCGATGGAGGCGAAATGTTGAGGCCCGTGTGCTGTGCGATGTCAGTGCACGTTAAAGAATCCCAGGTGGTTGAAATTTCCGGAGACCTCCACTAGAGCATCTCTCATAATCAGAGCTGGTTCTGGGACGTTAAACCCCACACATCACACAATCAGTCAATCAGTCAATCAATCAATCATCTCGCGGTTGGCTCGTGATGAATATGCACGTAAAATACTGTGTGGCTCTTGCTACACTGGCTGCTACAGTAGTGTCATCTGCCTACGCACACTACAGGATGGTATGAAACTGCACTCCATTTACCCCTACGGTGGCACAGTGGCATTCACTCTTGTCATGGGAGCGCCCGCCGAAGGTGTATCCATTTGCACGAAGTGCATTCTGAAACTTGGTGTAAAAGTACTAGCTTGCACTGATGGCACAAGGCTAACGAAGGAGCGTAGCTGATAGACACTTCTGCTTCACTCCCAGAGCACATGCTAGTAGTGGACTGAAGGCATGATTGCAAGAGGAGAGTAGTGCACAAATGTGCATTGTTTTCATCTTCTTCATCTTGGTTGGGCGTGATCTCATTGGCGCCACGGTGGTGCGGGCAAAAAATCGTGACGTTGCACCATATGTGGTGGCAGCAGTGGTAGGGATGTGATGTGTGCTGCAGGATGCATTCGTGAATTGAGAAATAGTGATGCAGTGTTGCAATTTTCAGATGACAGTATTTGCAGCCAGATTCTCCGGGACGAGCAGATAACAACCGATGCCACAAGCAACTTGCTTAAAGGGAGATGCTACTTGAACAAACTGTTATGAAACTGGAGCTTTTTAGTTTGTGTAGCTTAACTCCTCATGTCACATATGGAGAGAGTTTCTTTTATAGCTGCTCTGGCTGGAGTGCATCATGGCAAGCTTTCCTGTTTGCACAGCTCCCAATTAAAATGCATAGCAAAGATGAACAAGCCTGAAGAATAGACACAGTGCATAGTCGGCGCCATGCCTCACACTGGCAAATGCAAGCAATGTGATCAGCCGCATCTTCACTGGCATGAGCAATCGACTGTGTGAACCTAAAGGAACAGCCTACAATAACCAAGTAGTTTGAGAAAGTCGTGAGGGCATAACCTTGGAATTCTGTCCCTTGTTATGTAGTCCAATAAACAAGTCACCTAACATTAAGGTAAATGGCATATAATAAACCATTTGCAACATTCTGTAGCCTCCTTTAGTGTTCATTTTAATGGCATGCATGCATCAAAAATAAAGGTTGAACAGAGAAGGACAGTGTGGTACCTGCTAATAAGAGACCTCTAGTACAAGCAGCAGACGCAAGTTCAACTGTAACACAAGGCCTTTGCTCACTTATGTAAGCACTGTTCATCAAGCTAGTCTTGTGAAATCTGCTGTTCATAGTCATGGAGTGAAATGTGCTCGTGTCTGTATGCACGGTCAATCTGCTTGTTAGTTTAATTTATATGCACTTATTTGCTGAAATGTATAGGTCGATAAAATGATGCACTTTTGTACAGATGCTAAAATGGTCGTGAGAGGAATAGGAAGCTACCTAGTCGCAATTTCCACTGCTTGAATAAGCATTTGACATACTCAATCAAAAATATTTTGGTTTCAGCATACATACAGGGTGTTTTTTTATCTGCAACACATTTTTAAAATTAGAAAAACATAAATCGCGGGAATGTCTTGTGTACCATACGAGTGTACGGGTTGGCGGCCTCTAGATACAGAACAATTTCCGCACTTGTATGCATAATCAGCGAAATTACGCTAATTAACTTTTTAATTATCAGAAATTGGTGGCTATAGTAAATGAGTACTTTGGAGCCCGTCCTCGACACTACCTGTCCCAACGATCAAATTTTGAATAGCGGAGTGCATGTCGGAGCTACGCGAACAATTATTTCCCCGTGGCAGGCTCCTTGAAAGCGAAACTAGCTGCAAAAAGAGCGTCTGTGACGTCGATGTCGCCGCCCCCACGGCTTTCGTCACTCACCCGCGGCGACCAACGCCGCAGATAAGAAGGAGATAACGCAAGCTTCTTGCGAGGCCGGAGCGGCGGTGACCACGGGCGAGTGGTGAGTGACGAAAGCCGTGGGGGCGGCGACACCGACGTCACAGACGCTCTTTTTGCGGCTAGTTTCGCTTTCAAGGAGCCTGCCACGGGGAACTAATTGTTCGCGTAGCTCCGACATGCACTCCGGTATTCAAAATTTGATTGTTGGGACAGGTAGTGTCGAGGACGGGCTCCAAAGTACTCACTTACTATAGCCACCAATTGCTGATAATTAAAAAGTTAATTAGCGTAATTCCGCTAATTATGCATACAAGTGCGGTAATTGTTCTGTACCTAGAGGCCACCAACCCGTACACCCGAATGGTACACAAGACATCCCCGCGATTTATATTTTTCTAATTTTAAAAATGTATTGCAGCTAAAAAAAACACCCTGTATAACACCCATTTAAAGTGCTAGCAATCTTGCACTGCAGAAACGATCATCTGGCACCGCAGGCTGGCATAGGCACTAGAGCACTGCACGGCTAGCAATCTTGCACTGCAGAAACGACCATCTGGCACCGCAGGCTGGCATAGGCACTAGAGCACTGTACGGGCCAGATTTTTCGGCCCGAGCCCAGCCCGGGCCCACTAGAGAATATTAGTTGTTGACTATAATTATTAATGATGCTTTGCGCTTTGCAGCGGGGAATCAGAGGGAAAATTCAGTGTGCACATGCTTTGAAATGTTGCTTTGCCCGCGGTGATAACTCAGTGGTTAAGCTGTCTTGCTGTTAAGTAGTAGGACGTGGGTGCGAATACCGCGGCCACGGCGGCCGCATTTTGACGGGGCGAAAGGCAAGAACACCTGTGTACTTATCTTTAGGTGCACGTTAAAGAACTCCAGGTGGTCGGAATTATTCCGGTCTCCACTACAGCGTGCCTCGTAATCATATCGTGGTTTGGGAGCAAGGAATATAGATAAAATGTTGCCTATATGTCACATGGCAAGTCATTAAAATAGCAGTATAGGGAAAATAAAATATAGCAACAAAATTTATTGAAAAGTGTACAACTAACATGAAAAAGCGGACAGAATCAAACCCGGCACATTTTCGTTGATTCTCTTTTCTACACTCGCGTTAGAAACATTATTTACACAATTTCTTAAGAGGATCCTGATTAATAATTTCTTGCAGCAAGATAAAAAACTTTAACGTTATATATTGTGAACAGCCACCAAAAGCAGATGAAATATATATTTTTCGTATTCTTACGCCGTCATGGAAACGTAATCGCGATTTACAATATAATTATATAATCAAGCTGCTACACACCATGCTTGATGCTATTTCAGATAAAAGGTTTCACCCTTCTTTGTGAAATAAAGATGGAAAATACGCTTAAAATAACACTCAGTGACACAAAAAGACCGCACTTGAAAACGATGCCACAGGAATACGAGTGCGAAAAGGCCAGAAAAAGGCAAAAATCTACATGTTCTTGTGCAAAAACAGCAAGTTGTCCAGACTCTCCGGCTTCAAGCAGGTCCTCCTGTCTTGGAGTACGTACCCAGCTGCACTAAAATTGCGTTCGCTGCTGGCGCTCGTGGATGGGATGCAAAGTACTTTTTTTGCAAGAAATGAAAGCCCACGGTATTTCCTACGATGGGCTTCCCACCATTCAAGCAGTTTTTAAATGTCCTCACACGAGTCACTGTCCCGAAGGTAACTGTCAAGCTCACTGTCGGCTGGTTGAGTTTCCGCATCATCGCGCCACTCCTTAAATTCGTCAAGGGACGTACGCTTCGCTGGGGGTTCATGATCAGGATGATCTGTGCTCGTTTCTCCTTGTGGCAAACGCAGATGTACATCGATTAACAATTCGCGTACTCTGTCATGAACACTTTTCCTCTCCTGCTCATCAAGAACGCGGAGATGGCGGAAAGGCAGCCGCAAGAACGTTGCCACTTTGTGAAGCTCTTCTATGGGCAGTTTTATTTGAAGGAATTCTAGTGTCCTCGACTTGAGCTGCCACACTTCTGGTGAGTCTGTCGAATCAGTAGTAAGGTGCTTCTTCAGTTTTGTGTAGTACATCAGTACAAGGGGCAGCGTTACCACTTTATCCTGCTCAATCTTTTCGCTGGCCTCTTTGAAGGGCTCCAAGAATTCGGCGACCTCCGTCAACAAAGTCTTATTGACGTCTTCCAAGAGCAGATTTCCCCTTGAATCTAGGAGGTTCTCTATCGCATCGTACTGACTTAGCACGGACTTGATCATGGCGAGCTTTGAATTCCACCGCGTGCATATCTCCTGGCACACACAGTGTGGTAGCTGGCTCGTCAGTCCCCTCTGTTTTAAAAATAGTCACGACAGCTTTCACTTTTTGCAGTTGTTCCAAAAGGTCGGGAAGTTCCTGAGCGAGGTACCTGTCATCAAACGCGTTCCGAAGAACGGTGTTCAGGACGTGCGCACAGCAGTTCATTCTCGCATACGGACGCAGCGCGCTAATTATGTTGGCACCCTGGTCTGTCACGAACACCACATTGCTCAACATGCCTTCATCAATCCCCAACTTAGCGCTCCTTCGTACAATCTCCTTACGGATGTTCTCTCCCGTTTTTCTCTCGGGGGGAAAGTCACTAGTGAACAGAACAAGGCTCCTCAGTTCCCATTTCACACTTACGTAATGCGCCGTTGCAGTGACATAGGCAATTTTCTTGTGGTCGTCGGTCCACATGTCAAGTGTCATCGAGCAGCGACCTTCCTTCATCGCTGACTGAATCTCAGGCATCACCACTTCTCGGAGTTCGTTCGCAACTTCGGACAGCCTGCGAGCCACCGTCGTAGGATGCGGAATCACGGTCCTCGCGGATATGCTCCCGTACTTGGCACCGATAGCAATCAATTCGTCGGCAACATTTAGGAATCCATCATCGCAAACAACGTCAAATGGCCGCATATCTTTAGCTCACCACTTCACGCAAGCAGTCGTCAGATTCCCCTTAACGGTAGATGAAACCCGGGGTTTCTTCTCAGTGAAGAACGAAGAAATGGCAGTGGTGTCACCAGCAGCCTTGCACTTGTGGTGGTTCAGGTGCGACGTTCCTGTCTTCCCACCATCATATGCGAAGAAAGCTTTGCAGCTTTTGCACTGCACATGTCCTACTTCCGAGGGTCGCGGGATCGAATCCCGGCCGCGGCGGGTGCATTTCGATGGAGGCGAAATGTTGAGGCCCGTGTGCTGTGCGATGTCAGTGCACGTTTAAGAACCCCAGGTGGTCGAAATTTCCGGAGCCCTCCACTACGGCGTCTCTCATAATCAGAAGTGGTTTTGGGACATTAAACCCGACAAATCAATCAATCAGTCATGTCCTACTGGTGATAAGGTGTGCACGTCGACAACTTGCAGGAATTGTTTCCAAACCTGGCTTGTCTTAGCTTCCTTGGAGACGAGCTTAAGCTCGCCGGCAGCGAGCTTGTCTCGCAATACAGCTGCATTCATAGCGCCACGTGTAGAGGAGACAAATTACGAACTATAGAACGCCAGTAACCAACACAATAAAAGCATCAGCGCGCTCTGCCGAGCTACGACACAACATCCAAAGCTTTCTCTTTTTTTTCTCTCTTTTTCAGTAGATGGCGACATGGGTCCCACGCTACACACGCAGCAGTTCCTTGCATGAGGTTCCTTATGGGTGGGCTGTGATCTGCGCATGCTCCGCCTAGCCGGGTGTCGCCTAGCAACGGAGGCCGTCTTTACTCTCTTATTCTTACGCGCTTCTTCCCACGTGTGCCTATTATTTCTGCTCACGCATGAGGAGTTATCAAATCTAGCAGTGGTCGCTGCAAGGCGGTGGGGCCTTCATTTTCCGGATGGCGCGAATTACACGCGCCTGCACCTTAAGATGCTTCAGATGTGCGCCTCGTCAAGACAGTTACGAGCTTGCGATGTCTGTGACAAGTTATATCCCCTGAATTCCCTCACTGCCCAAGCGAAAATTAATATGGCGCTTTGAAGGTGATTTACGGCTTACAATTTGACCAGAAGTATAGCCACATACAATTCCGCCTACACCTTTATAGGCGCAACGAAGGACGCGAGCAACAAATATCTTTCTTTATTTACAGATTGTACCGTATGTGTCAACCACAAATAAAACAACCGAAATCTTTATTGCTCCCGCAGCCTGAAGCCCAGGCCCGGCCCCGGCCCGTAGCTTCAAGCCCGGGCCCGGCCCAGGCCCGCACTTTCGATCCCGGGCCCGCCCGAAAACGCTTCAGACGGCCGGGCCGGGCCCGGGCTTTCGGGCCGGCCCGGGCCCGTGCAGTGCTCTAATAGGCTCTACTCAGTGACATCACCTCAAGACATTTAAAAACATAAACTGATCACTAAATTTTGTTCGCTCTAAAATAATAAACTGAAAGCCAGAAAGCAAGAAAATAGTTGGACCAAGTATATCCCTGTGTGGTGCTGCTCTATGGAGGTGAGGCTGGAGCATAGTTTGTTTTCCCGTTGCCGCTGAAGGTGACCCAAATGTCAAAGGCCATGATGGCTGATAAGATACCAGCTGCAGAGTTGAGCAGAATGCATTCCGGGGGAGTCAAAATTGTGTGTCGATCGCTGTATAGATTGCAGAGCCAGGATTGCAAGCACACATGTACAAAATTTTCATGTCTTTAAATTTAAACATTGCTATTCCTATCATTGCTTTGCCGAGGCTGACATTTTGTATATGCTATATATTTAAGTGTTATAAGTAATTTTGTATCCTCTTTTAGTGTTTCCTGATTAGATGGAGTGTAAGGAAAGTATTGAACAAAATATTATTTCCATTTCTATTAGAATTAACAAAAAAGAATTTTTGTCATTTTCTAAGATTCGAGGAAATGCGACACTGAGTCTGTTGCAAAGGCTTCATCCTTGGCATCCACTTCAGTGCTGTTAAGCAACTTTCAAGGGGAAAGAATAATGTCCACTAACTTGAAAAAGAGGCAACATGCTGCTTTCAGAGCAATGAAAGGGGTTTTCACACTCGGATTGCTTGAATCTTGGAAAGACATAGTTCATAGTGTTCACAAGCATGTTATTTTGCCTGAAGTGCTCTCTACAGACCAAAGGTGCTGCATTTCCTTAACAGATATTCACGTCTAAAATTTGAGGTGACCACTGCGTTTCGCAAAGATTTTTAATGATTTTTAGTGACACTCTTCCAGCTTCCATTCAGCACAGCTACTAGCAGTAATGCGACATGAGATGTACACAGAAGTAACTGCCCCCCAAAGCCCTTTCTTGTACACCTGAACTGGAGCATGACGAAAGGGAAGGGGTCAAGGGCTCGTTCTTTATTTGTTAGAAACAACCTAATGAGCAAACAGACAATGAAACCTAGGAAAGCATAGGGGAAGTTACTTGTGGTATTGTAATTGCAGAGAGAGAAGAAAGGAATTAAAGTGGACGAAAAAACAAACCTGCCTTCGGTGGGACCCGAACCCACGACCTTCGGATGTCGCGTCCGATGCTCTACCAACTGAGCTACGAAGGCGGTCATCCCCCCGTCCACTTTATTGTGTATTTATGTAGTTATTATTCTGGGAGTGTTAGGCAGCGCCACTCGTCGCCAAGGCGGCGTGTGTAGAACACACTTTCGTGCCAGGAGCCGTCACGTAGAACGTCAACTTGGATGAGATGGCTGCTGCCCAATAGGCCTTCGCATGCTACTTAAGGCACCAAGTCTGCCGCAACGAGGCCCAAGCTATGAAATAATGAAAGGCAAGGGGTCAAGGGCTCGTTCTTTATTTGTTAGAAACAACTTAATGAGCAAACAGAAAATGAAGCCTAGGAAAGCATAGGGGAAGTTACTTGTGGTATTGTAATTGTGGGGAAAGTAGAAAGAATTAAAGTGGACGAAAAGACAAACCTGCCTTCCGTGGGACCCGAACCCACGACCTTCGGATGTCGAGTCCGATGCTCTACCAACTGAGCTTCGGACGCGATATCCGAAGGTCGTGGGTTCAGGTCGCTGCGAAGACAGCTTTGTCTTTTCATCCACTTTAATTTGCCACTCCATGCCGTGATTACAAGACACTGTTCTACTCATTAGAACATAAATGTCCCCAACAAAAAACTGGCTGTCATGGGCCTTTTAATATTGGCAAATTCGTGGAAGATTTGTAATTTTTTCTGACTTGCCAGGCTCACTCATATGCACATTTTTACTTTTTGTGCATATCTTGTCCTAACTTCTTCCTGCATGAATGTAGAGTGTCGAAATGTAATGCAATAATTTGAAATTTTCATGTAAGGATGTCATCATTTTATTTTGTGAATAGCGTCTACCTAAGGAAGTTTGCTTGAGTAATGTGTTGTTCTACAATTCTTGCGTATTCCATCCTGGCCCTCAAGGTGAACCTGTGATGCTGCAAGTGGCTGTACCAGGCGGGGCCGATGCAGGAGTGTGCATCAAAATTTTACATTAAGTGAACGTGCTCAAATGATGTTTAACCCATAATTAAGCCAAAAATCCAATTCAGTGTGAGGAGAAGAAAAGCCATTTCTATTGCACTGGCTAGTTCAAACTTTCTCACAGTTAAAGGAGTACTGACACAAAATTTTTGACATTCTCGTATTGCTGCTGTAAGTGAAAGCACTGGCGGGAGAACCCCAAAAAGAGTATCGTGGTACCTCGAAACACAATGAATATATTTTAATACGGCTTCCTTAAAAGCCCACTTTCAGTTTGGATTTCTAGGAGGCGGTTTTCTAGTGACGTGTCAACAGATTCGGACGTACGTCTGAGTCACACAGGCACAGCAGTTCGTGATAGCTTCGCTGCATGTGTTGTATGTGGTCAGTTACACGTGGGGCACGCAAACAACGACAATTTCACGGTCGTCCAGCCACTCTGACAGATTTCGGCGATTTTTGAGAGACTGTGCTCATACGTCATCGTAGTGTCTATTGCGGTGGGGCTGGCTTACAGTACTGTCGAATGAAAATTTTAAAACCGAACTAAAATATTTTATACCTGTTTCGTGGCTTCAGCATGCGGAGGGCATTGTCAATATGCGACTAGAAAATGAAAAATGTATATTTTGCGTCGCCGCAAAATCGTGTCAGTACTCCTTTAAGTTGAAAGAATTACCTGTGAAGTCAATAAGACAGCTAATGCAATTTTTTGCCTGTGTGATGTTGCTCACTGCCCAATGTGCCATTGGCAGGGGCTGCTTAAAGGGCTGCTGCAGCACTTTTTGAACAGTCAGAAAAATGGTGTTGATCAGTTGTGGAGGCTCCTGTGAGCATTTGTGTGAAATATTGCACACTAGGGATTGCAGTTTGGTTTGAAACAGCTGAGTAGGGCCCATTATTCTTTCAACAAATGACATAATGGTCACCAACTATATTGCTCAAGGCAGAAATAATGTTGGCTGACCTCATGATCGTGACAAGATAATCTGCTATACTTTACTGGTTTGTTTTCAGTTCAATAAATAAAGGAAGCGTGGATATCTCAGAGAGTAAAGATAAATGTCAAGCGATATAGCCGGTGACCTAGCGATGTCATTTGTTGAAAGAAGTGGGTCCGATGTTTTGAGGCTGTGTTTGAACTAAATTGGAGATCCTCTGATGTGTGCAGTGCAGGCTAGCATGTTCACAGCACCCTCCATGACCATTCAGCACCGTTTTCTGACTGTGTTCAAGAGGTATTGCAAGGCTCCTTTAAAGATTTGTTGGAACAGCTGAGGCATTTTGTAGTGATGACGTATATATATATATATATGTTATATATAGTAGCAGACACGACTTCGCAGTTATCGTTTATACGATAACTGCGAAGTCGTGTCTGCTACTTCACTCCCAATACGTTATATATATATATATATATATATATATATATATATATATATATATATATATATATATATATATATATATATATTTGAGAGCCTGTAATCGACTGCATGCTTTAAACAGGGCATCCAAATTGGTCTTGTGATCCAGAAGACTTGCATTACTGGCTCCATGTGCTTAGATAAAATATAGAAAACTGTTTCAGGGTTCCTGTAATATGCACGATATATCAGGGGCAACCTACTCTCTGCTATGCGCATCACATGTGCTTTGTTGCTGCTTGTATTTTCTTGTGAGATCTGTATTAACTTTTCAGGTCCTAGTGGGAGCTTTCTCAGCAGCACCCCTGTGTCCGAGGAACCCCATCTCTTTGGAGTGGTGGACGGAAATGCAAGTTTCACTTGAACGTTTTCATTCTGCAGTGCATGCTAGGCCTAACTCTAGTAGTGAATGTTCACATTCTCTTGGTAGATTGCATGATTAGTTATGGAAGTCTCATCAGCTTAAGCCATTGTTAATGCTTTCTGCTTAAGGGGCGTTACACATGGCATTCAAGTTTTGAACTGTGACCATCTGTTCCTAGTCACTTAAAGGGAGCGCCAGTTCAACCTCACACCTATGCTTTGCATACTGAGCGTAAGGTTCTCAGTAGCAGGAGGTAAGGACAGTGCCATATTTACTCGAATGTAATGCGCACCTCTTTTTCGATAAAACGGGTCGAAAAATCATATGCACGTTAGAATAAGAGTGCGAATGAATGACACCGTTAACACGTCACTGTCGGCATAAAAATGGCCGCCTCCTACGCGCTTCGGGTGCTGTCAAATGGTCACTGCCGAAAAAACGAACTAGCGGCGTAGCAGTCTTTGGCGCGCATGGTTCCTGCAGTTTCTATGTCACCGCTGGTCCCCCCGCATGACGCCACGATGCACGTGATGCATAGGCCAGTGATAATCACTGCACCGGCTTGGCCGTCTTGCAGGCCAACAGAAGTCACTACGTCGCCGAAGAAATCTCCGAGATGCCCAGCCACACGAGCTTTCTCTGGCGTTTGTGGGTGGCCGTAATAGGACAATAGATGTTTCCCGACACCACACGCAAAACGGCTCATCATCACATTGCTTATTCATATCCATGGGCAGCATGCTTGGCAGCATGTGGTAGCGGGCGTGAGGGAACTGCTATTATATGGAGGAATGTAGCACTGCGAGTAAATTATGTTACCGCCGCTTGCATGCAGCTACACGCAGGCAATGTGTGGCAGTTTTATCGGGATCCAGGAGTTATGAATCTGCGCACTGAAGGTTTTCCAGATGCCACGGATCAAGTGAAGTGGCAAAGCCATGGCGCAGCCGTTCGTGGGACTGCAGGGGTTCAAAGTTAGCGGTCATTTTATTATGCAAGTGCGTTCATTGCGCGAGTACAGCATTTGGTTTTATGAATGTGAGAACGTTGATGGCTGAGGACTTTTTTTTTTTCATGTCATGAAACATAGGTATGCGTTACAATCGAGGGCGCGGTAGAATTGAGCGAATGTCATAAGAGGAAGGGGTTGGATGGGGCACTGCAGCCCCGTCCAACCCCTCCTCCTCCCCTGAGGGAAACCACTGTGCACGCTTATGCCCTTTCCAAGCAAAACTGAAGTAGTTTGAATTGATAGACCCAAATGTAGTGTGTGAATTGCATTGGGATTTTAAGCAACATCATATTTATTATTCCTGTACTGAATATGAAATAGCGTGCCTGGAGTCAGGGGATAGATTGCTGTGCTTACACTTAAAGTTTAGTAGTAATTATCTTTTTCATGTGTTTGGTATGTACACGGGCAGCTTGCATCCGGGGTGGCCATGCCGCAAGCAAAGTTTGTGTTCATTACGAAGACTGCACAAGAAATGCGTGTTGCGAGAGACATGGCACGTTTCTTCCGGACAGTGGATGAAATGAAGGTGCGTTGCCTGACTGGTCATGTGTGCCGCAGGACACCTGGCAGCACAGCCAAGCAGCAGGCAACGCCCGCCAAGATCACCGCCATAATGAGTAAGTCATAGTGCATAGCAATATGTCTTCTTTAATGTCAGTAGTATCAGCTTGCATTGCCATAACTTGCTTATTTCTGTGTGAATAGCGGCACCAGCTCATATTTGGAAATTTTCATAGGAGTCGTATATTGTGGGTAACACATATTTTATAGTATATGCACCCACCCGCTTGCAGTAAAAAATGTACTCAGTTGTGACACAAATAATTGCTTCGTCGGAAAGACTGCATATTTTGTGAAATATCTGCAAAAATGTTTTTAATTTATGTCGAGTGGTTTATCTTGCTGCTAGAATTGCATAGGTTGTTAGAAGGGTCAGGGGGAGTTCTACAAAGTGTGAGTAGCCTGTTTAGAAGCAAAAGAAAATTTTGTGCGATAGGATGAAAAACCTTTCCTTTATAAAGGTACCCTCTTTCTTGCTTGCACATTTGCCTACATGCGACATTGCTATGCTGTCTTTTCTGATATCAACAACCCCTTTTTTGTACGATTTCGTATTTATGCTGCAGTTCTTCAATGCTGATCGAGCCAGTTTTGATCTAAGTTGTTGTGTGCATGACTACTGTGTCCACACATATTGCATACTGCTAATCGCCAATGATTGACATGTGATCTTGGATGCTACAGAGGAAGCAACAAGGACTCGTGCTTCCAGTCTTTCCTCGAGATTCCTCATATTCCCTCGTCCCACTTAAACAGCACTCCCAAAGCCTCTGCATCTTTCACGCTTGAGCGGTTCCACAGCTGTCTTAGCGATAGCACGTGCTCGGTTAAAGTGCTTTTTTCAGAAACAAAAGCATTTGGTAATTTCTAATGATGAACCTTGGACGTTAGCACATCTCAGTAACATATGCACTGGTTATTTAAAGTGCTGCACATTGAGTTCATAAGTCATGCTACACTTGGCTGACCAAAATATAAGTCCTAAGGTGAACTAATATGTCTGGAATGGGGCTAGACTATAGCATTTGGTAAACTTTTGGTTGAAATGTCTTAAATGATGCTCGCCTCCTCCACTGCTTGGTGCACTTTTGTTTTACTGGGGTAGTGAATTAAGCTCTGGGTATGGGCTAGTTGGTGGACTCGTTTACACCAATACATCCAATACAGTTATGAGCCACATGTGATACCTGCCTGTGTTTCTCAGGTGTGGTTCATACCAGCACATACTGTGTGTTGAAGCAAGCTCCATCATATGTGTGTAGCACACATGGGGGCAGTAATGTCTGCACAATGTGCTAGGTTGCGCAATACTTTTTCAAATATTGCTCAATTTCTTAGGGGCTCGGACAAGTTAAAGGGCCACTGAAGAGTAACACAAATTTTCTCCTATCAGTAAATCACTTTCACAATACCAAAAGCACCATTCTCCTAGCAAGAAGGCACTGGTAAGCAAGAAAATGCGCAGGAGGAATACACAGGTGGTGACACTGCCTTGAAATTCCCACACCAGCTTTCCATGACGTCATAGATTTTTAAAAGCTTCTTCTAGAGCCTACATAATTGTTCACTGATAAAAATGAATTGCACTGTATTATGTGGCCAGAGAATTAACATGGCAAGCTTCATAAAATTTCACTTAGCCAATGTGGAAAAAATACTACAAAACACTTGAAATCTGTGACATCATGCTTGCGTTGGTGTCCGAAGATTTCGGTGCAAAGTTAAAAAAACGAAATATTGACCTCCATTTTCTCCTTTGCAATTGAACCCACGATGACAGAATGAACACGAACAGTTATCAAACCATAATCCATTAACACAAACTGATGGACTGTTTCACTTTAGTGTCCCTTTAAGACCAATGTATAGCTATTACTATGTAAACGAACTGTTCTTGCACCAATTAATGTGCTGTACAAACTCATTGAATATTCCATGTATAATTAACTGTAATTACCTATACTCATTTTAATAACGATATGGTGTGAGATATGTTAAAGAGGAAGCAAACAATAAGTTAGTTTCGTTCCCGTAGTGTGCAAGGTTTCTGAAAGCTTTGTTTGGCTCAATGTAAAACCCCAGAAATCAGTCAACTGAAACCCTCCATAAAAATGTATATGCAAGTGGCATATCAAAAATCTTGTCATTGTGTTTATTGATCATCACCTATGTGCTTCATTTTTCAGATACCGTAGAGAAGGTTGTGGCGGAAAACCCCAGTGACCTGCCCAATGCGAGAAAGGCACTCAGAGATTTGTTTGCAGAAATGGCAAGGTTGGGCCACTGGACAAAGTGTCCCACGCGACCCCCCACACTGAAATAAATGATCTTGATGTGCATTTCTTGTCATTTATGAAATGAAAAAGTGGGTGCCAGCTGCAGCAAGCATGCACTGAGCATTACAGCTGAATTCATTTGACATTCTTACATTTTCAGATGCCCTAGGTGATCAGTGAGTGCTTGAAGAGGCCCACACACAGGCATTTGGAGATTGTTGGAGTTGCATAGGAGCTCGACAAGGGCATTACCTTAAACGGCCTTATTCATAGCTTACTTAACAGTCTGAAAGGGACCGCTCGGGAAAAGAAAAATGACCGCATAACCAGACGCAGACACGTACAGCGCTCATGTCTGGTTATGTGGTATTTTTTCTTTCCCCGCGCTAAGATGCCCCAACTCGCCCAACAACAAGTTATTGTAAACCCGACTTCAGTCTTCGAATGTGTGTATTTATTAAATAAATATGTGTGGCACTTCTGTCATTTTTCATAGAAACTAGTGGCAGCAGGCCTTGCATCATAGTAGGCTGGCGTGCGTTGTGGCTGCTTTTAAGCTATAGCTGAAAACTACTTTTTTAGCTATAGCTCAAAACCAGCATCCTGGAACGCTGGTTTAAACCAGCGTGCCAGTGTCCCAGCATTTACTGGGGCCATAATCAGGCATGCCACTGGACACTGGCTCCCAGCGGCACTGGATTTTCCAATAGGGTATGGTTACGGTCCCTTCTTCCATGCTGTCCTCGATTTCCGCATTGACCGTAAAAATAAAAAAAAAAACGTTCACTACTTTCTTAGTCCGTGCATAATGGAAACTGCAAAACACAGTGCTGTGCACACAAACAAGCAATGCGGTGTACATAAAAGAAGGTAGTGGGATGCACTCCTCCTACAAAGGCTACCACACCATTTGAGAATACTTCTGGCACCATTCGTAGCCTCCAAGGTTGTTAGCGACAGCAAAAGCCTGTTGAGAACCTCAGCAGCCACGTTTTGGAGCAGCTTTAGTGCAGTTTCTCTGGTGTGTAGCACGGCTGTAGGAGCATTCATGAAATGTAGCAGGTTGGAGCAATTGCACAGAATTACCATCACTGGATATGGCTGAGTGCCAATCAGGCACATTTCAATGCTCACGAAATCACGCTGCCACCACAAATTTCTCATGGAGGTTTTCACAGATGGTAAGGGCTGAGTTATCCAGTAAAACAACCTTCTGTTGGCAAAGGCTAGTCGGATCTGGCATGACCACAGACTCCTACATGGTCGAGCCCATTTGGAAGAATTAGGTAGTGTCTTTTTAACGCTACAACACACACTGTGTTCTTCGATACAACATCACACCGGTACATCACAACACCTTCTGAACAGTTTCAAATCCGCCTTTTGCCGTGCACTGTGGCGCCAGGTGGTTGTTACGACTCACGGGAAACAGTTCAGCAGGCAAGCCTTGGCTAGAGTTGTGTGCGTCTGAAGTCCGGCCTTGGGCAAGATTGTAACTGTGCTGTCTGCTCACAGATTCGTGTTCTGACAGCCAGCATTCTTGCCACAAGGCCGCTCTCTGGTATGTATGTTGTTTACCTCCTTCAGGAGTCCCACGACACTTTTTCGACTGCCTCCTGGAGCTGTAGAGCATGTAGTATTGAATATCGACATAAACGCAGAAGAAATGAGGAATCTGTACGCAAGAACTGGAGTTACTAGTCCTCAAAGTTCAAAACACAAGCAGATGGCCTGAAAAAACATTTCCTTTCGCTTTTCGCTTTCCCACTGACATTGATGGTTGCATCAAATCAACATGTGCCTCTTAAAGAAAGGTACTGTAGCGTCACCTGCTGAACGCTCATCATCATCATCGCTTTTCCACCACCGCGCTAACCGCGCCGCGCCTCTCGCGGAGCTCATGCCGCGTGGCTCGAGGTCGCGAGCCACGACGACGAAGAGAACAAGCTAACGCTCACGGCCGGACTCGACGCTGCAGCCTGCCGCTCCGATCGGAACTTGGCGAATAAAGGTAGCGACGACGGCACGGCCTACGTTGGTCGCAGTCACGGCTTCTCGCTTCCTCCCCTCGCTACAGTGGTGACCCGGATGTGATTCGAACACGCAACCTTCAGAAGTTTTGCCTGAAGGTAGCCTGTACGAAGGACCTTGCCACAGATATTTTTGCCGAAGTTGTCATCTTGGTTACTATGGAGGCTACGTTACAACAAACCGTGCGTGTTATTGAGAAGAGGCAAAGTTGACAGTTGGGCAACTTGGTGACAGATAATCCTGCTCTGAAACAGCACACAAGAAACAGCGGGCGCCAGGGAGAGAACAGACAGAAAGGACTGCCGCTGACTCACAATAAGCTTATCTTCGAAAAGAAACAGGTTAATATATAAAGAAATAATTCCAAACATGTGGAAACAGACTTGCAAAGATACAACTGTAGCTGTTATCGTTGGCTTTCCAAAAATGACACTTCACAACTGCCCAGCCTAACCGATGATTGGCGGATGCACATTTCTTTCCATTTGTGGCGGCACGGTACGGCGCCGCTTCTGTGCCTGCGCACAGCGTTGACGCTACTAAACCGTGCTCCAGGTAATACGAACAAACTCGCCCAACAGACGATATAAACTGTGTGTGCTCCCGCAGTCAGGGCAGTTGTCATTGTTCCGCCTTTCGTGTGGACGCATTAAAGTTTCGTGTACCCACACATTTATTGATATGAAAAGCCTCTACGATCTCCCTTGTGAATTGATCCCTATAGGATGTGCAAGTATTGTCATTTGAGTGAATAATTGTGTGCAATCACAATCTGTTGGTCTCTCCTCTCCTTTTTGTCCCTTGTTTCTTCTGCCTTGCTTTACACCAGAAGTGGCAGCTGTTTTCAAAATATAATGCATAAAACATATATTTTCTATATATGTAGCACAACAGCACAACAGAAATGCTTCAACAGAAGCATTTCTGTTGTGCCCCTGATGAGCCTCCAATCCTTTCCACTGCACCAATGCATTGCTACATAGCGCTACACATAATAGCACTGCTGCTCCTCTCGACCTCTCTTTGGCGGCCATTTCCTGCAGAAAAAAGAGAGAGAAAATGATGGCCTCCCCATGCACGTGCAGCTGCCACCGCTCTGGAAGGCATAAAATAACCACCTGTTCGATGCTATGCTTTTTAAAACACTGCGACTAACGCGTGTGTTTATGAAACAAGGACACTCCTTGAAATAGGTTTTTATATATATATATATATATATATATATATATATATATATATATATATATATATATATATATATATATATATATCAATGTGACGAGGAACATGATTATCGTGGCCTTTAAATACATTTCTAAATTGTTAGTGCACATGCGCCACATTAATCGGTAGACAAGCGATATCATTATACATATAGTGTGAATGAATGAATCTTTATTTCATCTTGAATACTTTTTCAAGAAAGGTACAGGAGCTAAAGGCGAGCCTGACAGGGGCCCCTGCACCCGTAAACATGTTAATACACCATATTGCATTATATAATGGTAGTTCATTGACAGTGAACGAAAAAACACACAAAATCGTAGAACAGCATAGACACACCAGCCATAGGAATCTGCATACTGCGCGGTAGCAGTGTTTACGACATCCACCTTTTATCAGAGTGAGGACGCCAGCGTGTGTGAAAGTGCATTTATGAAAGATATAAGATACCCGTTCCAGCAACCATACATTAAAAATGCATATAACGTAGCTATGAAGCAAAGCAACATTTCGTAAGAAACAGGAAAGGCAAAAAACAGATGAAACCACCGGGAAAAACATAAAAATAAAATAAATAAAAGCGCTGCGATTGCCACAATAAAAAGCACTTCAGGTAGTGTGAGGCAGACTGGGAAGTGCACCTGTGTGTTCATTTATTCCGCCCTTTGTAGTGCAAAACTTATAAATAGGAAAGACTCACGGATTTCATGCTCGTGGTACGTGGAAAAGCCGGATTCCATTACTGTGGTTTTAATTTTTATTGAAAGTGTGACCAGGTATTGCGACATGTTTTGATAGGGGCAGATTGGGGAGAATTTTCACATTGGACTGATGATTCCACTTTTAGTTCACACGGCCGAATAAGAGCGTCGACACTTGCACAACATCGCTCACAATAGAGAAGCTGCTGCATCACCAAGCTCGACCTAGTTACCGACAAGTTCTCGGATAAAGTCTGCTGAGACACGTCACGAGTATTGAACAGCTTGAAGCTTTAAGTATGTCTATAACAATTCAAAAAGGCAGCGTAACTGCGCGCACTTGCTGTCTGCACATGCCAACACATAAATCTCCTCTCAGAAGCACGAAAGAGGGCTCTGAAGGGTGCGGGGAGATTCGTTTCGGTGAGTTTAACAATTGAAACTGAAGCTCTGTGATAAATTGCACAGCGCTCTAGTAGTTCGGATCTTCCACTTTGGGCTCGTCGATCTTGTTTTGAACTGTTCCGGATATGGAAGGGCTTGGGTACGGATGGACAAGCTCCTTGCCGAGGACACATTTTGAAGTTACCACGTTCTCGTACGCTGAGCCGCCAAGGAAAAGCCGTTTATTCCAAGGAGCGTGTGCAATATATAGCGCACAGAAGGAAAGAGGGAAAGGAAAACAAGTGAGAAGTGAGTGTGCACGGCATTCATCGGCACGTGCAGTGCACGACGGTATAACAGTCTCCTCTTAAGGGAAGAACCTGTCAGGGGGACGTCTCGTACGGGTCGACTTTCGTAGTTCCACGGCTGGGGTTTGTTCCGTCGTGGCCGTCGTCGTGTTGTCGACGGCTTTGTCTCCTCCGGGCGACAGAGGCGGCTGCATTTGCTCTTTGGCCAGCACCGCCACCCGCGGTTTCACTTGGTCCAAATGTTGTCGCACTTGTTCCACGTCCAGTGTCTCGGCGGTCACCATCCGTGCCCCCTCTGTAGTTTGGACCCGCGCTTGCGTTCATGGGTCGCCGATAGAGCCGTAGTTTCGTACCCAGATCGGCTCATCCTTCTGCAAGAAATCATAGGTACCAGGGTGAAGGTCGCACTCTGTCTCTGACGGCAACAAGTTGTCTAGCCTGGAGCGCAGCTCCCGCCCCATCATCAACATAGCAGGCGTTTTGCCACCCGAGAGGGGCGTTCGACGGTAGTTGTGAATGATCCTGGCCAGCCGCGTTTGCATTGAACCTTGCTTGTTTTTCTGCAGGCTTTGTTTGATGGTGCGCTTCGTTCGCTCCGCCAGCCCGTTCGATTGCGGGTGATATGGTGTGGTGCGCATGTGTTTTATTCCATTCAACACAGCGAACGTCTGAAATTCCCGGCTTGAAACCGGGGGCCCGTTATTTGTTACGATTGTGCGCGCCAACCCAAAAGCGCTAAAAAGTGTGCGCAAGGCATCTGTGGTGGTCCCCGCCGTGGACGTTTTCAGGGGCACAGCTTCCATCCATTTACTGTGGGAATCGACCACAATTAAGCATATAGCCATCCACTGATCCCGGAAAACCCACGTGCAGACGAGACCACGGCTGTCTCGTTTCCGGCCACGGAACTGGTAACTGCCTTGGTGGCATCGGTGCAGCTTGGACACGCAAGTTGCACGTCCTACCGAGTTGCTCAATCTCTTTGTCAATACCGAGATACCAAAGCAGCGTGAGCGCTGCCCTCCTCATTGCCGTGATTCCTCGAGGCGTGTCATCAATCAGCTGTAACACTGTGTTCCTGGCTGCTTTAGGCACGACGACTCGGTGACCCCAAAACACCAAACCTTCTCGCACGGTTAGCTCGTCATTCCGGCTTAGATACGGCTTCAGATTTACTTGCGTCGTGTCTAACTGCCGCGGCCAGCCATCCTGCACCCACTTCTGTACCATGAGTAACTCCTGATCTTCGGCCATATAACGGGCCTGTAGTTTGGCTGACAGGGCTCCACTCTCCAAACCGGCGGTCAGAAGAATCTACTCACAGTCATTGGTGCCGCCCTCGTCTCCGGACACCTCCCTGGAAGACGTTGCCCATGGTAGGCCGTTGAGTGCGTCCGCCGGGACATTCGCCTTTCTGTCCTTACACTTAATGTTGTAGGAGTAGTTGCTCAGCTGGAGGGCCCACCGCTGGATCCTGGTGGCCGCCATGGCTGGAATAGGCTTACCTGGGTTGAAAATACTGACCAGTGGCTTGTGATCAGTCAAAAGTGTAAACTCCCTACCCAACAAATATTGCCAGAATTTGGTTACTCCGAATACCAAGGCGAACGCTTCCTTTTCAAGCTGTGAATATTTCCGCTTCGCGTCTGTGAGTATCCGTGAACGGAAGCCAATGGGTTGCCTTTTGCCCTCAGCTGCGCCATGCGATAGAACGGCTCCAATGCCGACGGCTGGAGCATCACATTCTAGTACCAGCGGTTTATCCGGATCGTAATGGGCGAGAAACTCTGCTTTCCTTATCAGAGGTTTGACCATTTGAATGTCTGCTGCTGAGGTACGCCCCACTTCCACTCCGTCTTGGCGCGCAGTAGTTCATACAAAGGTAAAAGTATCGTGGCTGCCTGCTGTAGAAACTTTTGGTAATATGTGACCAGACCCAAAAATGACCTTAACTCGGCCACTCCCGCAGGCGTATTGACGTCTAGGATAGCCTCCAGATTTTCCCTTTTGGCATAAACACCCTTGTCGTTGATTTGATAACCCAAGAAATAAACTTCATTCGCCCGAAATCTGGACTTCTCTCGATTCAATCGCACCCCGAGCTCGCGGAATCTTCTAAGCACTTGGCATAAGGTGGTGTCCTGATGACGCTTTTCTACAATGATTACATCGTCTGAGTGTACCTGGACCCCGGGCAGTCCTTGCAAAATTGTTTCCATGCGTTGCTGGAAGAGCGCTGGCACAGAAGCTACTCCGAACGGAAGGCGGGTGAAGCAAAAAAAGCCCTTCTGGGTGTTCACCGTCGTGATCAATTGCGAATCTTCGTCTAAAGCTATTTGATCGTACGCGTCGCGGAGATCGATGGTTGTAAATACTTCGCCCCCGTTCAACGGGAGCGTGGGAGAGGGTACTGCTCCGTGTGGCAGGCTTCGTTAACAGCCGTTTTGAAATAGCCGCAGAGGCGGATGTAACGTGCGGCTCGGCGGACGGAGAGGAGCGTATCATTACGCTTGACGCGCTAGGTAAGTGCCATGTTCCGGGCCTACCTCACCCACAAAGCTCTAATTGCTACCTAGGCATCACTTGGCTTCACTACTTAAATGTTACAGAATTGACTTCTAGAAAGAATCAAACCCAGGTCTATCGGTTGATGTAAAAAGACAATGTTCATGTATTGGCTGTACAGGAGACAAAACCGGAGTGGGAGGAGGCAACCGGGATCATGGTGTTGAAGTTTACGTCCCGTCATTTGGCCATTGTAAGCCATGCTGTACGCTGGTCTGGCGGATGTGCTTTGCTTGTTAAGTAACTTCCGAGATTAGTAGTCCAAAATGATTCTAGTATTTCAGGGCATTTAGTAATGTGTAACAATCACTTCCGTAATGTTAACTAGCGTATTTTTTGTGTTTATGCACCAAGCTCGGTACAAGAACCGGTAGATTTTTTCTCTGTTTTTCGACAATATATGTGCACTGACAAGAAATTAATACTAGTTGGCAATTTTAATTGCACACTGAAGGAGAGTGATAGATCAAGTCGTCACAAGACAAAACACAAAAGCAGTGATGACTTAGCACAAGCATTTGTAGATTATTAATTGGTAGATATTGTTAACAGCCGATTGTATGGACAGCTCTCGACGACCAAAGTACACCCGCTTTCAGGGTACTAGTATTGCCTGATTAGACAGACTTTACCTGTGAGGAGATGTGATACCACAGTGTAGTACTTACTGAATTCTGCCGGTTTCATTTCCTGCTCACTGCCTCGTAAAATGCCAGATAGGTGTACAGAAAGAAAGCAATAGGTTTTGATGGGAACAATCGAAATTTAACTTTAATCCACTACAATACGAGTCATTTGACGTTGCAGTGATGAGCGAGATCAAGAAAATAAAAGGGGAATAGGTAAAAAAATAGGGGACGGTGGGAACTTCTCAAACTAAGAATCATGAGAAAAAACGATAGAAAGATCTATTATGTTTTGGAATTTGAAGCCAAAAAAGAAGAGAAAGGACTTATATCGATCCTTGAAAAATTTACGGTGCTTTCGCGTAAATACCTGGGGTATATGGGGAACATCTCCGCAAGATTAAGGAGAAACTTTTTGTATGAAGAGCAACACTATCGGGGTGCTGATGTGCGTGCGAGAGCAACGATTACGATGTTAGGTGAGAACTCAACGAAACGTGCGCTTTAACAAGAAAAAGGTTATGCTAGACACAACCATATAGAGACTATCGGTGCTAT
Organism: Hyalomma asiaticum; assembly: GCA_013339685.2. Taxonomy (NCBI): domain Eukaryota; kingdom Metazoa; phylum Arthropoda; class Arachnida; order Ixodida; family Ixodidae; genus Hyalomma; species Hyalomma asiaticum. The sequence goes on from CM023489.1 coordinate 63,750,430, forward strand.
CAGCGTAGAGACGGCCGACCGTGAAACCACAGAAAGTTTGTTTTCCAGTTACTACGAGGTGCTTTTCATTGCCAGACCTGTTGATGCAGAAACATTTAAGCAGGTGTTCCTTAGCAAGATGCCAGAGTTGTCCGATGACACAAACACAACACCAGCACTGCCTTTATTGCAAATCGAAGTACTAAAAGCTATTGCTAAGCTAGATCAAGTAAATCGCCCGGGCCTGACATTCTCACTGCTTCATTTTACAGGACATTTAGAACAGAATTGTCTGAAATACTTAAAGATGTCTAAAACGTATCGTTTGAATTGGATAGGCTTGCTTGCTCTTTTAGTGAAGCTTATACTGTTTTAATACGCATGACGGGGCAGAGTGATAATTTAAAGTTAGTTTGCTCATAACGGCCTATTTCACTGACGAACTGTGAGGACAAAATTTTGATGAAAGTTCTAGCACGCCGACCTCAAGATGTCATTAAAGGATCGATGAGTCCTCACCAAACGTGTGGAAATATGGGTAGATCCATCGCGACTAATATTCACAAGATCTGATCTGGGCTAGAGAGTTGCGATGCCAATAACGGAAGTGAGTGATACTTCAGCTTGATCTTCAAAAAGTATTTGTTAGTGTTTCTCATGCTCTCTTGCTTGACACCCTAGAAAACGTCAATGTTGACACCCTAGAAAACGTCAAATGGGGTAGCTTTGGCATATGGGAACTGCAGAACGTGTTTAGTAGTTACCAGGTCATTGGAGTGCCCTATTAGAGAAAAGCATTCTTTTCGACATGGTTGCCCACTGAGTCCTTAATGCTCGGTATTCAGATAGAAACTCTGTGTCTAGCACAATTGAGAGCAGTTGCATACGTGGGTTTAGGCTATACCAACTTGAGAAGTTGAAATTGTTTGTATACATATGCTGGCATGGTGCGTGGAAAAAAAGCGTTGGATAAAGAAAGTGTCGCCGCTACTATCGCAGTAGTGGAAAGTTTCAGCAATGCAAGTAGACGGCACGTGAACTGGGGGAAGTCCCTTGGGTTTTGGCTTGGACCGTGGTTATCAAAACCAGGCCCCGGATTCACAAAGCTTTCTCTTACGGACGATATTCTTAGCTACGAAATCTCTTAGCGACAAGGCATGCCATAGGAATGGTGCGCATTTAACCTGTTCGACACTATTGAGGGCACGGAGGAAACGTGAAAGCAGACGGAACGACAACAAAAGAAAGATGTGTGGTCACAGGATAGCCTCACAGCAATCAAAGCGTCTGGTGTCGAGTTTGTTATAATCGCGAATCGATCCGCGCGGCACTCATCTTCCTCTTCCGGGCGTCTGCTACGGTGCCTATGTATGTCGCGCTGCAGCGGACGCCCACGTGGTCAGCGTGAACCCGTGCGCTAGCGTTTTATCAACGACGATAACTCGAAGAAGAAAAGAATGACGCATTTGGTGACACCGGCAAGTGCCGCCGAACAACAGGACCGGAATCGTGAAGCCGCAATTAAGGTAAAATAATAAAGGTGAGCAGATGTGACTCAAGGTTTGCTCCTTTGACTACCATTTCAGATGCATTTTGATAATATGCACTGCCTCAGAATTGATTCTGGTCGTTCCTACGCAGTACATTTATTTGCATGATAATGTCTTGTAGCTCGACGTAAATTGATGTTTCGCTAAAAAGTCTTAGAACAAACATCGATGCAGCTTTTGAGGTCATATAAAAGCTATTCGGCTTGATAAACAAGTTCCAAAAATGCATCCTCCATGTAATGTGTCAAATTGCAGTCATGGATGGATTTCAATAAATCTGACATACCGAAAGATACATATGCTTATAAATAGGCCCGATTTGAATAAATTAGTCATCACATTTTTGAATACTAGTGCTATTCTCATGACACACTGAGCAAATTCGACAATTTAGGTATTGTTTGTATCTTTAATACGTTAGTAAGAGCGGCTTTTGCAAATCACAGCGTATGCAGTTAAGAATTAACAAAAAAGAGTCGTAAGCCCCGCCGCGGTGGTCTAGTGGATATGGTATTCGGTTGCTGATCGAGGGTCACGGGATCGAAGCCCGACAGCCGCGGCTGCATTTCGACGGAGGCGAAGTGTTGTGGCCCCTTATGCGGTGCGATGTCAGAGCACGTTAAAGAACCCCAGGTGGTAGAAATTTCCGGAGACCTCGACTACGGCGTTTATCATAATCCTTGCGTGGTTTTAGGTCGTTAAGCCGCAGAAATCACCAAAAGCGAGACGTCACCGCCCTTTTTATCCTTTTTGAGCAAACGCGCAGAAAGAGCCTTCCCATAGCTTCCTTTCGTTACACAATTTCTTTTACTTCTTTTTTACTACGTGACGCCGACCATTGAGTGCTAGGCGCCTTAAGAGGGAGAGAGTGTTTATCGTCAGCGACGTGAGAGCTGCATTGGCCAACTGCTATCGTAAGCTGCTCAATAGCCGAAACGAAATTTTCCGTGTGTGCGCGAACTTCAGACACCTCTGCCATACCCGTGGCGCAATCTTGTACGCGTCCAAAACATGGACGGAGGCGATCCGTCCATCGAGGTGCACGCGATTGGTCAATATGAGCCGACGACATGCGTGACGTTGACTGTCACATGAGTCGTGACGTTTCCAAGCTGTCAATCATTCCGTGTCATCTGCTAATGGACGAACTTGAATGAACGGACGCCGAGAGCGTCCATCCGCAGGAACGGATATCTAAATGGCTACCGGACGGCTTGGATTGGATTGAAACGTAACAATTTGAGACCGTTTGCCTCGTTTGTGGAGAAAGTGGCGTTGCCTTTCTCTCGCGTGCCTTTTCGTGTCGCCTGTGCCGCTGCTGCAGACGCGCAGAGACGTCGACTCGAGGTAGATGATGCATTTGAAGAGTTGACTTATGAAGGGCAGCGTTTTCGACTGCCTAAGCGAACAGACGTACCTTGTGCGACGAACTTGACCCCATCATTGGATGCCACTGAGCCAGTGGCCTTTCCACAGCGAGGAAGGTGTGTGCACTGCGATTCTATGCCACAGGGAGCTTCCAAAGTAGCGTTGGTCGCGAGGAGCATATAGGCATGGCGCAGTCGGCCGTGAGTAATACCATCTACGAGGTCACGGAGGCCATCATCATATCCGTCGCAGCCCGGGCCGCCCGGCGAAAGTTCGTGGACTTTCCGCCGACACCGTGGCTGCCAAGGATGAGGCGAAGGCGGCGTTTGCGCTACTCGGGAACATCCCAGGCGTGTTAGCGTGCGTCATCGGCACGTTGGTTGCTATTCGGAAGCCGCGAGGACTCGGCATAGGGGACACAGCGAGCATCTTGTCGAGGAAGGGTTATTACACCCTCAACGTCATGGTTGTAAGTACCGTTGGAATGTTTCACTTCAAACCTCAGTCGCCATTTGTACTCACTCATCGTAGGAATTGTTCAGTTTACTGCCCAATCTGGCGTACGTATCGATTGAAAGAGGACATGCAGGTAACTTTTTACGAGCTTTTTGAAATCTGACAAGTCCACGGTAACGATGATTAACATGTGTTTCAGTGCATGCGCATTTGCTGTCCCAAAATTGCGTTTTTGTTCTGGCCTGCATACACAATCGGGTAGTGAATTTTGGAGGTATTAAGGAATGTGGGCTGCATTCGTAGTAGAAATCGATACACGACCAGGAACACACCATGAAGTATTTTGAACACGAAGGTACTCAACTATTGCGTGCGCAATAGCTGACCCCAAGTTTTTAGTTGGCGATATATATATATATATATATATATATATATATATATATATATATATATATATATATATATTGTGGGAACCGTAGGCAGTGCGCGCCGGGCGGCGGTCGCAGTTTACACCACCCCTTCAGTGCAAAAGGCTGTACGCGGCTTTGCTTGAATCAGTGTAGCTGTAACATGGTCCCATCAGACATGGTTTTTTTCTGTATGTAAACTGTAGGAAGTGCTTTTGACCGTATGTGATAATCTATATTTTATTATTCCTATTTGCAGGTGTGAATTTACCTTTTTGAAACCTGTATGAACCCTGGGCTATAATTTTCTTTAACAGAAAACTCAGCATATTCCCTCGAGTCATGGTTGCTTACGCCAACGCTTGGCGATCCTGACGCCAGCACCTCCAAAGGCCAGTGGGGAAGCATAGGTCCATGCGTAGTTTTGTGGAGCAACATATTGGAGTGCTGAAGAGGAAGTTTCGCTGCTTGCAGTGCGTTCGAACCATGCTCTACAGCCCCAAGCAGTGCAGATCATTTATGCGTGCACTGCTCTCCACAACATTGCCTAGGACTCGGGCGACTGGACATTGGAAGAGCTTTGCGGGGGAGTCCCACCAGCTGGGCAGTCAGGGGACGAACAGGCGCTGGAACCGTGAGACGTGCTCCTCAGAGGGAGGCAGCAGCGCAGTGCTGTTGTGAACCTTTTTTTTTAAGTACACAGGAATGGTGAGTTTTCATAAAGCATACATAATTTATATGCATTGTGGCACAGTTAGGCAATAGCAGCTCAGTACGTAGTGTGCGAAAATACATATACAGACCAAGTGTACCTACATATAGGTTGTGCATGCTTCCAAAGCAAAAGATCTGACAGGTTATGATAACTGATACAAAAATGAATGAAACTTACAAAAGGAATTCTTTTAATAAAAGATGGGCTGAGTCATGGGCTCAGAAACAAGTGTACTGCCCTGCCAACAAGAGTCTTGAAGGATGCCGTTCCTTTGTATTATAAATGACTAAGCACTTTTAAGGCACTGTGCCATGCCACTTTTTCTATAAGGATTTGCTGCTGCTCCCTAGGTACTTGTGCGTAATGTGCACATCAGCAAACACCTCTTTCCTAGTGAAAAATTACAAATACGGTGCCACAACAGCTGGCATGTGTTGTGTAGATCCAGTGACATGGCACTTGCTGTACATGTGGACACAGTGGTGGTTTCCTACTGCTCAGGACAATGCACTGAACATTAGTTTGTATTGCTGAAGCCTGTGGTTACATTACTGAGGAATCGGCACAAAGTACTTCCTTCCTAGTTCAGCATGAAACGTGATGGCAATGTGAAAGTACAGCTTTTTCTTTAAATGTAACATGAAATGTGGAATATACACATCCGTTCACCCGGTATGACAGACTTCATGGAAGCAGTATGTATGATTGAAACTGTCCACTCACGGTCACCATCAGTAAAATGTTTTCACAATTCTTATAAACAGGACATAATGATTGCAACTGCTGCGTCCTTTTAACTCAGACGTGCAGTATAAACTGGTGGGAACCAGGCAATATGCTTGCTAGCCACCTCTCGTGCTAGGTGTAAGAAAGCTTCCATGCAAGCATGAACATGCAGATGAGGCGAGCCAACACAGCATCATAAAAACAGTTCGAAAACGCGAAGTCAATCTTTAAATCGCAGCACTGCGATAAGATTAGTCATCACATCGTGGCCAAATGAGTAGACGTAAGATAACGGTAAAGCACAAAAATACAAAACTCAAATTTATCACACACTATGATAAGTGTATGATGAACCTTGAATGTCTCACTACATGTAGCAAACCACGCGATAATATTGTAGCGTCAACATCACATCATTCATTTTCACCACGGCACCTAAAACTTGCATGCCTACTTGAATGACTTTGCAAGAAAGTATGAGCTTCACAAGCGTGTGCATTGCCTTAATGAATCGCTGACTAGAAGCATTTCTTTCTCTGCTGCAACTGCAGTGCAGTGCTTAAAAACACTCATATTTGCGAAACGTGGAGTGCACTTTGCTGCTGTGTTGAAACATAAATTACATACAACATGAATAATTAACTCTGCAATCTAAAAACACCCAGAACGTACCACACTTGAAATTTATTCCAGGAATAACCTACTTAGAACAAAAGACTATACGAAACAAACACTGGCGTGGTACAGTGATGCTGACCGTTTTAATTTGTGAAAGTACGGCACTTGAAGAGCAACTAGTTTGGTATAAGAAAGTGTGATGCTCCTAAAAAAATACCAGCTTTCACTTAGTAGAAATGAAACCATCACGCTACTAAAACGTGCCTATAATACATGGTAATTTCTCATAATGTGGAGTGACCTACAAAACATAGAAAAACTACAAATACCACAGTAAAAAAAATCCGTATACAGAAAGTGCAACTATTTGTAATGATTGCAGTGTGATTGACTAGGTACCTGAGAATTGTACAAACAAAAATGAAACAGCAAGCTGGTGTTCCAGCAGGGTTACAATAAATGAAAAAAAAAATGACGACATAAATTGCGGCACACCTTCAGTTTCGAACATGCTCGTGTATTGCTGATAGTCCTCATACAATGAAACAATCAAACTGAAATTGAACAATCAATAAATGCACAAAATTAAAATGAAATTATAAAATAAACTAAACGAAGTGAACTAACAAAAGACAAGGAACAATAAATGAAAGGCAAAACTGGAACTAATTAGATTCTTTCTTGCTACAGCACAATGGTCTGCGTCAAGGAGTTTTCGCTCACTCATGATGCCCTTCTGAGCTGCCCCCCTCTCTCTGGCTGCTGCCTCTTTGTGCGCCAAGACAACGATGCTGCTCATCAACTGGACGATTCTTCGAAGAATCTGAAATGAAGAATCATGGTGTAGTCGCGCGAGTCTGATTCCTGGTAACATGGCTGGCAACTGCAAGCTACTGTTGTCAAGAATCACAACATGCACAACAATTTCCTCTCTGATGAGGAGCCACTGGCTCGACTGCATCCATTGGTAGTGTCAAGCGTCGTGTACAAGCTATGCCCTCTTCTTTTGGACAGACAAAAACCTGCTGAAACTGCTCTTCAGTCATCTATTCAAATGCATCTCTCACCTCCAAATAGCCCTTTTCAGTGCTAACCAAATTTTCGACCGGTTGTTGTTCTTTGCCCAGCCATGGTACCGTCCCTGAAAATTTAGCACATTTCTTATTTACGTTCTGTGTTGGTTTGCTTTTTATTTGTAATTCGGTTACGATAACAGAGCATGACAAATATTTATATCCTTGATGTGAAGTGACACGGAAGGTTCTGCCAACCCGGTGTATCTCTTCGCTGTGAGCAGTGCTGCGGGTGCACTGCGAGGACATGGCCAACAGAGCGTCAAATCGTCGTGGCTGCGATCTATGTCGTGGCAGCACAGGGCGTCGAAACACTGAAAGCATGCACATTTTCTATAGTCAGTTCAATGAAATACACGAGAGCTCATTTTATGAAATAGCTTGCTTATCTAAGTTACCAGGTACAGTGGCCACCCGCTGCGTACCCGCTGCTCCGCAAGGTCGATCCTGTACCACTGTAGTTAGAGGAAAAGAGCACATGCCATAATACTTTATGGACCTGCACACGCATTAAACAAAATTTAAAACAGGCGTTGCGCTGATACTTATGTGTCGCTGTGCTTGGGCCCACAGCCTCTTCGGTCTCAACTTCTTGTGCTGCCGAGGGAACGCCAGCCTGCTGGAAAGTATTGTAAGCATACCCCTCGGCTAGGTGGTTATTCATTGCGCTGGCTGTGCAATGAGCTTTCGTAGTACACATATTCGGAGTTCTACATTTAGTGAGCACTTATTGATCCCGTAATTATTTCTCTTTCTGCACTCGCCTGTGGCCACTTTATTTTCGTGATGACCGATTCCCATTCATTATTTCGTTATTTCTGTACAAGAACACAAAATGGAGCGAAGCCAAAAGGCTAGAATCCTCGCAATAGGCCTTTGCTCCAATTGCAGTGAGGCACACAGGCAATCAAAGCACTATGTAAATACAAATAATAATGAGAAATAAATTAAAAACATACATAATGTAATGCTTGTAATAACAACAAAGCATCATTTGTAACATACGTATGAGCTAGAACACCCGCAACGTTAAACATACTAATAAACGCTGCATGTGCTTATCGTCATACATAAAGCAAAGTGAAGAAAAAGAAGAAGACTAGATACAGTTAGGAATAATCACATTCTATTATTCAATTTTTCATTATGTGAATCATTAGAGTTTTCCCCCCATAATACATCAATATCACTTCGCCATTTCTCTGTGTAGATTACTGCATTCCTAAATATTAAATTTTTCAGCACCCATGGCCAATCCCCCACAGTGGGCGTGAGCCATACATTGTCACGTGAACAAGAACAAGAATAATCACACGGTGCAGTATTTGCATCAGGAAAAAAAAAACATGACATTCAACATCCAGGTGGACAAAGAGGAAACATGGCAAAGGGATTTCGATGGTATTTTTAATCAGTACCATCCTAACGATTTACTTGGACTGGTTTTTGTATTTAGAAGACTGTCGGTTTTATCTGGAAGGGTGGGTAGCTGATATGATTCGTGTTGGCGTCCGTAAATCATTCGAATCTTTAGAATCATTCTAGCATATTTTCACGGTGCTACGAAAGGAAGGAAGACGACGATCGCTAGGAAGACGAAAGAGACGACGTAGTGGGATAGCCTCTCGGTCTGTGATTGGGCCTGTGCCGGCGATATCGTTCCTGTTATTAAAACGGCATTTCCATTTAGCCTTATTTCTCTGCTCGTTCCATCGTGGTGGAGGTGCTGGGTATATATGCACGAAAATACTACAGAGACCCCTCGCAAAAATCCCCATTTTCCCAAAATGATAGCCAAACTGAGATGGTACTGGATTAACCTACCCGCTTTTCCATTTAATTCTCCCATGTTATTTTGCTGTTCACCAACCATGTTCCGTAGCGCTAAAGGTACCTCTTACAGATAATGACAAACTTTGGGGCACCGTTCAGACACCCAAGATTTTCCGGCAATGTGCTTACCTCTTGGTAGAGCGTACCGACCTGGAGGCCGCCAACCCGTGAGGTTCCCCCCACTTGCAGGATTCGCCCGCGGAAGCCCGGTGCGCCGCCTCCCCCACTGCACCTGGAAACGCTAATGCCAATGTCGAAGGACGAATTGCACATATCATTAGGTCGCTCACCTTTGAGCTCCGGCGACGGCATTGTGGCGGGCTTCGCGTACTTCTTTTTGCCACCAGTCCTGCCGCTGTGCCGTAGTTTAGTAACAGGTTCCTGGGCGTTCAGTCTGTCAGCTGCCACAGCCGTCGCCTGTACGCAAGGATCAAGCCATACTGCCGCTCGCTGGCCTTTTGGGCCAGCTCGGGATACTGCTCCATAAAAGCGAGCACTATCTCCATGTGGCTCTGCGCCATAGCGCGTTGTCCCTTGGACAACCGCTCGAATGAACAACCATTCAAAAAGTCGCGCTGTTTGAATTTTAATATATGTGGAGACATGCTATAGGCATTGCTTGAAACTAAGCGGTGGCCACCGCCCCCACTTAAAATCTCGCAGAACCAAGACACCACCTAGCGCTTTTTCGAAGTATTAACTGCAATAATGTGTTCCTCTCGTCCCGCATTCCAAACTATGCAAATAAAAAGCAACACATTCAAATTTTGCTAGACACTTGTAATAATCAAAAATTTTAAACGCGTTATAAACGCTTCTCAATCTGTTATACGGTCCCCCAGCTGACGACAAAAGTGTGACGCATGCTGCCCCTCCGCTCATTGGCTGTTTGCTCCCCCTCGTTCTCACAAACACTGCGCGCCGCCCATTTTCTGACGTACTGGACGGACCGCCTCCGTCCAAATTTGGAACGCGTACAAGATTGCGCAACCGATTGCTGTTTAGCCATCATCATGCCGAAAGCGCGGAAGCCGAATTTTTCCGCCACCGAAATGGTTGCGCTTTTGACAGTGTCACAAAATAAACCGTGGATGCTTCGCCGTACCTAAGTGATGCGACAACTGAGGCAACACTTACAACTGCGACAACACTTACAAGCTTTTTTTTCGCCTACGTCGCAAATGCATCACGTCGCTGATATATTAATCGGCAACCCCAGCGCTCGTTATGGCAGTGGCGATGTGAGAACCACGTCCTCTTACGACGTTTTTTTTTAGGGGCGAAGCTCCTTTAGGCGTGGGTCGTGCGTCCCCGATGTATGTAGTAGTAGTAGTAGTAGTAGTAGTAGTAGTAGTAGTAGTAGTAGCAGTAGTAGTAGGTAGCCACCGGCACGTACATGCCGGGAGGCACGCACGCGCCGGGAGCCACGCGCTCCCCGGCAAACTCGACATTCCGGCAAACGCGAGAGACAACGTTGGGGCAGCCAGCGTCTCCTATCGAGTTTCTTGATTGAGAAATACCGACTGCTCGCGTTGGAGAAGCGTTCACCGGCAACCACCATATATATATATATAGGCACTGGATCTTGACTTGCAATGAAGTGCCGGTGGGAGATTTCACTTGTGCATTGTGCATAGCTGAACCGTGAGGATTCGTAGCATGCGCGTTAACCAAATTAACCCTGAACTCGGCACGATCTACGATGCACATCCCGAACTTCGCCCACTCATCATCATTCATTCCGTGGATAGGCTGTAATTCTCTTTTGCTTCGTGTATCCACTTGCGCAGAACAATTTCTGACGCGAAAATTTGCTCATAAGTGAGTTTTGTGATAGATAGAGTTAGATATGGAAAGCTGACTAAGGTTTCTAAAGTTAGTGTTTGCAAGATATTTATTTCTCAAAACTATGGTATGTAATGCAAGTATTACATTGTTCACGGGCCATCATACAGAAGCTTCATCGAATATTCGCAGTTCTTGCGCTTCAACTGGGGAGAGGTGCAGTAGAACTAATTTGTTCAGAAACATGAAGAATGGAGGGTTGGGATTACCACACCTATTTTTGTCAGTGAGCATGTTAACAGGGTTGTCTTTTTGGGAAACAGATTATCTAGCTTTGCCTGAATTTGTGATTCGTATGGATCATATGCCAAGGTCTGTTTGTCGATTCCTTAACGAGGTCATTTTAAGTTTTCGCGTTTTGTCTGTTAGATATTTTAGCGAATATCTGTTCTCCCTGAGGTGTAAAAAGCTGTGCAAACATATGTGTGATTCAGTATTTCCAGTCCTTTTGTATAGAGCCAAGACGTCGTTAAATGGCAACTCCGGCGATTTCTTATTTTCCGCTGATCTTAATCAATTTTTCAGTATGTGTTCTCCCCGGTACTATAATAATTTGTGCCATGCCAGGTGGTTGAAGGTCATTTAGTTTCCTGAAAATAAATTTTTAATATTTTTAGTGTATTCTCACGCGAGCCACTGTGCGATTGTACGTCATTACCTGCAAGGCTGCCTACTCGAACACGCGGGCCTTCTAAAGCAAAACGGCGATATCCCAATGCTCAAACCGTCGCTGCCGAAATTACTTAGGGAATAATTTATTCTGCCAAGCCGTGCTCAAAGGTGAACGCCCCAGCGTTTACCAATAAACTCTTTACCCAAATGTTTTAGTTTACAGAAGTATTATTGTCAAATCATTAACTCATCAAACATTGAACAGTTACATCCAGCAGCTATGTCGCAGCAGCAGGGCATATATCCGAAACTATGTTCCAGAAGGCTAGCATACACATTTGCGTCAAAAAGTGTTCCGACTCCAAAACTAACTGAACCTCGATGGGTTCATGAACAGCTTTGGAAAGAACGACATTACCTACTTTGTAAGAATGGTAGCGTACGTTGAACTTAATACAGTGCAAAAATTGCAATGTTCTGCACCCAAAAGAATGCTTTTAAGTTATGCCCGCTTCCTGTTCATGAGCAATACACTGAAGCAGTGCTAAGCAGAACTACACACAAGGGCAAGAAAGATGGCACTAATCGCAATACACAGCCTTTATTCTGGCACAATATAAATGCAAGCAATAATATTTTTACGAGAAAGACACAGAGGACGGCTATTTGCAATGTATTTACAGGCAGGCTTTTAGCAGCAGCCTAATGGAGGACGGTCCACCCAACAGCCAGTCCCGTCTTCGTCTTCTCCATAGACGGTATGTACCATACCCAGATACTATGGTCGCTTCGTAGCATTGCCCGCGGTGGTAGAAGCCCCGTCTCGGCGCACTTTAAACTCGGTCGTCAGACGGGAGGTAGTAACGCTTGAGTCTGGTCACGTGAACTATGTCGGTGGGAGGAGCTGCAGTAGACAGAGTCGGGAAGACGGGAACAATCTCATAGGTAATGTCCGTTAATTGGCGGACGAAGCGGTAGGGACCCGTATATCTTGATAGCAGCGGTTCTGACAAGCCAACACGTCGATAAGGACACCATATTAGTATAGTACTAAGGAACCGGGTAAGAAGGCAACGTCTAGATGGCGGCTGTCATAAAGGCGCTTCTGGCTTGCTTGCGAGGCGCACAGCCGCGAGCGGGCGACTTGACGCGCGTGGTCGGCACGAGCGATGGCATCACGATCATATTCGCTAGGCGGCGCTGTAACATCCGGAAGCAGGGTGTCCAGTGGTAGGGTCGGTTCGTGGCCAAAAAGCATATAAAACGGATAGTAACCGGCGGTGTCATGGCGTGATGAATTATAGGTGAAAGTGACGTAGGGTAGTGCGAGGTCCGAGTCGCGGTGCTCGGACGAAATGTACATTGAAAGCATGTCCGTGACGGCACGATTGAGGCGCTCGGTGAGTCCATTTGTCTGGGGATGGTACGAGGTGGTCAACTTGCCCTGCGTGGAGGAGGATCGCAAGATCTTGTCGATTACTCGCGACAAAAATGCGTGGTCACGATCTGTGGGCAGTTGGCGAGGGGCACCGTGCTGTAGTATAACGTCGTGCTACAAGCTACAAGAAGTCGGCGACTTCCGTAGCAGTGCTGGTGGGAAGAGCCCTAGTGATAGCACACCGGGTTGCATGATATATAGTAACGGCGACCCACTTGTTGCCGGAGTTCGACTCAGGGAAAGGGCCGAGAAGGTCGACACCAACACGAAAGAACTGTTCGGTCGGGACGGGAAGTGGTTGAAGTAGTCTGGCAGGGGGTGCGGCAGGTCGCTTCCGACGTTGACATCTTTCGCAGGAGGCCACGTAGCGTCGAACAGACCGGGCGAGACCACGCCAGAAGAAGCGGCGGCGAACGCGGTCGTACGTGCGAGACACGCCAAGGTGGCCAGCAGGGGGTTCGTCGTGAAGCTCACGAAGGACCGATGCGCGCAGATGTTTAGGCACGACAAGAAGTTCAGGGCCATCTGGTTGGACGTTACGACGGTAGAGTATTCCATCTATGAGGACGAGCATGCGGAACAACGCGTGGTTTGGTGCAGATTCGAGACGGCCAGTGAGCGACCTCAAGGCGCATCACGCCGCTGTTCGTCACCAATACGAAGAAACTGAGACACAGACATGACGCAGGGGCTAGGCTCGATGTCTGACTCGTCCGGTGGGTCAACAGGGTAGGGCGACAGGCACTCGGCGTTCCGATGGAGGCGACCACACTTGTACGCAACTGAGTAGGAGTACTCCTGTAGGTGCAAAGCCCACCGGCCAAGTCATCCAGTAGGGTCCTTCAGTGAAGATAACGAGCAAAGAGTGTGGTGATCTGTAACAACACGGAAATGGCGGCCGTATAAGTAAAGACGGAATTTCGAAACCACCCAGACGAGGGCAAGACATTCCTTTTCAGTAATCGAGTAGTGTCGCTCAGGTTTTGATAGAAGGCGACTGGCGTAAGCAATGACACGTTCAACGCCTCGTTGCTTCTGTGCCAAAACTGCGCCGATGCCGTGCCCACTAGTATCTGTGCGCAGTTCTGTGGGTTTATCTGGGTCAAAGTGCGCACGGATAGGTGGAGTGGTTAGTGCTGCAATTATCGGCTTGTAGAGGACCACAACAAAACGGGACGTCGTGCTTCAGAAGGTCAGTGAGGGGACGTGCAAGTGCTGCAAAGTTTCTGATGAAACGGCGGAAGTAGCACCACAGGCCCACGAAGCTTCGAGCATCATGAACAGAGCGTGGAACAGGGAAGCTCGTGACAGCGTGTACTTTCGCTGGGTCTGGTCGAACTCCGGAAGCGTCAACAAGGTGGCCCAGCATGGTAATTTCACGAAGAGGGAAGAGGCATCTCCAGGAGTTCAACTGGAGGCCAGCGCGCCGAAAAATTTCCAAGATTGTTGAAAGCCGCTCCAGATGTGTTACGAAAGACGGTGAGAATATCATTACATCGTCCAGGTAGCACAAACACGTCTGACATTTAAATCCTTGAAGGAGCATGTCCATCATTCTCTCGAATCTTTCTGGCGCGTTACAGAGCCCGAAAGGCATGACCTTGAATTAGTAGAGACCGTCGGGGGTAACAAAGGCGGTCTTTTCGCGATCCACGTCATCTACGGCAATTTGCCAGTAACCAGATCGAAGGTCCAGCGATGAAAAGAAAGCGGCACCATATAGGTGTTCAAGGGCGTCATCAATACGAGGAAGAGGATACACGTCCTTCATGGTGATTTTATTTAGGTGTCAATATTCAGCGCAGAAAAGCCAGGAATATATCAACAGCAATATATCAATGTGGAGGAAAAAAAAGACAAGGCATAAACAGACGTCTAAAGAGAACCAACACACCATGAACCCTCCTATAAAATTATGCAGTACAAGAGCTTGCAGCAGCTTTTAAATAATGCAGTCATCATGAAACATTCTCGCAGTTTGTTTTTTTAGGGGCGAAGCTCCTTAGGGCGTGGGTCTGTACATCCCATGGTGTTCGTTGGTGATGTACGTAGCCACGTCTACTTTTATAAAAAAAATTCCGAAAGTTGTGTCCTCTGCCTGGACTCGAACCCAGGCTCTCGGCGTGGCAGTCGAGCGTTCTACCACTGAGCTGCGCCTGTGGTTGAAAAGTTATCGCTAAAAGACCTAAACAGGTATAATGTCTCCCGCGGAATCGCATTAACAAACGTGATGTTACGTTGAAAAATAGTAATACACCGCTACACGACGCGAAAATGCATTGTATAACGAGGTCGAGGCATCATTTGAAAGAACACAGCTGCGTGCTTTGTAGCTTTGAACCTATTACGGAGGCACTGGTAATTATGGCGTAGTGGGTACTTCCCTACTTGGCAAAATGATAAGTTGTGGCGCAGGAGATACCTACCACTTCTACTTGCACTAGTTTCCTCAAGCGTTTAAAGTGGCCTCTAAGAAAGTAGCTCCTCCTGCTTACGCTGTCGCTGTCCTGCAGTTCCGCGCAGGCCTGGCTCTAGCACAGCATATCCCCCTTAAACGCGAGATCTCAGCGTACGAATACAGTGTTTCTCACGCCTTTACATGATGATCGACTGGGCGATTTACGCGAAAGATTCACGGTTTACCGATGATTCCCTCCGGAGCTTCGCCCACTCATCATCATTCACCCTGTGGATACGCTGTGATTTTTTTTATTATTGTTCGCTTCCTGTTCCAATGATGATAACAAAGTCACTTGCCCTTTAACAAAACTTAATGTTGGCCGAGATGGTCCACAACTGTTAAAGAGGGAAATGAAAGCACGCGAACAACACTCAAGGTGAGAAGTCTCAGTGTCTTCTACTCTCTGAAAGTGTTGTTTATATGCTTTTATTTCCCGGGCTAAGAGACCCATACATACCATGTGTATTATATAAATGGTAACTTGCCCTTTACCTATATACAATGTAACAAAATGTTGCGTATTTTTCGTACATGTGTTATGTTTTCCACTCTTGCAAAGATCCTTATGGGAGTTGATGGTATGAATACACAAACAAACTATAAAATTGAAGAATGTGTCCATTAAGATACTGCCCTTAGCATTTTTTGTAACGTACTTGCGCCTCATTATGTGGTATATGTGTCAGGCTTACAGCTTGCAGTGGTAAGACTGAAATGAAAGGGCATGCTGTGAATATCGCACTTGCTTAGGTTTATAGCTGCAGAGACAGGACACTGCATGCACAAAGAACTTAAATGAGTGTCAAGGTCACTGTTTTCAAAACCAGAAAGCAGTTACAGACATCACGGCTGGTGTGCGCACAATGGTGAAAACAAAAGGTTTTGTAAACAAACTGAAGTTCAGGATGGTATAGGGAGTATTACGAACAACCATGGAATAAAAGCGATGGCACAAGGAAAGCAACTTGACAACCAACATTCAATGCAGACTTGGTTGTGCAGGGAGTACGAACAAAGAGACAATGCACAACAGGTAGTGTCCTACGACGAGCCACCAATTAACCAAGATCATAGCTCTACTTACCTCAATCCGCCCCGCCACGGTGGTCTAGTGGTTATGGCACTCGGCTACAGATCCGAAGGTCGCGGGATCGAATCCCGGCCGCGGCGGCTGCATTTCGATGGAGGCGAAATGTTGAGGCCCGTGTGCTGTGCGATGTCAGTGCACGTTAAAGAACCCCAGGTAGTCCAAATTCCCGGAGCCCTCCACTATGGCGTCTCTCATAATCAGAACTCGTTTTTGGATGTTAAACCCCACATAACAACAACAGCAACAATACTTACCTCAATCCATCATGCCAATAATGAAGAGACGCCCCGCCACGGTGGTCTAGTAGCTAAGGTACTCGGCTGCTGATCCGAGGGTCGCGGGATCGAATCCCGGCCGCGGCGGCTGCATTTCGATGGAGGCGAAATGTTGAGGCCCGTGTGCTGTGCGATGTCAGTGCACGTTAAAGAACCCCAGGTGGTCGAAATTTCCGGAGCCCTCCACTACGGCGTCTCTCATAATCAGAACTGGTTTTGGGACGTTAAACCCCACAAAACAACAAACAACAATAATGAAGAGACCATGTTATTTATTTATTTATTTATTTATTTATTTATTTATTTATTTAATACATACTGCGGACATGTAGTCCATGCAGGGTAGGCAGAACACAATGGGTTTATAAGTTGAACTATACAGTCTTGAGCATACAACTGAAAAAAAGCATACAACTGAAAGAGCATGCAACTGAAAAAAAAACAGGAAACACACTTTTAAGTGAACACCCTAAACAATGCAAACACCCTAAACACCCTAAACAATGCACAATGTTTACATACGTAAGTTGTTCCAGTCATTAATGGTGCGCGGAAAAAAAGAATATTTGAAGAGGTTAGTTTGGGCAAAATATGGGGTTAGAGCATTTGGGTGATGTTGTCGAGTAGGCCTCGTCATTAGTGGACTTAAATATGCTGCCGGATCGAGCGCGAGTCTATTAGTAAGTAACTGTGAAAGAAAGTCAAGCCGTAATTTTCTTCGACGCGATTCAAGAGTGGGAATACCATTCGACTGCATGAGTTCAGTTGGTGAGTCGAGAGTAGAAAACCTATTGTAAACAAACCGAATAGCCTGTCTTTGGATACGTTCAAGTTTTTTTACGTTACATTGAGTGTAGGGGTCCCATGCAATGCAGGCATACTCAAGTTTCGGGCGGATTAGGTAATAAAAAGGAGGGGACATCTTCAGACTTATAAGGCTGTGCAGAAATTTGTAACTCAGACAAAGAAGCACTAGAGCTCCCCTAAGCAAAAGGCGTTTTTGTTAGCAACAGTGTTCGGTGTTGGGGCACGACGCATACACTGATATTGTGATAGGAGCTGTCCTAGCCTTTCCCTTCTCCGCAAATCATATTGGCAAAGTCGAATAGGCTGTTCTTTAGAATTCTTCAAGTGCCAGGAAATGCCTGTAGCCATCACGGTTCATACAAAAAGGCATATTCATACCCACTTGTTGCCACGTTGTTTTCCACAACTTACGGTCACGTTTAGTGGGGATGAGCAAAACCATGTGAAACTAGGGTACTTCTCCCCTGCAGCATTCTCGTCTTATTCTGTGGAACCACATTGTAACTGTGAACTGATGCCAACTTACCCTATCATCACTGCTAATATACAAGTCATGTGTGCACAAAACTTAGCACTGCTGGGTGTGCTGTCATTACAATTTGTGTTGATAATGATAAAACGGCGGAAATATACGGAGACTGTGTAGTATCCAAATACAGCTATGCTCGCCTAATAATTTGACAACTATGTTGCTCAAGAAGCATGCGATTCTAGTATGCAAGCTGCATAACGTTCAACTTTCTTGATATATGAATCGTTCAGCATGATAACCGAGCTGCAATAGTGTTTTAAGTGAATGATACCTACGAAACAGAACACTTTGCTAACAAACAATAGGCATTTACATCGCCACAAGCAAGAAACTCTCAGGCGAAAGAAGCATGGTGTGTGTGCTCCAGAAATTTCTGGCTTTCGACACCTGAGCCACGAACACGAAAAATACTAGCCTTGAATTGAGAAAATATATTGAACGGTTTGAAAGCTCACTTTTCGCCTGCAACCTTGCATGAAACCTCCTCAAAAAACCTTCTTTGCTTCGCTACATCAATGAAGAGATGCAGTACATATTCTAAGCACTGCTTACCACCATTTTAGAAACAAAGTCTGAGCACAAAGTGGCCAAAAGAAAGCTCTATCTCTTAACTCTTGAAGTCAAGCCAGCCTTCACTGCATGTCCACCTTCTCACACAAATTAAGCATAATGGTGGTGAAATTGTGGGTCCTCTTTTATGTTTACTTACACTGACTACTAGCCTGACATTGCTGATTTGCAGGCAATGGTCCTGGAATCAAAACCCAGTTTAGCCTAACTATAATGTCAACCAGTATTCTGCTGCATGCCCTGGAGCCGCCCAAAATCCTTAATTAAGCAAAGGTGGCTGTCAGAAGACGAATCCATAATCTCAGAATTTGAAAAGCCCCAACAACATTCATCCCATTTTCACTTCAAATGCAATGTGTGACCGTGAGACCCCAAAATCCAGACGCATATATAATTTGTGGCAAAGTGTGCATATTCAGTTAACTACATTAATCACAAATCAGGGCCTCTCAATGTTTAAAGGACTGTGTGACTGTGTGTGTGTGACTCCTGCAGCCACCCCAACTCGAGATTTCCATATAGTCAATCACAGCGCTCTTGACACCCCTTTCCTCCCAAACTCTGTTTTCTTTGGGACAATATGCTTGGGTCTGTGCTAGAGAAAGCAGTTCTATAAAGTATCTTTTTTTGCCCTCTTGCATTCTTCATATATAACAGCGAAAAATGGTCCTGAAAAAGCAGGGCTTAGTCCAAGTAGCAAGGAGTGTCGAAAAATGTAACAACTTTTTCAGCATTGTTGCAACACTAGAGGGCACTCTACCTCAAACAGACGTCTCAGCTGAGGAGGCCAAAGGCAACATGCATTTGAAAAGGCTTGTTGTTCAGCACAAAGAAAAATGTGCAAAGCTTGAAACAATGTTGGTTGCTTTTGAAAGCTGTGTCATTTGATGCACAAAAGAGAGTTCAAGCCATGGGTGGTGGCATCAGTGCAGTGGTCGACAAGATCTGTGTCATATTTCTAATAACCGTAAACACAGGTGCATCGGTGTCGTAATCGTTGAAATTGACCTCCATAAATGCTGCTTGAACAAAAACGTGAGAACCTTCTGTGATACTCTTTCCACGAAACTGAATATATTCGCTGCCGCCATTTGGAATGAATAATATGACATTCAAAAAGAAGTGCATGTAAGATGTCTTTCCTTTGTTTTCGCCGGTGGCTGCACCACTGTTAATTTTTGCAGGAGCAACTGCTCCAGAGCCTCTACCTGTCACTAATAAATGTTAAGAGATTTCGGAAAAACTATCACTCGTCCAAGTATTCCGAGGCACATCGAAAAGAATAGAAAAGCTCAAGGAAATTTAAACCCTGGATATTGCGGATAACACAGCCCCTCTAGTCTCCTAGCTTCGCAGGCACATGCCTTTCGCTTTACGCACACATTAATGCAGAACTCCTGCGACCTCCGTGGAGTGGAGTTTATGATTACTGCAGATTTGCAGCACTAATTCTAATGAGGCTGAAATGTAGAAAGTAAAGAATAAACACGAAACCAATTACAGTAAGATGCAGCCCGCGATGGAAAGGAAGAATTGTTCTCCGTGGAAGTGCCACATGGGCCGGCTCACTGTCTATGCTTACGGGCGAACAACAAACAAACGCGCACGCAGGCACACACTTGCTGCAGGGCTTTAAGCTTTCTTGACCTTGCACGGTTTTATACAACGTCCAGGACTGGCTCACCCACAAACACACGCTCCCCACAGGTTCCCAAACATCCTGAATTGACATGTAGTAGCCCCGTGGTTGTGCCAGGGAACACCAATTTTATGCAATGTAAAAGCTTTGGCAGTGTTGGTTTGTGCCATGGTTTCTACAGACCAGGGCATTGCAGACATCGTGCGAACCAGCACAGCAACACACACTGAAGATAGCTCCTTTGTTTACAAGAATCACGTATAAAAGAAAAAGTATTCCTGCAATATTCATATCAAAAACGCGATTCGCCAAGAGCACAAGTGCTATTGGATGCCTTTGGCCGAGAACACTTGTTAGCTTCGTCCAAAAGACGGCCCACGAAAGGCTACGCTTATTATTTCCCTAACTCATGCTCAATGAATATATATAGCAACCTCATACCCACAGCCATCCCAGAACAACAAAATGGTCGTGTTAGCAACAGAAGGCTTTGCGTTCATTAGTCGGCGCTTCATTGTCGGCAACTAAATTCTCTAAGGAAGGAATCGGCGGGGACTCGCAGCTCCTTAGGCTGTTAGAATCGTACATAACGAGGCATTCTCCCAAACTACCACGTTGGACATTTAACGCACCTATAAACGATTGCTGTGCGCGCGCACATGCATGTACATCGTGAAACAACCCTGGTTACGTTCTCGCATCAGAGCGAAACGGCCAGGCAACTGGTGGGGGCTACAAAAATTGTGACTAAGGACGCCATACACATTAGCCACCCCTCTGTATAGTTGCTGGAAGCTGAGCACGCATGTCTTTAGCGCTACCTGTGCTTGCAGGAATTATCTCCTGGTTACACGTGTTATCTGTGCTTTGATTGACTTATTGACAGATCTTAGTTTTTCGGTTCAGGTAGGGTGCACGCGCGGTTGCCTTTTTATATTTGTGGTAGTCTGTGTGCTAACTATAATTAGGTTACGGGTTCTTCTATGTTTCAGTTGCTGTTCGATACATGCCTTACATGTCCTTACCGTTTGCTCTGCACTACATGTCACACCAACACCAAGTTACTTCACACAAATAATCAAGCAGAGAATGTGAAGTTTGGTGTTGCGTTTGTACCATTTGTACAATGCTTTCACGCAAGTTTCATTGAGCCGGGGAACAGGTTACCTCTGGCAAGCAAAGCCACAATATCGTGCTATTCCATACTGCGTTCAACAAACGCCTGTTATAAACAACACATAAATGTACACGTCAACATAGATTGATGTTTGATTGTGCCTCGTAACGTGCGTTGTTGTGGTGCATGGGTCGATCAGCCGAAGTGCTCCCGGCTGAGGTGTTGTTTCAATAACACCTCAGCAAATGAGGTTGTACCGTGGCCGAAGTATTTGAATAAACATGGAAACCTAATGTAGCAAAATGCATTCGCTACCACATTTGTTCTTTTCTTCAATAGCGCTCCAAATCTTGTTTTACATATCCATCGAAAAACGTAGCATAGCGCAGCTGTGCTAGGGACATAATTTTACTGGTGGCGCCCAAAAAATGGTGGTGACCTGGTCGTGTGTTGCCTCGCTGTTTTACAAACTCAGAAGTTAGGCGACTACTGGCGGTGTGTGGTTTGGGGTGGTTTGTTACGAAAATGTATTTGCATGCATCGACGACCGGAATATTCGGGTGCAATGAGTTTGGAGGCTTTCGAGCAAGATATCTAGCGGATTTTTTTAACGGAGGAACATACCAAGCCTGTTCGTATGCGACGAGGGCACAAAAGATGGATCGGTATTGCCTCAAGCATTAGCGGTGAGTGTTCCCCCTCCCCTTTTTTCGGTTCCATTAAAGCGCAAAAACCACCGGTCGAGGTGGTTTTTGCGTTTTATAATTGGATACTCTATCACTTTTGAAAAGCAGGACCAGCCATGTGGTTCTTTATATGCCGAGTTCGACGAGCTTGAGAAGCATGTGCGTAATAGCTTACACGATACAACCACTGGACGCGTTCCGCTTTCTACGGGCGCTAATTTCACGAATGAAGTCGCTTGGCAGTTTTACTCAGTAATTATTTTCGCTGGCGCGCAAGTTTTAATGCACCGTGCGAGACTTCTGGGATCTTAGCGAACACATGTGTACAGTACTCAGCGGTTGAAATCCGAACTGGAATGCGCCGGGTGATCACGGAGGGAAAGTGCATCGCATTGTTCACAAGGTAGCTCCCGTTCATTAATTACTTCAATGAATCGGCGCGCTGTCCCCAGCAAAAGCGACTACGCAGAAAACACCGGCAGCCGTGCACCCCGTTTCAGTCGCGTTTCATTCGCCATGCAATGTGCATTAACCGATGCGAACAACCATGTTGTATCGCTGTCTCTTCACCACGTGGCCTGCACGCATAGCTTTTTAAGTGTCCGTATTGGAACAATTCCTGCACAGGTATAGTCCGCGGGAACACGAGATTATTTTGGTAGCTTGCAGTGGGATTATGACGGTCTCTTACTCAGTTGTTATGAAGATGAGTGCGCTTCCGTCTCTCTGTAGACTCCGTTTACTCTTATTGCGCTGCCACTATGGGGTTTCGTATGTATCTGCTCACTAAAGACGGATGATATATATTCTTTCATATATGTGTGCCAACTGCGTCTTCCAGCAGAACTAATTTTTGTACATTCGTTATTTACACCATAGAGGAAACACTGTTTTGCTTGCTTGTGTAAAGTGCCATCCTTTTATGATGCCGAGACAATAATGAGATGAAAGGGTGCGGCCGACCTCAGAATGCCATTGGTCTCTGCGACAAGTACAAGGAAACACAAGAAGAACAAGGTAATGTTTTGTGCTTAGTAGCTCACAGATCAACTGAAACCGTATATTGTAATGCATCATTTCCAAATGTTCAGCAATACCGTCATGTTTCTGTATTCACTGTATTTCTTCTGCGTTTATTCGCCTTCTTTTCCTGTTTTCTTTCTGCTACTACAATATTTCCTTTTCATCCATCTTTCACTTCTATCTATTCGCTCCTCCTGAAAGAATAGGCAGGCGTTGTGCCCTACTCGATGGCAGTTGCCAGCTTCCTCCTTCCTTTCTCCCTTTGTTTCCTTGTGTGCTGTGTTATTATTATTATTACGATAACAATAATAATAATAATGGGTACAGTGATGTGCAAAAGTTTAGCGATGGCAGGAGTACATCCCAAACTGCACTGCCGTGCCTTCTTATGGCTGAACGGCTAAGCTGGACAGCATACACTGATACGCATGTTCTTGCTTCCTGCCAGCATGCTCAGTCACAGCCTTCAAGAGGGCTCATCAGAACGCAGTATGTATAGCGGAAATGCCACCTTTTAGATGCGAAGCCGGTTATGGGGTTTCAATGCGGTGGTGGTGTGGGGCGTGACCACCGTTACTGCGCGTTCATAAGTCCTCTCCGCACAACTCCTCTCCACTCCCCCTCTCCACACACCTCCTCTCCACTCCCCCTCTGCACGTGACATCGGCGTTGTGTACGGCGGGGTTTGCTTGCCAGCGCCGCCATTGCGTTTCGGCATGTCGAGTCCGCATTTCATCTGTAGCAGTTTCCCGCCGACGTTGCCGTTTGCGCTAGGCTTCCCTAGCCCGGAGCTCTGTGATCATTACAGTGTACTTGGAACCCAGCCTCTGCAAAGGAACCGTAGAATTGTACCTACTGTAATGAAGAAGACGATAAGCAGGGCCAGCAAGCAAGCCGCAGCGTTGTCGATGGTCTCGTGCCTCGAGCTAGCGCTTGCCCGTATTTAGGCTGCTTGACGCTTGCCGATTGTCGGAGCTCGCCTTGACGGTCCTAGACGTCCAGACGTCAATAAACCACGTCTCATTTGGTGGAGGTGCGTGGGTTCCCAATACCAATCTGGAACTTCGCTCCCGGACGCTTCAACCTGTTCCTGCCCCCAGCGTCATCATGGCTGACGCCAACCCTGCTCAGCCTGGACCTTCGGCAATCCATGTCACTTGCGGCGCCGTCCACCATCAGCGGGACCCACCAATCTTCAACGGCTCAGGTGACTCGGATGTTGAAGACTGGCTAACTGTGTACGAACGAGTAAGTGAGCATAACAGATGGGACGATCCAATGAAGTTGAGTCACGTCGCGTTTTACCTCGCCGATGTCGCTCAACTGTGGTATAACAACCATGCGACCACTATTCCAACTTGGCCTGATTTCCAACACATCCTCGACGCCTATTACCCTACTCCGTGGTGAGTGCTTGGGCCATATACAACATGTCGAGTTCCTGCATTCCCTGGACTTCACTGAGGACCAACCCTGCCTTCAACTAAATGCTATGACGTCACCCGTTTCAAAATCTCCAGCTCCTGACGGTTTTTGCCCCTCTGTCGCCGCCGATCTGCCGCCCACGCATCGCGACGAACTCATCTCCCTTCTGCGAGAGTTCCGCTTGTCCTTCGATTGCGCCGAGTCACCTTTAGGCCGTACAACGAGTGTTGCGCACCACATCGACACCGGCTCTCATGCTCCCTTACGCCAGCGCCCTTACCGAGTATCGGCGGAAGAACGGCGTATCATCAACGAACAAGTCGATGACATGCTTACACGCGGCGTCATTCAGCCGTCGCAGAGCCCCTGGTCATCGCCTGTTGTACTTGTGCGCAAAAAGGATGGATCCATCAGATTTTGTGTTGACTATCGCCGCCTCAACAAGATAACTCGGAAGGATGTGTACCCGTTGCCGCGCATCGACGACGCTCTCGGCTGCCTGCAAGGAGCAGAATACTTCTCCTCTTTGGATTTGCGGTCGGGTTGCTGGCAAGTCCCGATGGCTGAACCTGATCGCCCGAAGACTGCCTTCATTACTCCCGATGGACTGTACGAGTTTAAGGTGATGCCGTTCGGATTGTGTAACGCGCCAGCTACATTCGAACGGATGATGGACAACATTCTTCGCGGCTACAAATGGAACACCTGCCTCTGTTACCTTGATGACATCGTAGTCTTTTCTCGAGATTTTCCCACTCACCTTGTGCGCCTACGTGCTATTCTGAAGTGTCTCACATCTGCCGGACTTCAACTTAACGTAAAGAAGTGTCATTTTGGTGCGCGCCAGCTGACGATACTAGGCCACGTCGTCTGCAAAGACGGCGTCCTCCCGGACCCCGCGAAACTGCGTGCTGTTGCCGAGTATCCCAAGCCCACCTCCTTGAAGGCGCTTCGAAGTTTCATTGGGTTGTGTTCTTACTTCCGTCGATTCGTCCGCGACTTTGCTACCATCATCGCACCTCTTACGAATCTTCTCACCGCCTCTAACGGCCTGCTTGCATGGTCAACCGAGTGCGACGCATCTTTTACGACGCTAAGGCGCTTGCTAACGTCGCCTCCTATACTCCGTCACTTTGATCCCGATGCGCCTACGGAGGTCCACACTGATGCCAGCGGCGTCGGTCTTGGTGCTGTCTTGGCTCAGCGGAAGCCAGGCTACGAGGAATACGTTGTGGCTTATGCGAGTCGAACCCTCAAGAAAGCCGAGTCCAATTACTCTGTTACCGAGAAAGAGTGCCTCGCCATAATTTGGGCGTTGGCGAAGTTTCGCCCGTATCATTATGGTCGCCCCTTTGACGTTGTCACAGATCACCATGCTCTGTGTTGGCTCTCGTCGCTGAAAGACCCATCAGGGCGCCTCGGTCGCTGGGCGCTCCGTCTGCAAGAGTACGACATTCGTGTTATATACCGGTCAGACCGTAAACACTCCGACGCCGATGCACTGTCCCGCTCACCACTAGCGTCCGACACGGCTTCACCGTCAGGTTCTTCCCTCTCTCCAATTGACTTTGTGGACATGTCATCCGAGCAACGCAAGGATCCATGGGTTTGCCAACTCCTTGACGTTCTGGCTAACCCATCCCTTCGTACCGCTTCTAGAACAATCCGTCGTAATGCTTCCCATTTCGTCGTTCGGGATGATCTCCTTTACCGCCGAAATTACGCACCTGATGGCCGGAAGTGGCTGCTTGTGATACCACACCACATGCGCAAGGATATCTGCGCCGCTTTCCACAACGACCCGCAAAGCGCTCATGCCGGCGTTCTAAAGACCTACAACCGCCTTCGTCAACGCTACTACTGGCGCGGCATGTATGCCTTTGTGTGCAAGTATATCCGCGCTTGCATTGAGTGTCAACGGCGCAAAACTCCACCTGAACACCCAACTGGCACACTCCAGCCTCTCCCGTGCCCTGGCCGTCCATTCGACCGAGTTGGAATCGACATATACGGCCCGCTTCCCTCGACTGCATCTGGAAACAGGTGGATAATTGTTGGCGTGGACCATCTCACACGTTACGCTGAGACCGCAGCGTTGCCCACAGCTACTGCGAGAGAAGTTGCATTTTTCATCCTACGCAACTTTGTCCTGCGCCATGGTGCTCCTAGGGAACTTTTGAGCGACAGGGGACGCGTCTTTCTCTCTGATGCTATTCAAGCATTGCTTGTTCAGTGCAACATTATTCACCGCACGACGAGCGCATATCACCCGCAAACGAATGGTTTGACAGAACGCTTCAATCGCACTCTTGGTGACATGCTGACAATGTACACTAAGTCCGACCAGACCAACTGGAACACCGTCCTCCCATTCGTGACGTACGCGTACAATGCTACGCAAGCGACCACCGGATTCTCACCGTTCTTCCTTTTGTACGGACGCGAGCCATCATGTACACTGGACACTGTGCTGCCTTACACACCTGACTCCAGTGAATACACACCAATTTCTGACGTTGCTAAGTACGCGGAAGATTGTCGACAGTTGGCTCATTCGATGACAACAGACGCACAAGGCCGCCAGAAGCTTCGACTCGATTGTGACCGCTCCCTCTCCACTTTCCCAACGGGAGCCCTCGTTTGGCTTTGGGTCCCCCCGAGTACGCCTGGGCTTTCGTCGAAATTCCTCGCACGATATCACGGTCCCTACCGCATTCTCACTCAGACGTCTCAAGTCAATTACGAAGTTGAGCCCTTGACTCCATCCCAGGACTTACGTCGTCGTGGACGAGAAATCGTCCACGTCAGCCGCCTCAAACCTTATTATGACCCCACCATACTATCAACGCCTTAAGTAGCCAGGATGGCTACGCTCGTCGCCGGGGGTCATTGTAATGAAGAAGACGATAAGGAGGGCCAGCAAGCAAGCCGCAGCGTTGTCGATGGTCTCGTGCCTCGAGCTAGCGCTTGCCCGTATTTTGGCTGCTTGACGCTTGCCGATTGTCGGAGCTCGCCTTGACGGTCCTAGACGTCCAGACGTCAATAAACCACGTCTCACTACAAAGAGCAATGGTAGAATACGACAACGTGTACAAGAACGACCCGTTCATCATGGTGCGGGACTTCAACGTGGACATCTACAAGAACTCTTGGATAGTGCAGCACATGATAAGCTGGTACACCATAAACGGACGCACCTACTCAAACCGACGCAAACGTGGTGTGCACACCCCGTGCTGCTTCGCATCGCCCCTTACGGAAATATCATATATGGGCCAGATACGTTTTATATATGACCAGATATGGACATATACGCACTCATATCAGGCTATGTACTACCATATAAGGGTCAATATAAGGTCATATACAGCCAGATATAAACGTATGTGGCATTTTGTATGCCATATAAGGCAGCTATATACTGCCATATATGGCTTTATATTGCGCCTTATATGACATATACGGTAGCAGCATACTTCCATATACGGCGTACGTGGCCCGTATATGGCTTTATATACTCGGTATAAAGAGTATGCACCAAAAGTCACATAATGCAAGTTAACAGTCATGTACATAGGTGTATTATATCATTTATGTGTTGACATCCAATTAAGGGGCAGTTCCTCACAATATATATATATATATATATATATATATATATATATATATATATATATATATATATATATCATACTCAGTAATGTTGTATATACACACAAATAATCGATGGACCCACATATCTCGTCCCATCAAGCAATTGGTAATTACAAAAGAAATGAATGCGAAAAGTAAACACTAAGGGTAAATGGTAAAAGAGAGTAAGGGAGGGTTGGTGGTGATTTCTGCTTTCTCATGGCACCGTAATTTCAAATAATACGTGATTTACCTACAGCGCGACCTAATTATTATCTGCATGAAAACGATGTGTCAAGCTGAACTATTATTGTTTCGTCGATGTTGCAGTTGCAAAAGCAAAAGCAATTGTATATACGTGCGCATTATAATGGTACATTAATGCAAAACTTGTGCCAGCTTTACCGTAATAAGCGCCAAGATTGCATGTTCACTGTAAGTTATAGCTAAACGAATGATTGCTGGAATGTGTCAGCAAATTTCTTTACTTTTATTTTTATTTTCTTTACCTCGTGCGGCGCGAAAGCGGGCTATCGCTTCTACTCTTTCTACAGCTGCCCACCATTGCTCAAAAGAATGCAAAAAACGAGCCAATAAATAAATTACAAAAAAGAGCCCCCCTCTCTCCATCATCCACCCTCCGGTCGCTTCCTTCCGCAAAGAGCCACGCTTTTTTTTCTCGGAACAGTGCGCAGGACCTTCGGAGACGGCAACTCACTTTTTCCACGTGCACGTGGAACAGATTTCATGTATCAGGTGAAGGGCTGCCAAAGCTAGTGCTCGTGTTTTCGCTGTGCACTTTCGCGTCCAAAAAGTAGTCCATTGCTTGTGGTATGCAAGAAAATACACATGTCTCACTGGCAGCCTTAAATCATAACACATTTCTCATCAGCTTGACAAAACGCGCTCGTATTTTCGGGGAAACAACCGAAATATGCGAGTTTCTGCTTTACGTTCGCCGTTTCCTCTCGGAACGATACACCTATCCGTCACAATTGGAGCCATTTTCTCCACGAAGGTTTTGTTGTGTGTGGGCTGCCTGGCTGGACTTTCCGAAAAAGGTGGTGCTGTGGTACTGAGTGCAGTGAGTGGCATGTTTCGATCGCGTCGCAAATACGTGGACAACCTTCGATGTTCTAAAATTAAAATGACCTGCGTCGGGAGTGACAGAAGAGCACATTCCTAACGAAGTGGTGCCACAAGTGCAAGTTTGGTGGCAGTACAAAGTCTTCTTTCATGCCAGGCTGATTGCTACAAGGTAAGCTTTCTTGCTTGTTACTAAAATTCTAATACGGTGCGTCCATTCAAAAGCACCAGAATTGGACAATTTTTTAGCTGTTAAGTGCTTTGCTTTCGCCATCGGATATCGGATAAACGGCTATTGTCACAAAGCTAGCGTGTTTCCTTTCTGTAGTTTTAGTTGCGCCTTAGCCATTGCTTCTGCTTCCGACCCTTTAGCAGCGTTGTGAAAAGATACCAAATGCAGTATTTTGTTCTTGTGGCGAGATCGAAGGTCACACGCTATCATTTTCTGATTTTTCCTTTTGAAATTCTGTTCGTTTTACGGGTGCCCTTCCCCCGCCATTTCACTAGTGAAATTCTCGTTATTGTGGTTTATTCGCGGAATGTGGCACCAGTGCGGCTGTTGAGACAGCTGCTGGTGGGTTTGCCACGAAGCCGTGAGGCTGGAAGTGCATGCTGCTTCAGAAGCAACTGAAAGTGCCATATTGAGCATAAAAATGGCGTGGCCGCATTTTAGATATTATCTGCATTTATTTTATTTACTTACCAAACGGAGCAATCCACACGCTATTTCGGAGAGGTTACAATACACTCAGTCGTCCCTATACATCAAAGGTCAGTTGCTTTATTGCAATAATGTATAAACATGTTTGCTGGTTCAGCTATCTATGACAGTGCTTTATGTGCATATATTTAATGCCATTTCGGAGAACCCGCCTCACCTGATTAACAAGCTAATCACGTCGTTGTTTTTTTTTCCTACGTTACAGCTGTAGCTTAACTGCCATGATTTATTTTTGCAAAATAGGGACAAGCGTCTCCCTTCCCTTCGCCTCAAAGTGCAAGGAAGTAAACTGAAATAATAACTGAGCAACTGCTTGGTAAGCGATACTTCCTATGATCTACGCTTTGATCGTTTTCGATTGCCTTTACTCAGAACAACCTATGGTGAGCAAACATTATCATATCAAATACCTTATCTACTCCACAAAAATAGCTATGTCCGCGAACTTTTGGAAGAACGTAATACTAAAAACAGTGTGAAGAAAAAAGTTAAGATGTACTTCCTTACTTGTAAGGAGCCATAATTGTATTATTTATTACATATATTTCTTTTGTGTCTTTCGTACTTTTGTATATTTGATGAAAGTTGCTTATTTTCTTTCTTTTCAAATGTATTTGTTTATGGTACTTAGTAATTCTGTCAGAAATTTCTCATGGTTTCAGTTTTTTATATACTTTTTTATCTTTCTACTGCAAATTGGTGATGACTGTAATGCGTTATTTTAAAACGTATGTTTCGACATATGTTATACTTTTTGAATTTGAATTATGTGTCCCCTCATTCAAAAGAAGAATGAAATTTGTATCTTTGTGCCACTTCACCTGAGCAAATGTATGGGTGGAGGGACCTTAGTCAGGCAGAGGTAATCTGCCTTTAGTCCCTTCAACTTAGGCAATCTCTGTTTTTGTCTCAATAAACAGTGAATTGAAAAAAAAATGCTTTGCATACTGACCAGCACATTGCGTAGTCATGCACGGTCATGCAGGATGGTTTAACGATACGGGCTTGTTCCGATGTTTTATGATTGATGTTCTATTTTATATGTATACATGCACGCATGAATGCATGCATGTATACATATAAAATATTGTGTCATTGCGTCATCAGCTGCACATATTTTGGAGCTATTTATCGGCCCTGATAATGTGAGCATTACTTTCAAGCTCCAATTGTGTTTTGCCTTTTACAGCTCGCACAAAAGACTTCCCTACGAGGTGCCAGTTTGAGTGCAGCGGAACAATTAATTTTAATATTATCCCTGGGCGCAAAGCTCAGCGCCTTGAGAAGCAAGAAGAGAAAAGACAACTCCGAGGAATGAAAAAAATAGTTGGAAAATAAAATACAAACGTTAAAGGTCCATCTTGCATTTGTGTTCTGTTTTTGTTTATATGTGCCTTCAGCTCTCCCACATGGCCTACAGTGTCAAGCAGATAAGGCCATATAAGGCGCCATATATGGATATATTACAAATTGCGCAGATATGGCCATATAAGGGCCCATATACGGATATATTAAAAATTGGCCAGATATGGCCTAATAAGGCGCCATATGTGGATATATTCAAAATTGGGCAGATATGGCCATATAAGGGCCGTATATGCCCTATATGGCCATATCTGCCCAATTGTTAATATAACCGTATATGGATTTTTCCATATTAGTCCATATATGGCATTTTCGTAAGGGGCCTCATGGCCCCTTTATCAGCAGATGCTGTAATTTTGCTGCCACCATCACATTGCACAAATGATAGCATGGGCTCAGCCTTGCTAGTTATCGTCACCAGGAACAGAATGTGTTACTAATTCTTGAATTGATTTATTTAACAAGCCAAGTCTGAAGTGGTGTTTTCTGCTGCTATTAGGGGAACAGGTATGAAATTAGCTCGCTCCAAATATTGTGTGCATATTTCTGCTTTGTTAATCCACCAGGAATTGAACAGCTGGAGAGAGTGAGGAAGGAAAGGAAATAATAATCGTTATCAAAGCACAGTTTCTTGTAGGAAAAAAAGTTTTAAAGTCATAGTTCACATATGGGTGTAACCGATTTCAATAGATCTGTCCCTATTTGTCAACAATGTGAAGTCACACAGAGCATCGACATCACCGCGGACTAGTTTTTGAGTGGTCGGCAAAAAACTCCGGTGGTTCCAACGGTTTACTTGGCCTTTGCACGCGATGGCGGTTTCGAAAAACACCAAGAACGCAGTATCCCGATCCGCAGACCATATCGGAATGGAAGAATGGCCCGAAACCTTGGGGAAGCATTCGGTTTCAAGCAACTAAGGATCTATGTGTACCTTGCGAGCACGCCTGGCCCGTACACTGCAGAGGCCATAAAGCATTACTCAAAGCATACGGCCTTACAAAGACCCCATGTAGCTAGTGCTTGTCATTAACTGGGGCACCCATGCTTTCTGCTCACTGTTATAATTCGCAATTCGATGAGGAAAACAAAAAAAACTTGATGCCGCTTCAAGCTGTCCGCTTCTGGTTGACGCGCTTCCGCCGGCCTCAGCGCTCCCGGAAATGTTTTGTACATATTGTGCCAA
The DNA here is from genome assembly GCA_013339685.2 of Hyalomma asiaticum. Lineage (NCBI taxonomy): Eukaryota > Metazoa > Arthropoda > Arachnida > Ixodida > Ixodidae > Hyalomma > Hyalomma asiaticum. The sequence goes on from CM023489.1 coordinate 63,782,666, forward strand.
CGCTCTGTGCTAGCGCTTCCTGCCATGTTCTGCTCGCTGGTAGAGTTGTTACAGTTTGTAGTTCACACAAACAACATACCACACAAACAACAAAGGATGAGGAAGAACAGGCAGGCAGGGAGCGCGTGAAATTGCTAGCAGACTAATCGGAAGTCGAAGTTCTTCAACCAATCAGCGGAGCACTGCCTGTGTAGACGTCACAGAAAGCAGCGTTGCTGTCCCTAGTTGTTTTCACGGCTAACTCTGGTATGTTGGAAGAGCCTGGAGAGGCACACGGGATTGTTGTTCGAGTTCGTGACGCAGCCACGCAGCGTAGCGCTGCTCCATTTATCATCATTCATCGTGACGGCATTCTCCACTTGATGCACGTGTTAACTTGAAATGTTCAAAAAAATGTTTGTGGTGGTATGGGGCCTTTTAAGGAACTTTAATGGTATATACTGACAACACTAACAAGTTCAATTTACTAGACAGTGTTGCTCTAGTTTAGATTATGTGGGCAGGCTTTGTGTACATTAATATGGTTCAGTTGCTCACCCAAAAAATGAAAAATGAAACCATTAGTGATGTTGCTGCAATCATTAAATTGGCAAATGCAAGTTACAGCTCATTTGACATACCCGCTGTGCTCAGCTATGTAGTATGGTTAAAAAGAGCAGGTGATTTCCAGCTCCATTTGTAACCAAATTGCAAATTCTGTTGTGTTTTAAGTGCCTTAACATTTCGTTAGTCTCACATGGTCACAACAGCCTCTACAATTAATCAGTTTTTCTGACTAGCGGGAGGGATGACAGGCTTATTTGTGGAAAGGAAAGGGATCAACCTGAACTGTCAGTTGGCGAGAGATCTGCCTGGACTCTGCGTTGCTCTGGCCTGCTGTTCTGCACTTTGGAGGGATGGGGAAAGAAAAAGAGCAATGACTGATGATGAGGAGATGAGGAGCTGAATGTGTGTAGGTTTGTCATCTTGGGACCACTCTAGATGTTGTATGCTGGGTCCTGTGCCGTGAAGGAGGCTATAGTCACTACAACGACTGCTGTTGCAGTGCAGGCGTGAGGTTAAAGGGGCCCTCAAACGTGCATTACGCACGTTCCTTTTACTGTGCGCTTACTCGATGTGGGACACAACGATGACCATGGCACCAGTGACAGCAATGAATTAGCGTGTGTGTTATATTTTAATTTGCACCTCAAATCTGTTTCCATACCAAATGCAGGCATCAACAGTTTCTTCAAGTGGATTTTATGTTGCTGCGCTGGTTGCGCTGCTGGTTCTGATTCGCTGGAAATAGTAGGGAATAAAAATGCTTGCCCGCATGCTTACAATGTACCGACTACAATGATCTTTATCAAAACTAGTTTTATGCTTGCTAATGGTACTAAAGCACATAAGTTTGCGTGTTACAGACAGACAATGAACTTTAATTAATCCTGAGGAGCTACTTAAGGACTCCCTTTTTTATTTTGTGTGCAGAATCAATGAAAAGATCGCAAAATGCGATTTGAAAGAGAAAATGTCGTAGGAGCCAACGTTTCGACAAGCGGACCTATCTTCGTCAGGGTGGCAACTGCCTTCTCCAGCGTTCGTTTATGTATTCGTTTATGTAGGCCTTTGCACACTCTCCCCTGTCCTCAGAAAGAGGGGAGAAGAAGAGCAGCACGTGGGACCAATAACAAAAAAGTGGGGGAGTAGGGTGTAGGGGAAGTTTAGTGACAGGTGTTATAGCATGTCTAATATAAATGGCAGGAGCGAAAGCTTCCAATGAATCCGCTCCTTCTAAATACATTCGAAGTGCATTGTGTGCTCAGTGCTAGAAAGCAGGTTGAAAAAGAAACACATGCTCGGAGCAGGAGTTGCTCGTATGGCATGTGTCCCCCCTTCACCCCACACCACCTGCGCCACAGCTGCAGTGCAATTCACCGAGAGTTTGCTGCTAAAAATGCAACTACACTGCTTAACACAGTTGTTCTCATCGAACTGGATTCGGAATCTGCATCTGAAAGTACACTTTCCGGAAGAAACATTGTTAGCTTGTGCATACTTTAACCTATTGTCGTCTTTGTTAACCCTCCACCTTATCTAAAGGACCCAAGGGTTCCCTATGAAAGGTTTGTGCCTGTAGGCTGGAGAGCATTCAATTTGTATATGAGATATGATTCCCTGCATTTTCTGTCCCTCGGCGAGCGGAAGTTCCCCTGAAGTATGTAGAGTTTCAGTTTGTCGGGATTATAATCATATTAAAATGCTGCGCCATTGCCTTCGGCAGGTCATTCGCGGTGTGCTCGTGGTGCCCGTTTAATCTAACAGTAATTGGCTGCCCAGTTTCTCCGATGTGTTGCTTGTGACAGAGTTAACATTCGAACATGCAAGTAATGTTTGAGCTAGTGCAAGTGAAACTTGAATTTATACGATGGACATAGTCACTGCCTGTGCTTTTAATTTTAAGGTAATCTTGACTATGCTTAAAAGTCTTACATCTGGTACGGGAGCAAGTTATTACGCAGGCGGTGCGCTGAGGGCTTACTTTGACATGTACTAACAGATCCTTAAAGTTTATATTAGGGTAGTAGGTGACTCTCGGTATTCCGGGAAACGCTTTTCTAAGGCGATCTTTGCTTGCTAGTATTTGATAGCATTTGAGAAGAATACCATTTATGCTTGGAAGCGCATTGGAGTATTTTGTTATGAATGCTAGCGGCTGGTTGGCCTGTGCTTCAGGGGTTCTTTTTACTAGTGTTGGTGTCTTATCTAGTTTACACGCCTCATTGTATGCCTTATTGAGAGCGTCTTGCGGGTGATTTCGTTAAGATAAGGTTGCCTTTAAATTATTTAAGTGGTGAACGTAATCCGCGGAGATGCCACAAGTCCTTCTTATGCACTTTCGTCGTCATCATCATCATCATCATCATCAGCCTGTCGACGCCCATTGCAAGGCACAGGCCTGTCCTATGGGTTTCCAATTATCCCTGTCCTGTGATAACTGGGCCCAATTTATACCCGCAAACTTTGTGATCTCCTCTGCCCATCTCACTTTCTGCTGCCTCTTCCCAAGTTTCCCTTCTCTAGGAATTCACTGTGTTACTCTTAACGACTAACGGTTGTCTTGTCTACGCATTACATGGCCCGCCCACGCCCCATTTCTCCTTCTTAATTTCTGTTAATATATCCATAACACGAGCTTGTTCCCTAACCCACACCGCTCTCTTCTTGTACCTTAAGGCTACATCAACCATTTTGCACTTTGCCTTTCCTATAAATATCCCCTATTTGCAGTGTCGCGCGTGGTGACTCTTATAATGTAGATGTTGCGGGCTATCTGTTGGCTTTCTGTAAAGGGTCATCTTTACAGCGCCATTTGAATCCGTTGCACTGCACACAAGGGGTGCAGTGTACCCCACATGGTTGCTGTGGCCCAAGGCAACAACGCTGTCATACGAGTGCCACAATGGAGAGCTATGTTCCAGTATCGCAAAATGTAAGGTGCGCTTTGATTGCAGGCAGTGAACTTGTCTCTGGGTGAATGAAATGCGAAAGGGTATACCAGTATTTGTTGACTGCTTTGATTTTCGAACTTTTTGGTTGAATAACTTCTGCTTGTCGGCGTCGTTCTCGATGGTTCTTTTTAAACTTATCTTTGGGAATTGCGAGGAACCCGTTTCAAGGCAAAACTCGGCGAGTAAAATATGGTTTCAGGGCCTCTTTAAGGAGCTAACACAAGCTCGTTAGAGAAAGCTCTCTTATGAGCTTTCGCTATTAACAAATTGGATTCTCCCGTTCCTGCTTGTGCACTGGGCACGTGGAAAAAAATGTGCTCAGATGTTTCTGGCACTTGACCCTGCTCATAGATGGAACTTGTGGCGTGGCAGTTGATGCTGCATCTCAAATGTCTCGTGAGCGTACAGCCAAGACGAATCCTGTCAGCTGTATTTGTTGTTCAGCATCAGTTGACGCGTGTTGCAGAATCTCATTTCTGGGTCCCTTTTGTGCAGTCACCTGTGTCGAACCTTATAACGACAAAGGTGGAGTTGGCGAGTGTTCATTATGCAAAGAAATAAAAACAGGCGTGCAAACATGGACACAGGAGTAGAGAAGACAATACCAACACCTACTGTCAACTGAAGCAGAGCACTCTGGCGGAAAAGAAAGAAGGAACGAAACCTATTCACAAATTCTCAGGAATTATAGCGCTACCTTTTGGATGACATGAGCCGGTCCACTTGAGAGATGCCTGTTAGGACGTTGGTCTATTTCTTGTGAAAGCTAATGGATGGCTGATTAAGGCGCGCACTTAAACTATTATTGATGTGCCACCTTTGGAGCATTGAGCACCTTCGTCTATATTATGCCTGTATAAGAATATGCATTCATCTAGCACGGGCGTGCAGTTACAATCATTACATCGTAACAAAATATTAGAAGGCATTCCATTGGTGTGTAAATCTATTTTGCTAAATTAATCTCAAAAAGTGCAGTGTTTGAAGAACACATACATGTGCACAGCTAAATAAAATCTGATACACCACTCTTTTGCAACAGTGAGCGAAATTGCTCTTGACAGTGTGCTTTACTGGACAAATGTCAATGATGAAAGGAGCCGTGAAAAAATGTGGAAATGCCCTGTTGTAATTTTCGCTCCTTCAGTGTGCATTCGACAGGCCGATTCCAAAATAGTTCGGCGAAATAATCAGTACACATTTAATAAAGCCCGTTTGAAACCCTAGCGTTCTTGTGCCCCCGAAGCGACTATGCGACACTAGCGGCCGGAATGGTCCTATTCGGTGATGTTGCAGCAAGATATTGTTGTTGTTATGTGGCGTTTGACGTCCGAAAACCAGTTCTGATTATGAGAGACGCCATTGTTGGGGGCTCTGGAAACTTTGACCACCTGGGGTCCTTTAACGTGCACTGACATCACACAGCACACGGGCCCCAACATTTCGCCTCCATCGAAATGCAGCCGGATGAGCAGTCCAGTATCATAGCCACTAGACCACCGTGGCGGGGCTTGCAGTAAGATATTTTTAAGATGAAAAGTACAGTGAACTCGCGTTTGCTCTGAAAGAACCGATTTACTTGAAAGCTAGGAAGAACGAAAATACTTAGAAACAGTGCGGTGCCCCCCTTTGGACGCAAAGATGCCGCACAGTTTGCTTTCCGGTGCCCTCCGACGGCGTAGCAATCTCGGAAGTCTTGTGGCTACTAAGATGACGTCATCAGGAGAGTTGGGAGGAGCGCGCACAGTGAAACGGAAACTGCGTTATCTGTCACTCATAATCAATACACACGATGCAATGGAAGAATGCATATTGTTGACTGGAGAGTCAGGATCAGGAAAGCGAAAGGGTCAAGGGATCAAGGGTAGAGCATCGGACGCGACATCCGAAGGTCGTGGGTTCGGGTCCTACCGCAGGCAGGTTTGTCTTTTCGTCCACTTTAATTCCTTTCTACTTAACCCACAATTAGAATAACACAAGTAACTTCCCCTATGCTTTCCTAGGCTTCATTGTCTGTTTGCTCATTAAGTTGTTTATAACAAATAAAAAGAACGAGCCCTTGACCCTTTCCCTTTCGTTATTTCATAGCTTTGGCCTCGTTGCGGCAGACTTGGTGCCTTAGTTAGCATGCGAGGGCTTATTGGGAAGCAGCCATCTCACCTAAGTTCACGTTCTACATGGCGCCTCCTGGCAAGAAAGTGTGTTCTACACACGCCACCTTGGCCACGAGTGGCGCTGCCTAACACTCCCAGGATAATACTTACATAAATACACAATAAAGTGGACGGGGGGCCGACCGCCTTTGTAGCTATGTTCGTAGAGCAACGGACGCTACATCCGAAGGTCGTGGGTTCGGGTCCCACCGAAGGCAGGTTTGTCTTTTCTTCCACTTTAATTCCTTTCTACTTTCCCCACAATTACAATAACACAAGTAACTTTCCCTATGCTTTCCTAGGCTTCATTGCCTGTTTGCTCATTAAGTTGTTTCTAACAAATAAAAAGAACGAGCCCTTGACCCTTTCCCTTTCGTCCTTCAGTTGATAGTTGCATAAGTGTTCTCTTCTCCTCTACTCTTGTGTTCGTGTTTGCATACATTTTCTTTTCATACTGAACACTCGTGTCGTCTATTTGGCTTCGTCCAGTGCTCAAGGACAGAGTTGTGCTTGAGCACTGGATGAAGCCAAATAGACGACAGAGTGTTCATGTCTGTTCATTAGACCAAACTCTGAACTTACACAGCATTATCTATCACTTTTGTAGTTTCACTGTCTGCCTGTTTATTTCTGATCATGTGGCAGTGTGGTGGTATAGTGATAAGTGGCATGGTGACTCTGTTGTTGCAGTGCTGAGAAGCTCTATGGTTTCCAGAGTTGGGATGGGGTGAGGGCCTTTTGTCAAGGCACAATCAGCGCAGGTTTGTTATCATTGATTACCATGCATGTGCAAGGAGGCTCTCTGGAGATGAATTTTATGGCCACGCAGGTAGCAGCGAGTTCTGCTACATTTGAAGTGGACATATGGTCTAGCTTGAATGTACGGACAGTGCGCATTTATGGGACCACGGGGTTTATATTGTGATGCATACATGGCCTAAATATTGTCATGTGGTTGTGACGCACGCAGAACTCAAGGCGAAGAACACCGAACTCAAGCGTTGTAAGGCGAACTGTTTCTTGGGCGAACTTGTGCCCAGAAAAACAAAGCCAATGACAAGGTACAGCAACAGTGGCGCCAAGAGTCGCCGGTCGATGGAAAGACTCGCAAGCGGCGTAATGCGTCGGCTTTTCTACACGCGTCATAACGCGTTCTCACATTACCTCTGGAATTCCAGAAATCAATGAAATGTACGCATCAGGCATGCCAAGTTTCAAGAATGATGGACACGGTTTCCGAAGTGGCATGCAAGATAAACGCGAAGTGATAACGGAGCTTCCCGCAAACAATCACAGTGAGTGCGCGATACATGGGAAAATGACAACGGCGTTCTATTTTAAACAAAAGAAAACAACCGCACGTGTCACTACCCCCGTCTGAAAAACATCGTCCCGATGCTAAAAACAAAACATGCAAGTAACAGTAGATGAAATAAATTAACAATATGTAACAGTTAATCAGCGCGCGTAATAAGGTTTCAATTGCGCCACGTGTACAACTTCGGGTCGTGCACGGCGCCGCTGGGATGATGTTAATTAAGCCATCAGGCACGACCTCATAGTCCAGTTCACCACACTGTCGGACTCCAAAGTAGCGGCGCAAGAGCTTCTCACACAGTCCATGTCGTCGTATCGGCGTCCATACCCAGACAAGGTCGCCTCGTTGTTATCGGTGTGGCGTCGTCGACGGTTGTAGTGGCCCCTGTCGACCATATGCTGGCTCTTGATATGCAGGCGGGCTAGCTGTCGAGCTTGTTCAGCGCGCTCCAGGTAGCTGGTGGTAGGCGGTGGTTCGCGTGACTGTACCTCAAGATCGCGTTAGTTACGTCAGCCGTAAGGGCCGTAGCGCTGCCGGTTACGAGGACCTTCGGGGTTCCGTGGCCTAGGACGATGTCCTCAATGAAGAACTTGGCGACCCCGGTGGCTGTGCCTCTGGGCAAGGCCCTTGTTTCGGCATATCGGGTGAGCTGGTCAGTCGCTACGACGATTCATTATTGCCGGAAGTCGACGTCGGGAACGGCCCCACTAAGTCCATGCCGATTTTATGGAACGGCTTCGAGGTGGTTCGACGGGTTGCAGAAGTCCGGCGGCTGGCCTAGTTGTTGGCGTCTTGCGTCGCTGACAGTCTATGCATGTCTTTGCGTGGTCGGCGCAGAGCGGCGAGGTGGTCGGCACAGAGCGGAGAGAAGTTCTTCGGGAGAACGTTGTTCCGCAGGAAAAACAAAACCAGACCTCGGCGGAATACTTTCGGCATGGCGGCGGTCTTGCCTTCCAGGTAGTCCATGAGGCGCTTCAGCTCTGGGTCAGCTTATTGGCGTTCCGCGAAATCGTCGGTACTTATGGGTCCCAAGAAACAGTCATTGTCCTGGTCACCGGGTGGCGGCGGATCGACCGGGCCGCGAGACAAGCAGTCGCTGTCGGAGTGCTTTCGTCCGGTCTTGGAGACGACAGTGATGTCAAATTCTTGTAGTCTAAGACTCCATCGTGCGAGGCGTCCTGATGGATCTTTCAAGTTAGCTAGCCAACACAAGGCGTGGTGGTCACTCACGACTTCGAAAGGCCTGCAGTACAGGTAGGGGCGGAACTTTGATGTAGCCCAAATGATGGCAAGGCATTCCTTTTCCTTGGTGGAGTAGATCGTTTCCGCCTTCGAAAGTGACCGTCTAGCGTAACTGATAGCTCTTTCAAGTCCGTCGGTCTTTTGCACGAGCACAGCGCCGAGCCCTGTGCTGCTTGCGCCCGTGCGAATTTCGGTGTGCGCTTCTTTGTCGAACTGCGCGAGTATTGGCGGCGCTTGCAGGCGTCACTTTAGGTCTTGAAATGCCTCGGTTTGCGGCGTTTCACTTTTGAAGTCGACGTCGGCCTTCGTAAGGTAGGTCAGCGGCTCTGAAATCCACGAAAATTTCTTGACAAAGCGCCTGTAATAAGCACAGAGGCCAAGAGATCGGCGTACCGCCTTCGTGTCGGTGGGAGGAGGAAAGTCGGCGATCGCAGCTGTTTTCGGTAGATCAGGGCGCGCTCCCAACTTGCTGATGACGTGGCCAAGGATTAAACAGTTCCTCGTATGCGAAGCAGCACTTTTTTGGCTTCAAGGTAAGTCCAGAAGCTTTCATTAGCCGAAGAACTGCTTCAAGGTGCCGGAGGTGTTCCTAGAAGCTGGAAGCAAATACGGCTATGTCGTCCAAGCACATGAGGCAAGTCACCCACTTGAAGCCTGCCAGCACTGTGTCCATAACGCGTTGGAACGTCACAGGCGCCGAGCAAAAACCTAAGAGCATGAACTTAAACTCTAAGAGACCGTCTGATCTTATGAAGGCAGTCTTTTCTCGGTCTCTCTCTCTCCTACTTTGATTTGCCAGTAGCCGGTTTTGAGGCCAATCGACATAAAATACTTTGCGTTGTAGAGTCGATCCAAGGTATTGTCTATCCATGGGATACACGTGTGTCTTCTTGATCTTGTTCAGGCGACGATAATGACAATGACATTTGACAATGACATTTATTTTCGCGTCAATTACATGATACGAAGGGGCGGGTGATAAAAGCTATTGCCTAGACAGCTTGACGAAGCCGCAGGCCCCCTCATTGGCGATGGCAGCAGTCATGTCGACACGGTTCAACAGTACATATTGAAGAACAAACATACAGTTCTAAATTAAACATGTAAGAGTAAAACTAAATACGGTCTAAACAATTTTACAAAAATGTAGTTTTTGCACAAACATAAAAAAAGCAAAAGATAACATTATGGAAATGCAAGTTTGCTGAAAGGTCGGGGATGAAACAAAAATTCTGAAGGGAAAGCATAAAAATATTTTATAGGTCATTGGTGTTTTGTTCAAAGTAACTACGTATAGCTTTAAAGGTTGTTGTCTCTACTTGTAATCCTTCGGTAATTAGTCTATTTAGTAGTATTGGTAGACTGTTTCCGAGTGTTTGCTTTCCATACATTGTTCGTACAGTTGGTATTTCCCAGTATTCTTCTTTGCGTGTTGCATATAGAGTGGCGTTAATTTGTAGTTTGGAAATATCCTTAAGGAAATCTGATCTACATTTTAACTCTTGTTTATATGCTCTACAAAGTCGGTAATCATATAAAGTTGTGACTGGCACTACCCTATATTTTAAGGAATATTCACGTGTGTGAAAGTAAATTGGGACATTTTCAATTACACAAAGGAACTTTTTTGTAAGACAAGCATAGTATGCAAATTTGTTTGAGTTGTATTCCCCCAAACTAAGTTGCAGTAATTAAGCCGGCATTGAAACAGGCTGTTAAAATTGGCATCATAATGTTTTGTGGTAATATATGGCGATTGCGGTAAACAATACCAATTACTTGTGATAGCTTTGTTGCTAAGCAGTCGATATGTGCGTCCCAGCCTAAAGTTTCCTGAAAGATGACGCCCAATGTTTTAAATTTTGATGCAATGGCTAGCGGGGACGAATTTAATATAATTTCTTCGACGCGAAAATCGACGCGAAAACGTAGGGTTCCATCCTTCTTCTTCCGTAACACAACGGGTGATGCCCACGGACACGTAGATGGCTAAATGATGTCGTCACGAATCATTTCGCCGACTTGTTGCTTGATGGCGTCGCGTTCCCGTGCTGAAACTCGGTAGGGACTCTGACGGAGAGGATGGGCATATTCGTCGGTTATGATGCGATGTTTCGCGAGAGGCGGCTGACGAAGCCTCGATGATGACGAGAAGCAGTCCTTGTATTGCTGGAGTAAGTCCTTGAGATCCTTTTGTTGCTGCCTGGGAGGGCCGTCATTGACGTCGAAGGCGGGTGCGGAGACTGCGAGTCCGAGAATCGTTGCGGGTCCGCGAGAATCGATGAGGGCGACGGCATTGCTTACTTCCATAAGTTCACTTAGGTGCGCTACTGTCCTACCCCTGTTGAAATGCCTGTATTCGTAGGCTGAAGTTCGTCACCATTACCTTGAGCTCGCCGTCACGCAGCTGGGCTATGCCTCTTGCGACGCGCATCTGACGGTTTAGAAGCAAGTGCTGGTCGCCGTCGATGACGCCTTATAAGTTGCTAGGCGCTTTGATGCCGACGGAAATGACGCTGGACAGTGGCGGGATGGCTACCTGCTCTTCTATTACATTCCAGGCATGATAAGCGGCGTTGCTGTCTAACGGCGTTGCATTGTCCCTGGCCATCGTGATTGATCTGGACCTTATGTCGATGGCTGCACCGTGCTGGTGCAGGAAATGCACGACTAAAATTACATCTCGCGAGCATTGCTGCAGGACCACAAAACACACCAAATACGTCTGGCTGTAAATCGTCACTCTTGCCGTGCAGGTTCCAGCCGTTGCTATAAGGTGGCCTCCTGCTGTTCGGATACCTGCCCCTTCCCAGGCAGTCTTTCCCTTCTTCAGGTTGGCAGCAAAGAGACCACTGATGTCAGTGTAGTCCGTGCCGGTATCGACTTTGGCGGTGACGCTGTGGTCGCCGATAATTACGTGTAGGTCGGTGGCTCATCGTGTTGCATTCCGGTTCTGTCGGGGCGTCGGATCACGGCTGCGTCGGCTTGCTCTGGCGCTGCTATGTCGCGTCCGCAGCGAGGCTTTCTCGTGAAGAAGCTGGTCAGGCAGCTAGCTAAGACTACGTCGGGAGGGTTCATGCGTCGTGGTCGTCGTTGTCGGCGGTGGCGAAGGAGGATCTTCTGCATTGCGTCGTGCAGCAACCGCATCTCCATCGGTTGCTGCATTTAGTCTCCCTGAAAGGGCTTGGAGATCAGCCGGGGGAGCAGCCGGTGTACTGGCCGCAATCTGGGGAGACATAGCGGCCAGGCGAAGGTGAACGGGATGGACGCCGTCGTTGCCACTGCGATCCGGCAATGTAGTCAGCGATGTCGCTAAGGTGGGCGCGGACCCGCCGCGTTCACGTCGAGACCACCAAGTCACATATCACGGTACTGGCAGTAGCGGTATGTGTGCCCGGCTTCGCCGCAGCGGTAGCACAGTGGGCGGTGGTTCGGGGTGCGCCAAACGTCAGTTTTCCTCGGCGCACGCTAGATTACTGGCGAACGGGATGGCGTCAGAGGTGGCGGCGGTGGCTGGCGACGAGACTGCTGAGGCGTAGGTCCTGCGTGGGCGAGGAGCGGGGGAAGCTCGGCGTGCAGCAGCGGCGTAGGCGTGCTGCAGCGGCGTGCAGCAGCGGCCTTCACCTCCGGTTGGGGCTGCGATCTTTCCGGAACGCTCAGTGAGCACTGTACATCCTCGTGAACGATGTCTTCGAGGGAGGTGACGTGGGGCTGGGATGACGGAAACATCTGACGCAGTTCTTCACAAACAATAGCCCTTATAGTCTCACGTAGGTCGTCGGGGCCGAATCCTCGGGCTTCTGCTACATCTAGGAACACGTGCGGATCGTGCTGGCGGGTGAGCATTGCAAGTCTTCTCAATGGTCGTCGCCTCGGAGAGGAATTCTTGCACCGTTTTTGGGGGTTTCTTATTAACCCGGCGAAAAGCTCCTGCTTAACTCCTCGCTTCAGGAGGCGAACCTTCTTGTCCTCGGACATGTCAGCATCGGCGTGGCGGAAAAGTCGCGTCCTCACGATGCTTGAAAAGAATGGCAGGAACGCAACGCGGAAGTCGCGCCAGTTTCGAAGCGTTGACTCGCGGTTCTCGAACGTAGTCCTAGCGGCGTCGTTTAAATAGAAATATGCATGGTGTAGATTATCGTCAGGGTGCCACTTGTTAAGGGCTGCGACGCTGTCGTAAATGTCCAGAAAGCTTTCCGGGTCCTCGTATGACGATCCGCATAAGGTAGGCGGCTCTTTGTGCTTGTGCACGACCACGGTTGCTGGAGATCTTGCTTCCGTCATCGTGGGTGGCGGTTTCGTTGCAGCCCTTGTCTTCTTGTCGTTGTCGGGGTGCGGCAGGTATTCTAGCGGGTCTCCTTGTTGTTTGTGGCTCACTCGAAGGACCGGGTTGGAGTCTTCCTCTTGGCGGCTTGGGCTTGGCTCACGGCTGGACGGGGGCGTACAGTACATGGACCGAGAAGCACCTCCACCAGATGTCACGTCGTCGTGACACACGCAGCACTAGATACAAAGCATGGAGGACTCAAGGTGGTGCCAGATGAACTGTTTATTGGGCGAACCTGTGCCCAGCAAAACAAGGCCACTCAGAACTCACAGCAACAGCGGCGTGAACAGTGGTCGGTCTACAGAAGGACCGGCAAGTGGCGTAAATATAGCCCGGAAAAGTTGTTGCTCCTCTAATATGTGTTCATAATGCCCTTTGCAGCTATCTTTTCAGGACATCTTTTGCATAAAGGCCCCATCCCTCGTGTGTGTCGTGTTAGTTCACGTCTGCATCTTTTCCTTTCGGATGTATGCCAAAATATGAAATTTATGATCCAGGATGGAACTATTTCAACTAATGTGCCGCTTTTAAAATTAGTTTACAACAGAACCTTTGCTCATTTTTTACCTTTGGTATCTGAGCGACTATTGAATATTGAACATATATTCATTTTTTTAGTTAAATCGACATCTTTTTTCGCTATTTTCCAAAGTAGCATCGGCTTAGGAGATCTTTCTGACATTTCTTGAATTTCTGCGTTTGTTCATAAGTCGCACTGTCTGTCGACAAGTTGCGTCGAGTGCAAGTATTGTGCTGATGTGCTCCAAAGCTGTGTGAATTTTCACACCTTTTCTCGCAGGTCGATCCTCGCCGAACATTTTCCACTACGACGGCGCAGCACGAGAACAACAGCATATTATCAACGCAGAGTGCAGAAAATAAATGAAATAGTGCTTTTCTTTACAAAAGTCTCTTTTTGTTTTATTTGTTTCGTTTAGAAAGCATTGACAGAAAATACAGGGAGTCCAGTAAGCTCCATTTTTGCTTTCATGTATGCTGGAAGGAACATCTACACAAACTAGTGTTGGTCCACCTGGTAGTGAAATGGAGCGTTTGTTAAGTCCTTCGAAGGTGTGGAAGCACAAAAATACAAATTTTGCAATCCTAGCGGTCCGATACACGTGGAATAAATCACGAGAAACACCGTAATAGTTGTGAACCGTCGTGCAAAAAGTTTCCAGATGTCGGCACGGCTGACTACACGACAAATAAGCTTCAAGGGCGGCAACATTGGCCAATGCAGCCTAGACAAAATCGACCCATACTGGCTGGCCAAATCCGACCCATGTTAGCTGGCGAAATTCCGCCGTAGCTCGCTGGCCAAGTTCGACCCATCGTGGTTTTGCCACAGTAGAGCCAGTGTGGCTGGCCATTATCGGACAGATGTGGGTAAAAGTAGCGCGAGTGTGATTTGTCGACTTAGGCCCGATATCACTGCCGACTTTGGCCGACTTCAAGCCTACATCAGCCCTGTATCGGCGTGCTGCCTGCGATACGTCCTTATTTCAGTGTAAGCTGTTATGAGATCGCAACAACGGCGCCGTAGTTGTCCGCCGCTACCGCCGCCCGTGCCCGCCCATGTCCGTAACCAATATCGCTCCTCGTGAAGAACAGGAAAACTGCTGCCATCTATTGGCGCTGTTTCCTCCGCATAGCTTTGGAAATGTGTTGTTACGAAGTGCTGCCTCGTGAAGCAATTTTGCCGTATCGTTCCATGCGTCACGCCACAGGCGACGTGCGCAGCCCCGACAGCAACCTGCCTTGGCTCTTCGATATGCCTGATGGAGCCTCCTCTCAAGATGCGGACCGCTGCTGAAGAAGTGAATCGCAGAGTTGCGCGCGCGGCTGCAGCAGGGCAAAGTCGGGCAAAGCAGACCGCTGTGCAGAGAGAAGCCCAAACCGCAGAGTTATGGTGCAGGGGATACCCACCACTGTACTTGCACTAGTTTTCCCAAGCGTTTATAATGGCCTCTAGGAAGGTCGCTTCTTCAGCTTACGCTGTCACTGTCCTGCGACTCCGCGCAGGCCTGGCTCTTTTTATATATACGCGACAGGGGCGACATAGATGTCCCTACCTTAACACACAGGATGGATATCACACAGACCATGCTCGGCATAGTGTAATATTCATAAACGAGCCTTCCACTCATAATAAGAAATTGGAGGCTCGCTTACACAGCGGTGTTCTTTAAATTAAAAGTGGCTTTTCAAAGCTACACATGCCGTTCTTCTCGTGTGCCTTCCCAGAACCCAGATCTCACGAAATTGTGCCTCACAGCTGCAAGATGCCGCATGCTCAACCAAGTGCGCATATTTGTCCTTGTTTTTCTGTACCTTTTATGAAGGCTGTGGTAATCTATCGTTTAAGCACGTCTTAGTTTGCCCTATTGACGCTTTACCACAGGAAAGTGGTACTGATGGGACCATTCCCGTGGAGCGTTTTGAAAGGGTAGTATATCATTGCTTTCTTCGCAGCGAACATTCCTCGCGCTGCAAATGCGTGGGTATAGTTTCGCGAGTTTCTCGGACGCCGAAAAAACGGCGGCACTCCTTGCCTGTACACAGCTTTCTTGAGGCTCTGCAAGAGCTTGTCAGTTTAGGGAACCACATTAGGTCTGGCCCTTGATTCCTGCATGGTAGGTGTAGCCTCACCAGCTCCACTTTTCAACTTCTGCAGCAGTGACTTGACAGGAACAGTTATAATCGACGAAGTCAAGCCTTCAGCCAAAAGCTCGTTTTCCTGATCATCAAAACTGTGATTCATCTCGTATGGGCGTTATCTCGTCAGCGCGAACCTGAGGCGAAGTGAAGCGCCACTTCTCTTGACTATTTTAGAATGCGTAGTCTCGAACGGAAATCGCTCGCAGTTCAATTGCAGGATATCTTCGTTACAATGAATCATCACGTATGCCTGAAGTTTACAGAGGTAACTATTCTTGGGTCCACATTGGCGTACAGCCCGGGGAAGGTCTGTTTTAGAATAGATAACTTTCGAATTGAAACTAAAATAATTTTATCTCAATTTCGAGCACTTGTGTTTTGTCAAACCCCACATATAAAATTATTCTGCAAATCAAAAGTCATACCAATCCCCTATATGTTGGGTATGTGCCAGATAACAGAATAGATTACGCGCCTTCTTTTCCATCGAGTGCCTCAACACTATGGCTCTCAATTAAGGCAGCCTTCTCGTAAACTCCGTACGCTTTGTAACATTTTAGTGAAGCGAGCTGTCTTACAATATCCGATCAGGGAAAGCCTGTACATTGTCTTCGCCGCAGTGTTGACCTTGCCCGTCTTCCATCGTCGCCACTTGAGATGCCACAACATCAATGCCTGCTGGCATATCAGAACGTCACCGGGAGCCTCGCCCGTACGGAGGAAAAACGTGGCGAAGGCTTCAATGGTTGGCTAACTTTACAAATGCGTGAGCAAAAGTAACAAATGGGATTTATACCCTCCCGCGCGAATGTCGTATCCTTGCTAAATAATAGCGCACTAGTCTGGTAAGGAACCATGAAGCCGCCCTTGCAGAGTGAGAAGAGCTGCTGGTCTGCTTTGGCAGGGTGACCTCTCTAAAGAAGCAGGCGTAGCTTTCATCAGCTCGCTGCTGAGAATTGCAGCACATATTAAAGTGATCCAGAGGCTCACAAAGTTCGTGAGTCCGCGTTTGCCTCAGGAGAATAAGCTTGGCAATTTATCGAATGGGATTGTCCAAGATAATTACAATTTGCTCACCAGCAAGGACAATCCGTAATCGGTGTGCGATCACGCCCGACATTGTGCAACTTTCCATGCGGCTAATAGCAAACACATTCGGAAAGTTGGTCAACGTCCCGACGTTAGCACTGTTCATGTGGGTTCTTTATCAAATCTGACATCTCCGATGGATTCGCCTTCGATGATACGCCGTATCGTCCAGCAGGAGCTCCTTCCACTTGTTGAAGTAGGCTCATCCACTGTCTCGCTGTGGCCGCACACTCTTCACAAGACGCTGTATCTGACGGCTTCCGCCTACATGGCAATCAGCAAATGATCCGGAAGTGGACCTATACACCAACCCCTTAAACCCCACCCCACCGTCTTATGTCGCCGTGCACGGCGAGGCTTGCTACCAACAGTGTTACTGGTTCGGGCTAGCCAAACCCTCACCGGCACCGAAAGGATTATAAAGGGGAGGCCAGGGGTGTTCGACTTGCCTGCTCTCCTGACACGCCTGTCTACATCGAGGAGCCGATTGTGAGTTGACCCCATGTTCTACTACGCGTTACACTACAGCGCACCCGGCCACATCGCATGGTTCTCAGAACGCCAACAGCCACCGCAACCAGGGCTATGAGGCTTTGGGAGAATGATATACATCCCGGTGCACTGAGCCCTACGCAAGTACCATTGGGGCATAATTTCTCACCAAGACACTTCCGAAACGTCTCGCCAGCCTCCGATCGCGGCTTGGCTCAAACTCCAGCGTCTCGAGCATCGTGTCCGCAATCGCCGCCGGGGAATTATCATGCTCGGACAAAGGGACTGAGGTGGTTGGGAATCTGCCGTGTGAAAATCATAAGCAACCATGCTTGTTGAGGAGGTTCCAACAACGGCTTGAATAAACACGTTGAGGTGGTTGGGAATTGGCTGTTTGAAAATCATTAAAAAGCATGCTTGTTGAGGAGGTTCCAACACCGGCTTGAGTAAGCACGTTAACTCCCGGGCTTCAAAAAGCGCTATGTTGCGGATATTGAATGGCTGAAGGAGTGTACAGTTACAGCTGATTGCCAACTGGCGAATTGTACGGGGCGACTTTCCTTTTTCCTTCTTTCTTTCTTTTTGTGTCCTCACTGTAGCATCTCATGCACTATGCCCTATCTTTTCCCTTTCCAATGACCATCTGGGTTTCTGCTGTCGTAGCCGTCTTTATAACACATTTGAAAGACCCGAACCCCGGGGAGAGATCTGGACATGAGCTTCATAAGGGCTTCCACCACAACCTTGCGTCATCTGCGTAACTCACCGAAGCGCCAGATGAGGAATTGTCCCCCCTGGTGCAACACCCCAGCCAGCACCTTCCAAATGACCCAAACAAGAAAACCCTGTACGTACGACGACGGCAGCAACAGCTACGAAACCTCTGACGAAGGATCCAACCAGATCGGTATGGCAACAGCAGGATGAAAAAGCCTCTGGGCTCGCACAGGCAGCCATTGGAAGTTAACTGTAATGCCTCTCAACACGCAAGCGCTATCAACTGAAGGCAGAGAGGCTGAACAACTGAAAGAAATAAATGGTAATAATTTGGATATCATGGGCCTTATCCAGGTTGGGAAACCAGGGGAAGGACACTTGTTTCTTAATGAAGGGCATGTCCTCTGCTATAGAGGACTGCCAGAGAAGCGCGAAGAAGGCTTGGAATTCCTTACCCAGAAAGACATTGCAGGCAATATTAAAGAATTATTTAGCATCAACAAAAGCGTAGCAGGAGTTGTCGTGAAACTAAACAAGCGATAGAAATAAAACTTATAAAATGTGACGCCCCAACAACCAGCCACAATGGCGAAAATGTATAACAGTCTTACGAGGATCAGCAAACAGCAATACACAATGTACGCACCCAATATACTCTAGTTATGGGGGCCTACAACATGAAAACTGGAAAGAAACTTAAGGGACAACAGGCATTCGGGAACTACGGTGCAGGAGATAAGAATAACGAAGAAGAGATGCTAGTGCAATCGGCAGAATGAAATGAACTCAATGTAATGAACACTTTTTTTAAGAAACGTAAGAACAGGCAGTCCACATAGAAAAGCCCTCAATGCGAAACAAAACACGAAATAGACTTCATACTAAGCAGTGATTCAGGTGTAGTACACTACACGGAAGTGGTTAATAAGGTTAAAATCATTGAACACAGAGTAGTAGGAGCAAAGATAACTCTAAGTCTCAAAAGGACAAGAACAAAGTTACTTGTACAGAAACAGGCCAACCTCGATGTCGTGATGCCACAACAGAAGAATTTAGAATTGCGCTTAAGAATAAGCATGAGGCTCTAGAACAGGAAGAAAATGAGAACATAGAAATGATTAACGAAAACAATTACTAGGCTGACCACCAAAGATGCAATCGAAGTAGGAGGCGAAGCAGTGAGAGATGTGTACAAGATCTCGCGAGCTGCTAAATTTAATTAAACAACGCCGAGAATAACTATCCAAAGTGATAAGATCTGGCTAAGCTCCTGAACAAAAGTAGTCAGTGGCATACGCAACCATAACGTGAAAGAAATAGAAGCAGCCATCGAAAAATGAGTCAGCGTCAAAACAACTATAAGGAAACTTTGTGCGGGGAAGAACATCATGCCTGCACTTCAAGGGAGGTAGGGAAACCTTGTTACTAACTTCAGTGATATAGCCAAGCCGGCCAACGAATGCTATTCGGAGCTCTACAGCTCAAACACCGGTAGCACCACCGGGAGTGTAACAAGCGTCCATAAGGCCTGAGAAGTTCCATGCGTCACTTCAGACGAGCTTAGGAAAGCAACTCAAGGCATGCCTCGCTGGAAAGCAGATGGAGAAGGCGGCACAATAGCCGACTTGACCAAGATGCAGGAGACTTCCTAACTAGAAAGCTCGCGACACTGCACGCAGAATACCTGAGAGCTTCAAATGTACAAGTATGTTGGACAAATGCAAACAGTTTGTTGTAACACAAGAAGGGAGATGTGAAAGACATGAAGAACTACAGGCCGATTAATCTACTGTCACCACTATACAAAATATTCACAAAGGTTATCTGAAATAGAATAAGAGGAACACTTGACTGTAATTACCAAGGGAGCAAGCAGGGTTGAGACAAGGATACGCCACAATGCACCATCTTTATGTGATCAATCAGGTAATCGAGAAATCCGCTGAATACAAGAGACCCCCCCCGCCCCGCTATATGGCTTTCGAAGACTACGAAAAGGTCGTTTGACTCGGTATAGATAACAGCAGTTCTGGAGGCATTGCGTTGTCAAGGAATATGTGACAGCTACGTAAATATAATAGCTAACATATATAAAGACTCTGCAGATTCTACCTGAGCTACATGGCATGATATGCGCCTTTGTTCCAGCTCTCGAATATTATAGTGGAAGCACCTCTTACATGATAGTTGCTTTTTAGCAAAGCATACACTTATCATTTAAACTAGGCTCTGCTACATAGCCTTTGCATTCTGCACAATTGTTTACTGTATTCCTTCCCAGTAAACTTAAAGCATAGAGAAAAATTTCACGGGGGCTACGTATCGCGCTGCAACCTGTAGAAGGGACGAGTTCCGTGTGATGAGATGAAAAGGTTGCTTTACTGTGCACGCCCCAGTGTATTTTGTTAAAAGTGCTTGAATATGAGCGAATACCATTGGGTAAAATTTGCGACAAGTTTAAAAGTAGCAGGGTGTACTCTAAGAATTCATCTCGAGCTACGATACAAAAGACCAGCTGGATAAATATTTTTTAACACACAGTGTTTCCTTTGAACTAAGTTTGTGAACATATAAGTCATGAAAAGGAAATCTCTCAAGTGTTGTAGAGTCCTAAATGATGTACTGTGCAGCTTTTTTATCAACTAGCCTTTGCTATAAACCGGGGGTGGTTCTAGAAAACAGATATGGCGTATTATTCACGGTGGCCTGTGGCTTGCAATTTCTTTTTCTTTTCTCCAGTCTGTAATCAAGTCATTAGTATTCTGTCATTGTTTACAGATAAGGCATTGTTTATTACACTGTTTTCTAGAAATTACGGGGAGATGCTACTGGAAAGAAGGTTTTCTTACATATTGTTACGGGGATGCTTATATTTACAATATATACAAAGGCAAGTACCAAAGAACACTAATGGCAGGCCCGAGTCTTGCCCGAACACTTCGTTTCCTTTTTCCCGTGTCCTGCGTACAGAGTGAGCCCCTCTGCTACCTTCCTTGCAACACTTCAGAGTACGCCCCTCTGCTATCTTGTAACACTACCCCCCGGCGTAAAAGCGCCGACTCGGCGCGTGTCACGGCAGCATAGAGGTGGCAGGTATATAGGGCTTCAGTCGCGCGACGTGTACAGTTGTGGAAGGTAGTCTCGTAGATTGGGCTCCATCGGCGACTCCTTCAATTTCATACGTGAGGTCAGTGACCTTGCGTAAGGTCTTATAGGGGCCATCGTAGCGGGATAAGAGCTTTTCCGAGAGACCAACACGGCGAGATGGGGACCATAAAAGTACAAGGGACCCGGGAGAATAAGAAACGTCTCTGTGGGGGCGATCATACAGGTCTTTTTGAGCGGCTTGAGACATGATGAGGCGTTCACGGGCGATTTCACGTGCTTCGGCAGCCCGCGCTATGGCGTCACGAACGTACGTAACAGGGTAACTGGAGGCGGGAAGTAGCGTGTCAAGAGGCAGGGATGGTTCGCGGCCGTAGAGTAAGTAAAACGGAGAATAACCGGTGATGTCATGCCTTGAAGAATTATAGGCAAAGGTAACGTAGGGCAAAGGTGCGTCCCAGTCGCGATGGTCTGCGGAAACATACATGGACAGCATGTCGGTGAGAGTTCGGTTCAGACGCTCCGTAAGACCATTCGTTTGAGGGTGGTAAGCTGTTGTGACCTTGTGTTTTGTGGAGCAGGAGTGAAGGAGCTCCTGAACGACGCGGGACAAAAAATACCGGCCTTGATCGGTAAGGAGCTGTCGAGGAGCACCGTGTTGCAAAATGATGTTGTTAAGAAGAAAGTCGGCGACATCCGTAGCGCAGCTGGTGGGAAGAGCGCGTGTAATGACGTATCGCGTCGCGTAGTCGGTCGCGACGGCAATCCACTTATTCCCGGATGTCGATGTGGGAAAAGGGCCGAGAAGGTCGAGTCCTACGCGGTAGAAAGGTTCGGCGGGAATGTCAATGGGGTGAACAAGACCGGCTGGCAACATTGCTGGCCGCTTTCGACGTTGACATGCGTCACAACTGCCGACATATCGCTGCACGGAACGGTAGAGGCCGGGCCAGAAGAAGCGGCGCCGTATGCGATCATAGGTGCGTGTAATACCAAGGTGACCGGCACTTGGCTCATCGTGAAGCTGGTGAAGAACATCAGACCGCAAGTGTGAGGGTACAACGAGAAGGCGTTCAGGGCCATCGGGGTGCATATTGTGGCGGTACAAGATCCCATCGTGAAGGCAGAACATGCGGAGTGAAGGACTTGTAGTTGCAGAACCGAGGCTATTCACGATGGAGCGTAAAGCTGGGTCTCGGAGTTATTCGTAGCCTATGTTACGGATATCGGATATGGACAAAATGCATGCCTCAATGTCTTTCTCGGCGTCTGCAGGCGGATCAACGGGATAACGCGACAGGCAATCGGCGTCCTGGTGGAGTTGACCAGACTTGTAAACGACCGAGAACGAGTATTCTTGGAGACGGAGAGCCCAACGAACGAGACGGCCTGTAGGATCTTTGAGCGAGGAGAGCCAGCAGAGTGCATGATGGTCAGTCACTACAGTAAAGGTGCGTCCGTATAGGTAGGGACGAAATTTAGCAATGGCCCATACAAGCGCAAGGCATTATCGTTCTGTGATGGAATAGTTCTGCTCTGGTGCGGAGAGAAGGCGGCTGGCGTAGGCAATAACGCATTCTCGGCCGCACTGATGCTGGGCGAGGACGGCGCCGATTTCATGGACGCTTGCATGGGTGCGCACTTCAGTGGTTGCAGTCGGGTCAAAGTGCGCTAATACCGGAGAAGTTGTGAGGGCGTCTATGAGCGCCGAGAAGGCCGAAGCCTGGGATACGCCCCAGGTGAAGACGGCGTCTTTTTTCAATAGCGCAGTGAGGGGACGAGCGATCTCGGCGAAATTCCGAATAAAGCGGCGGAAGTACGAGCACAGCCCGATGAAACTTCGTACATCTTTCAGCGAACAAGGCACAGGAAAGTTTTTCACGGCGCTGACTTTATCGGGATCAGGTTGCACACCAGCGGAGTTAACAAGATGTCCCAATACAGTTATTTCACGCGTCCGAAACGGCATTTCGAAGAGTTGAGCTGGAGACCAGCGTTACGGAATAGGCTGAGAATGGTGGAAAGGCGGTCGAGATGGCTGGCAAAGGTGGGTGCAAAAATGATGACGTCATCTAAGTAGCACAAGCAGGTCGACCACTTGAAGCCGCGTAGGAGCGAGTCCATCATGCGCTCGAAGGTTGCCGGCGCATTGCATAGACCAAATGGCATTACTTTAAATTGGTAGAGCCCGTCTGGAGTTATAAAGGCCGTCTTTTCTCGGTCTTGTGGGTCAACAGCAATCTGCCAATACCCCGATCGAAGGTCAATGGACGAGAAATATTTTGCGCCATGAAGACAGTCGAGCGCGTCGTCTATTCGCGGCAGCGGGTAAACGTCCTTCTTAGTTATTGCGTTGAGGTGCCTGTAATCGACACTAAATCTCCAAGTGTTGTCCTTCTTTTTCACGAGGACAACAGGAGAAGCCCAAGGACTTGAGGATGGTTCAATGACATCTTTAGCGAGCATCTTTTCCACTTCCTTTTGGATGACAGCACGTTCAGCGGCCGAAACGCGGTAAGGGCGTCGGTGAATAGGGTTGGAGTCACCGGTATGAATTGTGTGCATGACAACGGATGTCTGGCCTAAAGGGTGGTCGTTAAAGTCGAATAGATCGGCGTAGGACTCCAAAAGGTGACGAAGAGCTTCAGCGTGGGTGGGCGAGAGATCTGCCGCTAACATTTTGTCAATGTCAGTAGGCGAAGGGGCAATCGCTTTGGACGAGGTCGAAAGGTTATGAGGGGCGTCGACGGAGAGTTCGGAGACGTCACATTCCTTCAAAGACGACAGGATGCCCAGGGTGATACCTGCAGGGAGCACATGGTTGGATAGGCCAAAGTTCAAAACAGGTAAAGAGGCCTGGTTTTGGCGTACTGTGATCACTCTGTGCGAAAGAACGACGGAATGAGCAAGGACAACGTCGGTAATCGGTGGAACAACATAGTCGCCATCGCATACAGGTGGGTCAGAAGACAGCTGGATGTAAGTTGCAGCTTGCGGCGGTAGGTGCATGAAGTCTGTAGAACATAAGCGATTGGGCTTGTCCAAACCAACGTCCGTGTCAAAAGGGAGTTCAAGCTGAATAAGGCCGGTTGAGCAGTCGATAAGGGCCGAATGCGTCGAAAGAAAATCGAGGCCGAGGATTACGTCGTGTGGGCACTGTGCAAGCACGGCAAACAAAACAGTGGTCTGATGGCCTGCGATACACACGCGAGAAGTGCACATGCCAAGAACAGGTGACGTGCTCCCATCCGCGACCCGAACCGTGCACTGAATAGCGGGAGTAAGAACTTTGCGCAATTGACGGCGGAGAGCTGCGCTCATAACAGAAATCTGTGCGCCAGTGTCTATCAGGGCTGAAACGGTAACGTCGTCGACTTGAATGTCCAAAAGGTTGCGGCACGTAGGAATCGTCAATAGAGGATTTTGATGCATGGTCTTTGATGCAGCGCCACCTCCGGGCGCTGCATGGTCTAGTTTTCCGAAGCGTAGGGTGTAGGTCGTGCAGGGGACGAAGATCGACGTGCCTGCGGCGATAGTGGTCGACGGCCTTGAGGTGATGGTGAACGGCTGAACCTCGTGCTAGGACGGTTCGCGTCAGATGTCGGGGAATCAGGTCGAGGAGAGAATCGACGAGCAGGGCCTTCGGGACGACGCCATGATCCAGAGTTCCAGCGAGAATTCCAGCTGTTACGGCAGTAACGTGCAATATGTCCGGCGCGAGAGCAGTTGAAACATATGGGCCGATTATCCGCTGTCCTCCATTCATCAGGGTTTCGGTAGCGTCGGGCGTAGCCTTGGTTTTGGTTCACAGTGGCATAGGTGCTCTCGGGCTCACGAAGACAACAAACGGAAGTGAGGCCAAGGTTCGCGAACTCCTGTCGAACGACTGCTTGGATGAGGGACACGGTGGGCAGGTTTGCTTGCGGCATGTCTGAAGGTACGGCAGCAGGGGCCATAGCTTCGAGTTCACGACGGATAAGGCGGGTGACATTCTGCGGCGACGCAGTTTGTGGGAATATCGGAGGGTCTTCGCACGATGAAGTAGCAGCGGTATTGGGCAGCCGAACGAACTGGTGGGTGATGCGACGACTCTTTGCTTGCTCAAACCTCTTGCATTCTTTGACAATGCCTTCGACCGTAGTGCAGTCCTTGAAAATCAGTAGATTGAACGCGTCGTCGGCTATTCCCTTTCGTATGTGCGAAATCTTGTCAGATTCCGTCATATTAGGATCAACCTTCCGACAGAGGCCCAGCACGTCTTGAATATAACACACGTAGGACGCGGTCGAAGTCTCCACGCGGGAACCAAGCTCCTTCCTGGCCGCCTGCTGACGACCAAATGGCCTGCCGAACATCTCGCAGAGCTTCGTTTTGCCAATGTCCCAACTGGTCAGTTCAACTTCGTGTGTGTCGTACCATATGCGCGCAGTTCCCTTCAAATAAAATATGACGTTGGCCAGCTTCATTGTAGGGTCCCACCTGTGGTAATCGCTGACGCGCTCGTACATGGCCACCCAATCTTCCACGTCCACTTTGTCACCGTCCGTGCCTGAGAAGGTTCCTGGATCTCGTGGGGGCAGAAGAATCACAGGAGCCTGTGGCTGCGGCGCCGCCCCATCAGCCATCGCCGAGGAACCTAGACGGCGACCACTCCGAAGTTCCGTGTTGGTTGAGCGAGGAAACGCAGGGCAGGCGTACCCAGCACCTCCACCACAAATGTTACGGGGATGCTTATATTTACAATATATACAAAGGCAAGTACCAAAGAACACTAATGGCAGGCCCGAGTCTTGCCCGAACACTTCGTTTCCTTTTTCCCGTGTCCTGGGTACAGAGTGAGCCCCTCTGCTACCTTCCTTGGAACACTTCAGAGTACGCCCCTCTGCTATCTTGTAACAATATAACCTAGGATAATGAAATCGGTCGTTGCTTTCCCTCTTAAGCATATTTCAAATATTTAATCAGTTTTATGGCGACTTGCTTTGTTTTTGTTCTCGGCATGACAATATGTAAGATGTGTGCCGTTCCGCCTCCACATTTTGTGTTACTAAATTTTCATATAACTGAGTCAGTATTGGCACTTATTCCCCTCCATTAACTCTATAATGCAAAAACATAATAAAAAGTGCATATAAAACATGTTAATTACGGTAAAAAACTTAAAAATGCACAGTCTTAAAATGTTCTTATCTCAGTAATTGATGAAGTGAAGTTCGTAGTAAATATATAGGTTTTCTCATAGCTTAAAAGAGACAATGGCACTCTTGAGATGCTAATTAAAGCATGGGGAAAACATCTTGTTGTCCTCTTCGGAAGAGCGGAAAACGTGATGTACATGCTGAAAAACTTGCGAAATTTTCATCTTGAGATTTAGTGTATTTTAAAGGTAAAAGTGGAAGTTCGTTAGCCAGGGAAAATTACACCTTTTTTATTTCTTGCATAGTGGGTGCTTGGACACCATGGTGATTTTACGAATGAGTGGACTACTCATGCAAATCACAATAACAAGCAGTCGCACTGTGTTGAGCAGGTGGTTCTAGGCAATGCGGAATTCCTGGTTTATAGCAGCCACCTCCTGCGCCTTAGAGGTTTAAGTCACCTTGTCATGTAAGGTGAATAATAAAGGTACTGTTAAGACTGTAGAAACAGTAGGCTTCTGAAAACAAGAAAGAACACAAAACATTTAGTTTGAAAACAATTCACATTTTTAAAGTAGCATTTCCCATTATTTGTGAGTGAACTGCATGTATCAGTGGCTTGTCACAGTGTAACGAAAGGAAATGGGTCAAGGGCCCGTTTTTATTTGTTAGTGTGAACAAAACATTCATAGTTCATCTTCTTCACCTATACATAATCATCTTCGTGGTGAGCGCCATCTTCGTTTTGCGCGGGGCTCGGCCAAATAAAGGCTTCGAGACCACAGTCGTGCTCCTGTCTTACAAAGTGCTGGAGGTGCGGGGTAGCGGAGGTGGCGGAGGTGGCAGCGTCGAGGGATCGGAGGCCACAGTCCAAGCCATAGCGGAGAACTCTATGATGACGTCGCGCGGAGCATTAGAGGAGGGCGACGGTTGCGGAACGGGCAAACAAGAGAGTCCTGGCACTTGTAGCTCTTCGTCGATCAAAATGCGAATCAATGTGCGCAAAGCAACATCCGGAGAAGGTCGGGTGTCACAGGCGTCTGGTTGTAACCGAATATCTTGGAGTTCATCCAGATGCTGTCATGTAGCGATGATATCGACCACGGCGCTGGGCTTCTTGATCGCCAAGGCGTTGAACGCAACGTGTCCTATCCCTTTCAGAATATGCTGGACGCGATCCGATTCTTTCATGGCCGAGTCCACGCGGCGGCACAAGGCGTTGTCGGCAAGAGATGAAGGCGGCAGCGTCTGAAAGAAAGTCTAATCCTAGAGTGAGCATGCATATAGGCGCAGGAAAGTAGCACGAAGAACTGAACGTGGTGGCAGATTCCATCAATAAAAACTCGGACGGACAGTGAACTGTGGCGACCGTCGAATTGAAACATTATTTGCACTACGTAAACGAGCTCCGCAATAAGGTGTAGTAACCTTCAGTAGAGGAGAACGCAACTCAGAGCGAATGACAGAAAGAGCTGCTCCCGTGTCGACTAAAGGTTGTATGGGTACATCGTCAGCATACACTAATAAAGAATTGGCCGGGCACTCTGGAGGTATTGTGTGTTGTTCGAGCGATGCAATTTTCCCTCCAAAAACTGCAGCACCTAGTTTTCCGAAGGTTATTCAGAAGCGTGGGTGACTGGTCGCAGGGGCGATGTTGAAGGCCGGTAACTATTAGGTGCGTCGGGTGGAGAAAGTGGTGAGGAGATGGGCGGCGATGGTACTGACTTGGAGAGGACGCCCTGTGCCTCTCGTAGGCATCGTAGCCGCGGCGTTCGTACTCTTGGCGTTCGCGACAAAACCTGGAGATGTGTTCTCGAATGACACAGTAGTAGCATTACATTCGAAACAACTCAATGAGCCATCAGGCAATGAAGTCTAGATTGTAGCTTTGTAACTGTTAAGTAAGTAAAAAGGAGTTAAAGTGGACGATAAGACAAACCTGCCTTCAGTGGGAACAGAACCCTCGACCTTCGGATCCGAAGGTTCCCACGGAGGGCAGGTTTATCTTTTCGTCCACTTTAAGTCCTTTCTATTATTGAACAATTACAATACTACAACTGCTCTCGTAGTCATCATTGCCTGTTGGCACAGTGTAGAAACAATTAATTTTAACACAAACTTTAACGCAAAACAAGCAAGGGCAAAGAATGCATCACAGTATCAATATTTAAGGTCAAGTGCTTTCAGCATTTGTGTTAAATTTTATGCCATTGCGTGACTGCTTTCTTCATGAGTGTGGCACTGAACACATACCCCGGACCAGGACGAATTTTTCGGCAACTAGGAAGCTTTCATTTCTGAGAAATTCGTATGGGTTTCCTTGTATCCTTGTGCTACAAACGGCTGGATGCTAATTTTCCCTTTCATAAACGTTACTCCGCCTCGCGGGTTTCTGCAGAACTCAATTGCCAACATGGACATGAGTGACTTAATTCCCCTGGCCTGCCTTTACCACCAGCACTTACCCATCACATGCAGCATATAGGTCCCAGGTGAATATTGCTTCGGGGAGGGGATGGGGTAGATCTAAATTTCTTTACTTATCATCCTATTCTGATGAAAACCGGCTTGCATATGCTTCATTAAATGCGAGTTGCAAAGATCTTCAGATTATAAGTGCCTCATGCAAAGATTTGTTGTTGCAATGCAGTCATTTCTTTTCCTTTGTTGTCGCAATTTATAATTTGGGAAGTCCTTTGGCTTTTCTCTTAGACAGTTATATTTTTACACAGTTATTCTATTGATCTAAAACAATTTGTGAATATTACGGTATAAAGAACAACCTGATTATTCCTATCTATTATTAGGTAGAATACTTGATAACATGTAGGAATAATCAAGCTGTTATCAGGTTGTACCTGTTATGAGCTAACACATTTATCTGTTAGTAAATAAGATGCATAAAAATATAGTTAGCTTGAGCAATTGAGGAAAACTACACGTATCTAAAAAAAGAACACAATGTATAAGTCGCAATAAGAAAACTTATGAAATTATATAAAATGCCCTTAACATTGATGGACCAGTAGGTGCGCCATGAAACTAATGAATCAGTGCGCAGAAGGCCCCTTCACATATGCAGAAAAGGGCCGTGCACTCATAACCACTGGTAGCTTTTTGGTTGGAAGACACACCTTATATACCCTAACAACCACGCACAATCTAAAGGATACACGTAGGAGGTTTCTCGAGCGCTGAAATCATGGAATGATTACTGTCCACTGGAGGGGTGGACATTTTGCTGGTGTGCGGGTCCGCTTCGGTTGTGTGTGACTGGATATTTCTTGCATAGATTAATTGGTTGGTTCTCTAAAACAACATATTTTGTCAAAACTTCCTTCCAGAGGAAAAATTTGCAGATTTCAAGTCCCCATTTATTGAAACACATGTATGGCAATTTTCATGGGGATAGGATGACAAATAAATTTTTCTAAAGAGATTCTGACCCCATAAGATGTCTCCCATGTGTGAAGTGTTCCATCTTTAGAACTGTTGTGTGCAGCCCGCTGTGGCAAGTGCTCTCTGCATCTCCGGTATATTAAGTGCTCCATGATGTCTCCATGTGCCAAGTGGTTAACGAACTGACCATTCTACCAAGTGCTCCAGGTTCCGTCCTTGTCTCCAACGTATCAAGTCTCCCATCGTATCAGACCTCCAATGTGCCACGTGCTCCTGTTCTGTGGCATGTGCAGTACTGCTTCGCTAAATTATTTTCGTCATTGCAAGGGAGATGGTTGTGAAAAATAAGAAATTCTGCAACTACCTGCATTATACAGCATTAATCATGGTGTGTCTTCACATACATTTCTATGTCAGTATGTAGCATGCGTATTAATGCCAGAGTATTCTTACTCCACCTTAAAGGCAGATGTCAACATATTTTTTGTGCCACTATTGGTGTCTTTGTGTCATTCATTATATCAAGTGCCAAGCTTCCTATGCAACTGCTGAGACTCGTCATGCCAGTGCACAGCTACTATTGATGTCCTCATTGCCAATAGAGAATTCATAAGACAAAAGTTTGAAGAGCACAGTTACTGTTACACTGTGGTTGGAATGCTGCAACAATTATTCTAATTGGCTGTATGCTAAAGCTACTATATTCGTGCCACAAATGAAATGCCTATACTACACTAGTGCTCAAAATATGGCATTTCGAAATTGCGTGCCATGGCTTTCGCTATCACACACCTCGGTGGCTGGGACTATAATGGAACATGCAGTAAGTGCTGTATATCGGGGCTTTGGCAACACTATTTGCAAAGTGGTGTTATCTCCAATGCCCCTTTGAAACCCAAGTGTTCAGCAGGATGATCAATTCTACTATGTGCCTGAACATCAAGTAGGATGGAGCTCTTAAATGCTGCAGTGTGCATGGTTGTGTCTTCATAGGTGCCTTCACAATTTTTCTGTGCTATGCATTCGTGTTGGTGGCATATCCTTCATTGGAGTGGAGTGTTGTGACATCTTCTTTTATATCCGTCACATTTTATCTTTTGAATGAAGGCAGATCATGTGCAAAGAATTCAATGTTTTGTACTACAGTTGGCGGTTTGTACTCCCTGTCATGATCGGACTTTTCTTATGTGTTTGCAGAAAACCATGCTGTACATAAAAGTACTTGCGTCACCATTTTATTTTTTACCTACTTCAACTGATTTATCTCAGGCTAACTCTAAGCTACATTCTGTTGACTTGACGGTGTGGTAGTTCTTAAAATGGGTTGTCTTTTCTGCGAGCATTTTCGATGTCGCTGTTTGTTCCATGTTAAGAAGCATTTTGGTAAACCTCTGTTAATATTTTACATAGCTCTTCTGCCCAACCAGCATTTGTTCATTTTAGTCAGTATATATCTCTTTTTGCGATATCTGTAAAAGCAATGAACCGCTTTTATCTTTTCTTTTGTTGGCCTACAAGAAAAGTGCTATAAAAGTGCGGCGCCTGGTACAAATTACCTTTCGTGCTGCGCAAAATGCGTTCAGAGCGCTCTTTCGACTGCCCATCAAACAAATGTCATCTTTGTATTTTCGTTTCATTCTAATGCATGCAGAAGTATGTTCCTGTTTGTATACTTATACTCGCGCTTTTGAAGCGCTTCAGAAAGTTTGTGTATTTGCAGATATTTTTTGTCGATTTCGACCACCTTTCTAGGTCACACATTGCAAATTTACCTACACACCTATAACGCTTATTGTTTCACTTGGACTTAGTTGTCTGCATTATTACAAGGTCACAAATATTTCTTAGAAAATATTGTTATATTTCTGCCAGGTGTAAAAGTGATGTGTTTGGAGGAATTCACTTTTGCAAGTTTGTGCAAGTCACCGCTCTCATATTTCGATTCTTCCTGTTGATCCTTTTTTTATTCAAATGTTCTCTTAGCCACATTTGATTTATAGTACCTGGGTTCTCCAGTGAAAGTTTGATGTTTCCATTGATTTACTAAGGCATATTCTTGATTTTCTCGCAATTATACTTAGCTCTATTTCTTCAGCAATGACGGTTCTCATTGGTTTCCATCTTAAACATCCTTAATGAAAGCATATTATGCTCTATGTGGGAATACGCGTGCTGATACAATTGAACTTTTCCTTTAGTTCTATTTTATCTATAAGGTTTTTTTTATTCTGTGTAATACTTGCTCTGTAAAATAGTGCTCTGTAACCAAAGTTTGGTGCCTAGCGCCATTTTTCAATATTATTGAAATGTCGCTAATTAAATGATTGCCACACATCTAGAGAAAAGTAAATTAAGCCTTATGGATGTTATTATTACGTATTCGAGCTCCAAACTAATATCCACGTGGTGTAACATCTATGACCAGCTACTACATTCAAGCTACATCTTTTGAATGCTAAACATGAGGACGTTCGACTGTACCACCCACGTATATTCAACGTAAACTATGTCTTTTTGAATCTCTCTTAGAGATCATGAAGACACTGGAAAAATATCTAATAGACATCCATGCAATATTCGTGGTTTGTAGGGTATTGTGCAACCGCCTCCGAAAAGTGCGGACTTTTCTCGGAGGCTCCATGTTGGTTGTCTGCTTGCGGGGTTGTTGGGGAATATCCGGGCGTTTCCAGCTGTGGGACATCAGACACGCGTTCTTCTAATGCCATCGTGATGGCATACTCGCTGTTTGGCGATATTGTGTTGCGTGACACACTAAGGGTGGTGTTCGCAGACTCTGTGTAGGCTTGCGAAATGGTTCCGGCGGAGAACCTGAGCCGTCTAAAGTCGACTGTGCCGAGCTAGACGTTGCAGTTCTCGAGGAAAGTTGAAAGCTCGATGCTGAGGGTTTCGGTGTAGCTTGCCGAGGGCTGTATGGACC
This sequence comes from Hyalomma asiaticum, assembly GCA_013339685.2. NCBI lineage: Eukaryota > Metazoa > Arthropoda > Arachnida > Ixodida > Ixodidae > Hyalomma > Hyalomma asiaticum. Next base: position 63,814,739 of record CM023489.1, read on the forward strand.
ACTAAAATAGATGAATATGGCCTCTCGCATGTCTACATCAGGGTTTGGGGCGCACCAGTTGACCATTCCGCGGCGTTGGAGGCCATTCAGTGGAATGTGCTGCAGCATCTCGAATTTCAATTATTCAAAGTCAAACTTTATTTCCCATTCTGTCGCACAGAAAGAAAGGACTGAAAAAAAGCTGTGTTAGCAGATATTCGATTCCAGAGCCGTATCGATCTCGGTAAAACCTATTTCGATGCCAGCGTATCCAAACCGTGGTAGCATCGGGTCGAAGTGGGGCACTAAAATGGCTGAAAGCTCGGCGGCAGGGCTTCAGCGCTGGGTTGGGTTCCTTGTTGTCTGGTCACGGATTTTAGGGGCGAAGCTCCTTAAAGCGGCACCCGTTCGTCCCTCGTCGTAGTGCGTAACCAGTCTTACGCTTTGACCTCCGAGGTGGTGCCGGTGGGAGATTTCTCCTGTGCGTTGTTGAACAATAAAAAATTCGCAGCGTGCGCGTTAACTAAAAGCCGAATTCTTCTGTCTCTCATTCCCCATTAGCAGCCATTGGCATGTTCCAGCAGGAAACGTTAGTATAAGTAGAAGTGTAAGTGTTAGCTAAAAGTGTTAGCTCCCCGGCAAACTCGACACTGCCCCGGCAAAAGAGAGACAAAGTTGGCCCAGGCAGCGTCTCCTAGCGAGTTTTTTGATTGAGAAATACCGACTGCTCGCGTTGGAGAAGCGTTCACTGGCAACCCATATATATATATATATATATATATATATATATATATATATATATATATATATATATATATATATATATATATATAGGCACTGGATCTTGACTTGCAATGAAGTGCCGGTGGGAGATTTCACTTGTGCATTGTGCATAGTTGAACCGTGAGGATTCGTAGCATGCGCGTTAACTAAATTAATCCGGAACTCGGCATGATCTACGATCAATATCCCGAGCTTCGCCCACTCATCATCATTCACTCCGTGGATATGCTGTAATTTTTTAGGGAGTGGTAGGGATGTGATGGTGTCGTACGTAACCATGCAGTAGTTGCTGCATTTATTAAGGACGAACGAGCAGAGAAGCTCGAGCTGCAGCATCCAGCCAGACCGAGTAGCAGCGCGTTCGTATCTGCCTGTCGTTTCGCGTCCCAAGCCCACGCTGCACTGTCCGTCTTTTTACCAAGGCTGGCTTTTCCGCTGCTACAACCGCGTCAAGAGCAGTGGACCAACCAGCGCCGCCGCCGTTATGGCGGCGCCAGTGACTAAAGAGATGGCGGTATAGATGGCGCAACCGATCCCAGGAACAGTATACGAGGAGGTCTGTAAATAAGAGATCGCCACGCCAAGCGAATGCGTGGTAGCGTCGGACGCTGAAGTGATGTTCCAGGAGATAAGTCAAGCGATTTCCCCTCGCGAACGGAGATTTGAAATGTGGAATGCCAGCTTTACTGAGATTGTCCTTCAAACACAGCCCATCGCGTCGACACCGCAGTACTGCCAGCAGCAAATGCCGACAGTACAGAGCCAAGGTACTGTTCCAGCGCGACTACAGCTCCGTGAAACCGACACTCGGCACAGCCTCGACCACAGGCTCCTGCGTTTTTAGTGCGTGAAAGCGGTAACTTAGTTGGCACTGCCGTCTTCCAGCCACAGGGTACCAAAGATTTCCATCCGCTGCTTCTGGTCGCTCAAACAGCCGACCCAACGTCGACGCGACTGTGTGAAAACTGGCGCGACTATTCCCCTGTTTTCTGTCCATGGATCACCCTCTGGTGGACATCCTTCTCCGCTAATTCGACGAACTGCTCATAACATGACCAGAGGGTGATCTCCAAGCCCCCGTCCGGGAAACTAAATCCAGGAAACTTTGGGGTGGAGGTTGTCAGTCGTCGAAAGCAGAAAATCTCCAATTGCGAACGAATGAAGACGTGGCAGATTCTATCGTTTTGACGAGCGAAGAGTGTGTAAGCGTCGAGATACGGCTTACAATAGACGCTTATGACGTGACGGCTTGTGTCGGCACTGACGGGGACTCAACATTGAGTGAGGGTCTGCGCATAAGATAAGTTAGAACAGAATGGAAAGAGCCATAGAGTAGAGGAGATGGCGGCCGGCTCCTGACACCCACTGGAAACTGCACTGCGATGATCAGCATAGAATATACTTCATGCGTCAAAACTTTTGTTACTCTCGCCGTGTGTTGTAAACAGGCCATCTTATATGTGAATTCCTTGCGTGAATGTGGTGCCGTGATGAATATACAAGAACGTAAGATGACATTTTCGAAGTATGAATACGCACAACTACGGTGAAGGCGTGGCGCCCCCTTGAAAACGGGACCGTACCGCCGTTATCCTGTGCACCGCTCCACTCAAGGGCACCATGCAGCGTAATGGAGACGGTTTCGATCAGCAAGTCTCCACACTTCTGCTCACTGTAGTTGTTGCCATAGACAGAAGTCTCTTCAGTGTCATGCACCAGCAAGCCGATGCTCTCCATACAAACGTTTACAAGGAAGGATGCCATATCACCGAAGGAAATGTAGTTGCTTATCTCAGCAGAATTTTAGAGTACTGCGAGTGCTTTAGAGTGCAGCAGGGTGAGCAAGACACTTCCGCAGCACCGCCTGTGGAAGTTCGCCATCGCCATCGAGACATTGCAGATCGCCATCCTAGGGGCAGGATCTAATTGACATTTTGCACCAGTTTCAGGACTGGTTCTAGTTGGTATCAAGAGTCATTCAAAAACACCCCTCATCAGACACAGTATTATAACTATAATAAAGAAGAAGCACACCGTACACAGCCCCGCAGCTGTATCGCCAGCGCATTGCAAGTGCTCGGGCTGGACGTTGTTACCGCCTTGGCTGGCTACGCTGCCTCGTCTTGTGAGCCGCATCCGCTGCGTCTACGACCGCGTTGGTCTTCTTTATTATAATTGGTGGAGGTTTGCTGGGTCTCCCGTAACCCTGGAATTGCGCAACCGAACCTTACCGGCCATCGTGACCCCCGAAGGCAGCACGAGCTCTCCACCAGCTGCTCCACAGAACGTCTGCCCTGGCACGCTCCGCCAGCGCGATCCTCCCATATTCAGCGGTGCCGATGATCACGACGTTGATGCCTGGCTGACGTCGTATGAACGTGTCAGTGGCCACGACAAATGGGACGACGTCACGAAATTGGCAACCGTGTCGTTCTACCTCACAGGCATTGCTCACTTGTGGTTTCACAACCACGAAATCGACATCCCAAGCTGGCCTACGTTCAAAGCAAAAATCAGCGAGGTCTTCGGACGTCCCGCTGTTCGACGACTTCGCGCAGAACAACGCCTGCAGTCGAGAGCCCAACAACCAGGTTAAAATTTGACTAGCTACCTGGAAGATGTCATTGACCTGTGTAAGCGCGTCGATGCTGCAATGACGGAAGCAGATAAAATAAAACATATATTGAAGGGCATTGACGAGGACGCATTTCTGATGCTCATTTTGAAGGGCCCTTCTACTGTAGCCCAGGTCATTAACCTCTGCCAGAGCTACGACGAACTTCGGCGCCAACGCCTCGTTACACGTCGGCCCCATAACCAGCCAGAATCGTTGTCCGGTCTAAGTACTGAGCTACCAGATCCAACCCTTATCTCGCAGATAAAGGCTTTCGTGAGGGAAGAAGTTGCGCGACAACTCTCCCTCATCCCCAGCCCCCCTGAATCCACTTCTTCGCTTAGTCCGACCCTACAAAACCTCGTACGCGAACAAGTGCTCGACGTCGTTCCACATAGCAGGTGCCTCACGTCGCTGCACCATTGATCTACGCCGAAGCCGCCACGCGACCACGACCACCGACGTTCTGGGCTTCGCCTACAGTACCTAGCCCAGTTTACACTACCGCACCGCCGCGACCTCCCGTCTATCGGGTCGCTAATCCCTGGCGCACAGCGGACAATCGACCTATCTGCTATTCCCGTGGTATACCGGGACACGTCGCACGCTTTTGCAACCGCCGACCACTTCACCCACGTGTCAACCCTTGCCCGCCCGTATACGACTGTCCATTGTCGTCCCCTCCAGACCAGGAATTCCACTCATTCCGCCCAAGCTTTCGGTCCTCTCCTGGACGCCGTTCCCCTTCTCCCCGTCGTCGCTCGCTCTCCCCTATGCATCGGCGTCCCTGTGTCATCGTCGACAAGATCAAGCCCTCTTTTTTCGCCGCCAAATGTTATTGATGTTGCCGTCGAAGGAGTCTCAGTATTTGCGCTTATTGACACAGGTGCCGCCATATCTGTCATTGCTGAACGATTATGGCGCTCAATACGAAAAGTTACGACACCATGCTTCGGTACCCTTCTTCGCACTGCCACAGCACAACACGTCCAGCCGGTGGCTGCGTGTACCGCCAGAGTTGAAATTCAAGGAAATTGTTACACAGTCGAATTCGTCGTTCTTTCCCACTGTTCCCACGATGTTATTTTAGGGTGGGATTTTCTCTCCCGCCACCAAGGTGTCATTGATTGCAGCCGTGCCGCAGTCGCCTTCTCTTCGCTTCCCGATACCATATCTCAAGACGTTTCGGGTACCAGCGCCAAGTTGACCCTCACTGAGGACGTTCAGATACCTCCGCATGCATGTCTCCTGGCCCCTATGTCATGTTCCGTTGCCTCCGACGCTACTGTACTGTTCTCGCCATCAAATGCTTTCGTTCATCGTCATCTCTCACCGCTCCCAACCGCACTGCTTGCTCTTCGCGCTCGTTCGACTTACGTTCCCGTACGCAGTCAGTTTCCCTTTGTGCTTACTTTGTTTCGTGGTGAATGTCTCGGCACTGTGGAGCCTTACGAACCCCTTACAACGTTTGTCCTTCCTGAGGAATCGACGGAGGCCAGCGCCATCTCTTGCAGTCCCTCATCACCTGATGACGTTTTTAGAAATGCCATCGACGCCACATTAAACCCGCAACAACGCCGCGACGTCCTCTGTCTTCTCGAACAATTTCGGCGTGCCTTTGACCGCCACAGCACTGCTCTAGGTCGAAGGTCGACTGTATGTCATCGAATACACACCGACGATCACTCACCGCTCCGACAGCGACCATACCGCGTATCCTCGACAGAAAGCCGCGTCATTGACGAGCAAGTAAGCGAGATGCTAAAGCGTGGCGTCGTTGCTCCGTCCAACAGTCCGTGGGCATCACCGGTTGTTTTAGTGAAAAAGGATGGCTCGATACGCTTTTGCGTGGATTACCGTCGCCTAAACAAAATAACCCGAAAAGACGTCTACCCCTTGCCACGCATCGACGACGCGCTAAACTGTTTACAAGGGGCAGAGTTCTTTTCCTCCCTTGACCTACGCTCCGGTTACTGGCAGGTGCCTACGGCTGCAGACGACAAGCCTAAAACTGCTTTCATTACACCAGACGGCCTATACGAATTTAACGTCATGTCATTCGGTCTCTGCAACGTGCCCGCCACATTTGAGTGCATGATGGACGCCATACCAAGAGGCCTCAAATGGAACATGTGCTTGTGTTATCTGGACGATATAGTGGTATTTGCGCCCGATTTCCCTACTCACGTTCCTCGTTTGGAGCAGGTTTTATGGTGTATAACCAACGCCGGCCTTCAACTAAACTTGAAAAAATGTCACTTCGGGGCTCGTAAGCTAACCATTTTAGGACATGTGGTCTCGAAGAACGGCGTTCTTCCTGATGGCGCTAAACTACGTGCTGTTACAGAATTCCCCAGGCCTGCTTCTCTAAAAGACTTTCGCAGTTTTATAGGCCTCTGTTCCTATTTCCGTCGCTTCATTCGAAATTTTTCTATCATTATGGCCCCGCTTACCGAGCTTCTTCGTGGAGACCACAATCTTTCTGCGTGGTCTCCGGCCTGTGATGATGCCTTTGAGACGCTGCGTCACCTGCTCACAACGCCGCCGATACTGCGCCATTTCGACCCAACTGCCCCCACGGAAATACACACGGATGCAGGCGGTGTTGCTTTAGTTCTCATAGTGTTCTCCCTCAGCTTTCTCTTCTGACTAGCTTTACAAATATATGGACATATTATGTTGTTGGGCACTACACAGAATAGCATACCATTATCTAACCTCTTTAACCATCAAGCTCTTGGACCCCTACCTAACCACGGGGATGAATTCTGATCGTATGAACGCAAAATAGGAAATTTTACAAGCCTGCATAAAAAACACAGTTACCTCTCTTGCACTGATACATCCATAGCAACGAAGTATTCTGCAGATTCATAAGGCAAAGGATAGGCGTGCGAGACAAGCACACAAAAAATGAGGAGAGGACAACAACAACGCCGTGTTGGCCTTCGTGTTTTACACTCCACTTTCCTTGTGTCCGTCTTTTGCATGTCTGTTCTTGCATTATGAATCCTTACCGACTCGCTCTGCATTCTGTTCTCCTCTTCTCCTAAGAAGACTGGTGAATAGTTAAACTGCGTTTTATCGTAGGCTGCCTACCACATGTAGTCACGCTTTGAGAAGTACGGCGGTCTATCGAGGAGAACGTCGCCGTCATGTTAGATATTAGCAAGCCATCGCGAGGAATTTGTACCTCTCCTCATAAATTGACACAAACTCGGTAGCGAAAAAAAGCACGGACGAAGGAAAGTGTTTTTTTGCGCTACCGAGTTTGTGTCAAGAATGTACCAACTAGCCCAAACAAGAGTGTCACTACCTCATAAATTGTCCCGTACTAAAGATGGGTCTTTACAATCTTGTGTCGGTAATCGGCTAAATATTGAAAACGTGCGTAAATATGTAAATATTTTGAGAGAAGTTGTTTACGTAACATTTGCAGTGTCCATATTGGAGAGTCAGTGTAAGAAACATATCTGTCCCTGCACTGTGTGTGGGGTCGTCAGCACACAGCAGAGAATAGAAGTCATTTCCTGTAGTGTCTTTTCGCGCCCCTTAGCAACGCATCCACTAATGAGTTCATATTCAATCGCCAAAACAATGAACGCATCTAGAAAGCCCGAAGGATGTTGTATATTGCCTAGTGCTGCAACGTCATGACCTTAACTTTTAATGATCTACAAGCGTTCCTTGATGATCTTTTCAATCTACCGTTCTGATTCAAACTTTTGAAATGTTTTTCTCTCGCATCTAGTGTGCCTGCTTTCATATATGTTATTAGGGCAGACGGTGAAATATTCCCTGCCCTTTCTTTCACTATAGAAGAAATCGTCCATATTGATCTCTTTGAAAGTAGCCTTGAGCGTGAAAGGTATACATATACCCGCAGAGATTTCAACAATGCAGTAGTTCTAGAAACGTATGGGCCTGGTAGAAGCAGCCTAATCGGAAAGGCACGAAAGTATAAAGCCTCATTATTCCGAACACGTCGCACCAGTGCAGTGAAGTTTACACGCACTTCCCTTATTTGCCGCAGTAACTGCGATTGTTGTTCAGCCGGATAGGTAATTCATTGCTCAGTAAAAGCACCCGGGAATGGTAGCGCGAACGGTAATAACTGGGAGCCATTTTTGATGGGTAACATCAGCTGGAACTCGACGCCTGGCTGTCCGCCACATCGAAATCCACATCATCCCCTCGCTTTTAATGAACAGCTTTCTGTGTGTTTAGTCAGTGGGGATGGAAGTACAGGACAATGGAAACCATGCCAACACCCTCCCGTTCTTTTATGCAGGTTAGTCGGCCCCTTTAACTTTATCCTGGAACGTCAAACGATTTTGCCTACTTGTACTTCCATGCCCAAATGTTTTGTTCGCCTTACTCTGCGAGCGCATTAAGGTTGCTAAGCTGCTGTTTATGCCTGGTGATATGAAGTTAAAACCAGGGCCTTCTAAGGAATATTAATCTGGTCGACAATATAGCCATGTTGTTGCACTCATGCAACCGCTGCATGAAAAAATAGATAAAAAAAACGATGGACTCATGTGCCTATTACCGACGCTTCATTGAAAATTTTTCACACCTGGCGTCACCGTTGACACGCCTCACTGGAGAAGACGTCACATTTGTCTGGGGTGAACAACAGCAAAGAGCGTTCAACGAACTACGGGATCGCCTTCAAAAGCCGCCTGTCCTCGGACACTTTGACGAACACGCCCCGACAGCACTCCACACCGATGCCAGCAATGTCGGCTTGGGAGCTGTACTGGTGCAGTGGCAAGACGGTGCCGAACGTGTCATTGCTTACGCAAGCAGAACCCTTTCCCGTACGGAAGAGAATTATTCTACGATGGAAAAAGTGTTTTGCTGTGGTTTGGACGGTTATGAAATTTCGCCCTTATCTGTACGGCCTCTGTTTTAATGTTGTCAGTGTCCATCACTCGCTTTCTTGGCTGACGAACTTGAAAGATCCATCAGGACGACTGGCACGCTGGAGCATTAAGCTCCAAGAATTCGACATGGCTATAGTATACAAGTCGGGAAAGCGGCATACGGATGCCGATTGTCTTTCACGCGCCCCCCTCGAACCCGCAAATTAACAGGACGAAGACGACGACGCAACATGACGACCCGGAATTGGAGCCAGTTATTAGCTTTTTGGAAGGGTGCACTTCCACCGTTCCAAAGATATTTGCAAGAGGACTCTCGTCATTCCGCGTGCGTAACGGTGTCCTGTACAAGGTGAACTTTTCTCCTAATGGCAACATTTACTTACTGGTCGTCCCAACGCCTCTACGACGGGAAATATTACAGGCATCTCATGATGAACCAACGTCCGGTCACCTATGCTATACCGGAACGCTATGTAGAGTGAGACAGAAGTATTACTGGCCGAGACTCGCAACGAACGTTCGACAGTGCGTCCGCACATGCCTTGACTGCCAGCGGCGGAAAATGCCAGCAGCCAAACCAGCAGGCTTCCTCCAACCTGTCGAAATACCCGTAGCTCCTTTTGCTCAATTCGGCATGGACCTCCTAGGCCCATTTCCAACTTCTGCTTCGGGTCGCAAGTGGATTATTGTTGCGACAGACTATCTCACTCGCTACGCCGAAACCAAATCTCTGGAGCGGCGCACAGCAAGTGAAGCTGCCAGATTCTTTATAGAGAACATTGTACTGAGGCACGGCGCTCCAAAAGTAATAATAACCGACAGGGGAACAGCATTTACAGCCGAGTTATTGAACGCAGTATTAGGACTCAGTGGCACTTCTCATCGCCGAGCGACGGCGTATCATCCCCAGACGAATGGTCTGACGGAGCGCCTGAATAAGACGCTCGCTGATATGCTTTGCATGTATGTCGCTGTGGAGCATAAGAACTGGGACGAGGTCTTGCCGTATGTCACCTTCGCGTATAATACGGCCCAGCAAGAGACCACACGAATGACGCCGTTCCGACTTTTGCATGGCCGCGAAGTCACCACCATGCTAGATGCAATGCTACCACATGAATGCGATAGCGGCGAAATGGATGCTGTTTACATCACTCAGCGTGCTGAAGAAGCCCGGCAGCTGGCGCGCACACGTATTCATCGGCAGCAGGAGTCCGATTCGAGACGTTACAATCTTCGTCACCGACTAGTCTCATATGAACCCGGAGATAGAGTTTGGGTTTGGCGCAAATTCGCCGCCGCGGCCTTTCCGAGAAGCTGCTGAGACGGTACTTTGGCCCTTATAAAGTTCTCCGACGTCTTAGCGACGTTAATTACGAAGTCGTCCCCGAGAGTTCACATTCCACAAGGCGTCAGCGCCATGTAGCGGAGGTTATTCACGTGGTCCGGATGAAGCCCTATCTATCTGAATGACATCCACTGTACATCAGCGTACACAAGTTCTGTTGCTGAGACGACAAAGCATCGGGACGATGCTTTCTGGAAAGGAAAGCTATGTTAGGACTATACTATGCAAGAAGGCCTCCGCAGATCACCAGCTGAGAAGCACGAGCTGCACCCACCGGCATTTGGATGAAGACGAAGTTGCTGCGGCTGCTCGAGTAGTCTCTGTAGTGTTCTCTGTGCAATACAGATTTAGTTCTGCCTTGTCGCATTGTGGTCCCGTGCCAGTTAATTCTGCGTCGCGACAATATTTAATGGGAAAAGAGGAAGGACCAAGGGAAGGAGAAGAGAGCTTAGTGCTAAGTCGGGTCGCAGACGCGGCAAGGTGGTCAGAGGGTGAGCTTTGGCACTGCCTCTGACGAGATATTGACACATGCGGTTGTTTTGGTTTAGGTGGAAAGCCGTTATCACTTCCCAGTGACACGCGCGCTCGTTTTGATTATTTGCGGGGAGCACTGTTATCACTTTCTGTTAAGCGCAATGCAGGCCGCGTTTATCTTGCATGCCGCTTCTGGAACCATGTCTACCATTCTTGAAACTTTGCATGCTTGACGCACACATTACAGTAACTTCTGGAACTCCATAGATAGTGTGAGAACATGTTATGACGCGTGTATAAAAGCCGGCGCAGTGCGCCACTTCTGGGTCTTTCCGTCGACCGACGTCTGTTCACGCCGCTGTTGCTGTGCATTGTCCTTGGCTTTGTTTTGCTGGGCAAAAGTTCGCCCAATAAACAGTTCGCCTGACATCACTTGAGTCCTGCTTGCTTAGCCTTTAGTGCTGTGTGCGTCACTACCACGCGACAATATGATGAAGTTTTAAAGCTTTGTGCTTGGATCCCGGCCGCGGCGGCTGCATTTCGATGGAGGCGAAGTGTTGAGGCCCGTGTGCTGTGCGATGTCAGTGCACGTTAAAGAACCCCAGGTGGTCGAAATTTCCGGAGCCCTCCACTACGGCGTCTCTCATAATCAGAACTGGTTTTGGGACGTTAAACCCCACAAATCAATCATCAAAACTTTGTGCTTATTAGCGCTTGGGTGCAAACGAACCGCTTGGTGTGGTTTGAGCGCAGTTGTGTTGTTGTGATGGCCACGCCGGCCAAGTTTTGTAAATAGTGTACAGTGCAAATAAATTTGAGTATTTTCTTTTGAGGACAGCTTAGCCCAGACTCCATCCTTCAACTTGTCGCCGCGGTCGTCGGAACCATCGAGCCATTACAAAATTTAACCGCGAGTACGACGAAGTTGGGGAAGCTTAGGAACGCACAGGCTAGACATTACGGTGAAGGCCTAATCCACGATAATCCAGTGCCGTGCCACGTGCCTAGGGATGCCGCAGAAGTAGCACACTGGGCGACTGTCAGGTGTACGGCAGGACCCCGTGCTAGGTGCTCATCTGATAGTACGCAGGTGGACGTGGTGGTGCAGAAAACGGTGGTGTGAAAATGTCGAGACAGGTGGTCGTCCTGCAACCTCCCCGTAGCTGAGAAGTGAAGGTGGCGCTGCGCTATGAGATCATATAGCTTCAGAAACTTGGTCCCGGGGACTGACGGAATGAAGGAGGCAAGAATGACGTGGGCGGAACCAAGGACGGTGTGGGCCTTGGAACAGTCCCCAGTAGGGATAACTGGCGAGCAACTTGATTGCCTATGAATGCTTTGATTTTGCAAAGCAGACCAATCGCTGTTAGTTACAGCAGCGAATCTTTCAACGGATGTATCATGCACAGGATGTCGAGTGAGGAGACGTTGCGTCCAAAGTTTTTCAGAGCTCTGACATATTTAGCCTACATCGATGACCGTCCGCGGACTTTCAGAGAGGAGCTTTTGAAATGCGTCTTCAATACCCTTAATGATGTGGCGGATGCTGTCAGACACTGCCATCGACGGATCAATGCATTTGCAAAGGTGCATGATATCTTCAATGTAATTCTTGAGGCTTCTCCCTGGTTGTCGCAAATGGCTGCACTTGCGCTGTTCAGTAATCGATGACCGTCCGCGGACTTTCAGAGAGGAGCTTTTGAAATGCGTCTTCAATACCCTTAATGATGTGGCGGATGCTGTCAGACACTGCCATCGACGGATCAATGCATTTGCAAAGGTGCATGATATCTTCAATGTAATTCTTGAGGCTTCTCCCTGGTTGTCGCAAATGGCTGCACTTGCGCTGTTCAGTACGAAGCTTCCGCACCGCGGGGCGGCCGAAGACTAGCGTAATGCACGTCTTGAAATCTCATCATTTGCGAAGCTTAGACTCGTGGTTGTTATACCACACGCTAGAGACATCTGTGAGGTGGAAGTTCACTTAGCTTAGCGTCGTCCCATTTATTGTGGGCACTCACCTGCTCGTACAGCGAGAGCCAATTCTGTATGTCGTATTAGTCGGGACCACTGAAGATGCGAGGATCTCGTTGATGCATGGAGCCACCGCAAATCAATGTTAGTGATGCCGGAGGTGGTGTTTGGGTGGCATCGTCAGGCATGATGGCCAGCAGCTTCAGGGTGTGTAGTTCCAGGTTTGGACCAAGGCCCAGCAGAAGCTCCACAAAATATGTAACGCAGTTTATTGCCGATTCGGAAAAGCGGCAATTTCAACCGAGTGTCAGACAGACAGCTGCACTTCGTCGGCTAGCCTATGATGATAATGCGCTCATATGGTTCATCAGTCTTCTTTGCTTCGATGCCTAAAATTAAGTAGTCTAGATTTATCCTGGTTGCATCATTAATATTACCTGGTGTTTCATTTTGCTACCTTGCGCTTAGGCATTAACATCACTCAGATAGTTTCCCAACCTACTAGAATTGTGCCTACATCAGCTAACAGTCACGATCTCATCTTAACAACAGAACCTAGACTTGCACACTTGATTTCGTAATTGTCTGGTATAAGCGACCACAGTCTAATTTATTACGTTATAACAACTTGGAACACGCGCCAGCCTTCGCTAACAAAAACGTTTAGAAATTACAGAAAAGGGCCGCCATATCCACAAAGTGAATGATGTTACAGGAGCTTGCTGGGAGATGATCGAGTAACCTCCGAATCCTCCGTACACATCTCCTGCCGTCATATATCGGCGTGACAACGCTCTTGTATAGACATTGCATACGCAATGTTTGGTCGAGGAAGTCGCGCTTGAAACGCGGGTTGGCGCCGCCTACGTCAGGTAGCGACCGCTTTTGGCACATGCCCGCGGCATCCCGCGTCTGCACTTCTTCGGGGACCTGCGACCGCAGGGGCCCCTTCACGGCGCGCCCCCTTCACTTTCTCCTTTGCTTCTGCTTCGCTGGTCCGCCGCTCTTGGTTTGCTTCACAGTGATCCCTCCTCGCTTGTCCTTCGCTGGCCCGCAGCTCCGGGTTTGCTTGATGGCGAGCCCTCTGCGCTTCTGCTTTGCTAGCCTGCAGCTCTGGGGGTGCTTGACGGCGAGCCCTGTAGGTTTCTGCTTTGCTGGTCCGCAGCTCCGGGTTTACTTGACGCTGAGCCCTCTTAGCTTCCGCCTCACGGCCTGTCACCGCAGGGTCTTGGCGGCGATCCGGAGCTGCTGCTGCGTTGCAAGCCCACCGCGCTGCTACCTTGGCTTGTGCGGTGTTCATGCGCACGAGTGTTAACGAGGAGTGTTCACTGCGTTAGCTCCCGGCGAAGAGAAAGGAAGCGCACGTGTTGAGAGTAGTGTGTGTCACCTGAGCGGGACTGCCATCTAGTGAGCATTCTTGAAATCACCAGAGAGCCGGCGCCTTAAGCGGCGTGTACACACCGCTCCTGCCGGACAAGGCGCGAGCATAAGAAGCTTGCCGTGCGAGCTCGTAAATGGGAAATTATGCCTAAATTATTAAAGAACATGAATTATTTTTGGATAGCTGCATTCCAACATTTTTCGATCATACAGTCGAAAGGAACTGGATTTTATTTCAAATAAAGCTACAAGTGTCATTGAGAGTGGGAATGGAAGCACTACAGCCGTCAAGATGTTTCAAACACCATTTCGTTTTTTCGCGCAGATTTTCACCGGATTCGCCGCGTGGGATAGCCTCACTGGTTCTGCGTAAGTGCTGGAAATCCCGGCCGCAAATGACGGAGTCATCAACTCGCCCAGCCGGCTGAGCAAGCACCCGTTCCGCTATGAGGCTACCGAGAGATTTCCCGCTAGCTGGCCGCGTCTCACCGCAGCGCTGTCATTCCTGGCTACCAAATCCACCGACGCATCGACATCGGCAGGCCTTAAAAGCAGCTGGAACAGCGTACACCAATTCAGTGGGAATAGAAGCACTACAGCCGTCAACATGTTTCAAACACCATTTCGTTTTTTCGTGCAGATTTTCACCGGATTCGCCGCGTGGGATAGCCTCACTGGTTCTGCGCAAGTGCTGGAAATCCCGGCCGCAAATTCTCGGCTACCAAATCGACCGACGCATCGACATCGGCAGGCCTTAAAAGCAGCTGGAACAGCGTACACCAATTCAGTGGGAATAGAAGCACTACAGCCGTCAACATGTTTCAAACACCATTTCGTTTTTTCGTGCAGATTTTCACCGGATTCGCCGCGTGGGATAGCCTCACTGGTTCTGCGCAAGTGCTGGAAATCCCGGCCGCAAATTGAGCCATCAACTCGCTCAGCCGGCTGAGCAAGCACCCGTTCCGCTGTGAGGCTACCGAGAGATTTCCCGCTAGCTGGCCGCGTCTCACCGCAGCGCTGTCATTCCTGGCTACCAAATCCACCGACGCATCGACATCGGCAGGCCTTAAAAGCAGCTGGAACAGCGTACACCAATTCAGTGGGAATGGAAGCACTACAGCCGTCAACATGTTTCAAACACCATTTCGCTTTTTGGTGCAGGTGAGTGCAGCACCTCAACTTCACTGTATAAATTCAAACAATGTTTGGCTACTAGTGCTTCCAGACCCACAAATATTGTTTCAATTAACATGTGAATGTGTGTTTATCGCTAAGTTGTTATTCATGTCACGCGACGTAGAGCTAAACCCTGGCCCCCCCCCAGAGACGATCTTAACAAAGAATTGCTACAGCTCGTTATATCACTGCATGACAAATTTGACTCTAAACATGAAAGAGTGATGTCTGCCTTGAGTGAAGTCAAAGAGGCTCAGTACTCAATGGAGCAACAAATCGCCGATATCGACAATAGGCTCTCGGCAGTTGAACAAAGCATTCGATCGTCAGAGGGGCAACAGGGAGAAAGCCTCGTCCCTCAAATGGCCGTACTGAACCAACGGCTCAATGAATTTGAAGACCGCTCACGTCGAGAAAATTTAATATTTCACGGCATAATAGATACCGCTGCTGAAACTTGGGCACAGTCAGAAGAAAAAGTTTGCTCGATATTAAATTCAGCTTTAAGCCTGAACCTAAATAGCAGCGATGATCGCATTTCCCGGGCGCACAGACTTGGCCGTTTTGTCCCTAATAAGTCCAGACCTATTATTGTCCGGTTCTCCTCCTGTAAACTGAAAGAAACGATTCTGTCTTCCAAGAACAAGTTAAAAACAAGTGGTGTCTCCGTAAGTGAAGACTTTTGTAAGGCAAACAGAACTGTCAGGACAAAACTGTACGATTTTGGCAAGAAAAGCGGCGAACTATTCACTGTGAGGTAAAACAAGCTATACATCAACAAAAAATGTTACGTTTACTCCCCTGATAGCGACAGTGTATGCGAACTGCAATTGGGTAATGCTGCCAGTACTGCCGAACTGTCGTCTGCCGCTACTAATCGCCGTCGTGATTCGTCTTCTTCCTAACAGAAGTTAGGCATCAGCAACGCAGCCAGTCTTCTCAAGGCTTACATTTTTATTGTCAAATGTGCGCAGTTTAATTAATAAACGCGACGCTCTAGCACCTATTCTTGATTCATGCGCCGCGGACGTGGTTGCATTGACGGAGACCTGGTTGACACATAAAATTTACAGTGAAGAGCTATTTCACTGTGACAAGAATTATGTTGTGTACCGTCATGACCGCGATTTAAAACCGGGTGGTGGCGTTCTAATTACCGCTGCCGATAATATAGTGTCTGCTAAGGTTGCACTTACGACGTCCTTAGAGTTAGTTTGTGTGCGTGCTGCCATAAACAACCAAAACACATTGATCGGTGCTTGCTATCAGCCTCCAAATACACCAACTACTTTCTGCGATGAACTGCATGACGTTCTTAACTTTCTCATCTCCGAATTTCCTCGCTCCCCGTTGCTTCTTCTGGGGGACTTTAATTTTCCTAGGATAAGTTGGGCTTCGCAATTTCCCTCCGCTGTTGGTTCGTCCGCCGAGAGTCAATATTTTGTTAACTTGTGCTTAAATTTCAATCTTGCGCAACTTCTTTCTTGGCCTACTAGAACTGACACTACTTCATCAAACACACTTGATCTGGTCCTTGTCAATGACATAACTTAGTGTATTCATTAACTTGTTTACCAGGAATAAGCGATCATTGTCTCTTACAAATTTTTTAAAGGGCCGCGTTACATGTCAGAAAAGCAATCCAAAATTTATCAGAGATTATGTGAGAGGCGATTACACAGCAATTAATAATGAGCTTGCACTATTCATTGACGAGTTCATGCCAGAATTCTTTATCCGTACCGTAGAAGATAATTGGAACTTATTTAAAAACAAGGACATGTCACTTGTTGCTAAATATATTCCACTGCGCAGGCTTTCTGGAAAGAAACGCTCCCCTTGGTTTTCGACGACACTAAAGAGATCATCAAACAAGAAAAAACGCACGTTTCGTCTTGCGAAACGCTGTCAAACATCTACTTGTTGGAATGATTACTCAAACGCACTGCATGCATATCGCATCGCATTAAGACAAGCAAAGGTCGCCTTCTTTAATACATATCTACCTTCCCTTCTTTCTACTAATCCATGGAAATTTTGGAGCACTATTCAAATAAAAAAGGAATATAACATATCTCTTACAGATACTGGCGGTTGCACCATGAGCAATGAAGAACGCTGCATGGCTCTAAATGACACCTTTGCGAAATCATTTTCTGACTGCTGTATTGACACAGTCCCGTACATGTACAAAAAAGATTTCTTTCCCATGGATCCACTTGTTGTCGATTTTGTGGGGATTTTAAAGTTAATTTATTGTTTAAAATTATCCTCTTCCTGTGGCGCGGACGGAATTAATTCAAAATTTCTCAGAAATACTGCTGTGTACTCTTCTGTATCTTTTATGTACCTTTTCACCCAGTCTATTGAGTGCTCAACTTTGCCTGCAGATTGGAAGGTGGGGAAGGTGGTGCCGCTGCTGAAATTAGGTAACCCGCATTCTCCTCTCAATTACAGACCCATTTCACTTACCAGCGTACCTTGCAAAATCCTTGAACATGTCATATTTTCTAATCTCGTTTCATTTCTTTAATCAAACTCTTTCTTCACCTCATTTCAGCATGGGTTTCGCAAGAACTACTCTTGCGAAACACAACTAATATCGTTTATACATAGCATTTCTTCCTCTTTAGACAAAGGCCAAGTTATTGATTGTATTTTCTTAGATTTCGCTAAAGCTTTTGACAAGGTGTCTCATCGCTTACTACTTCTTAAACTCAGTACTCTTAACATTGACCCTAACATCTTCAATTGGATAAAATGCTTTCTAACTAACCGTACTCAATTTGTAACTGCCAATGATGCTACATCCCCGCGCTGTGACGTAAAGTCAGGTGTTCCTCAAGGCTCGGTCTTGGGCCCATTGCTATTTTTAATTGATATTAACGACTTACCTACTGTTATTAATAGTTCTATAAAACTGTTTGCCGACGATTGTGCTCTGTATCGTGAAATAACCAATCAGCATGATAACTTTATTCTTCAATTAGACCTAGATAACATATCTAAGTGGTTTTCACAATGGCTAATGTTCCTAAATCCCATTAAATGCAAAATTATGTCTTTTTCGCGTCGTCCTAACCCATCAACTCCTTTCGGCTATGCTATCAATAACATCAACCTTGATTACGTAACTTCACATAAATATCTCGTCATTCAGTTAACCGATAACCTTTCTTGGCATGCGCACATCGACTACATCACTAACAATGCGAACAGATCCCTCGGCTACATACGCAGAAATTTTTCTAAAGCCCCATGCCATTTAAAGTTGATCCTATAGAAAACACTGATTAGACCTAAGCTTGAGTACGCGTCATCTGTTTGGGACCCTGGTCAAAAATCATTATCAGCTCTCATTGAGTCAGTCCAAAATCGGTCAGCACGCTTCATTAATTCAAATTATTCCCGCACATCTAGCGTTTCATCAATGAAATCAAACCTCGGACTAATTATTTGCAAATTCCTAGCAAATTCATTTGCAAATTCGTCTATGCCGTTTCCAAAAAATCCTTTAGCATAATCACTCACTTAAACAGAAACTCATCTCAGAACCTTCATACATATCTTCACGTCTTGATCATCAATATAAAGTTTTTATTCCCTTCTGCAGCACTAACGTTTTTTCAGACTCCTTTCTGCCCAAGACCAGTGCCGATTGGAACCGCCTTCCCCCTCCATCGCCTCCATTGAGGACGTGTCACCTTTTAAGACTGCATCAACCGATCATATCTTAAGCCACTAATAACTGAGTATTGTTTGAACATGTATTTTCATTAATTTGTTATGCAATTGTGTTCTTGTTTTTACTGCATTTTTTGTTGTATTACCACCCCCTCTGTAACGCCTTTATGAGCCCTGGGGGTAATGTAAATAAAATAAAAAATAAAATAAACGTATACCACTACGAAAGGTATTCAGGCAAACAAAGAGCACCTTGGTTTATTGAAAAAATGAAAAGACTACTGTGAAAAAAAGCGTGTTTTTTGATTAGCGAAGTCTACAAACAGTCTTGCTCGATGGCGTGCACATCGGGAAAGCTTCTGCTCCTACCGCATTGCTATCAAACAGGCAAAGTATTGTTTTCTGCAGAGTAGAGTGCCTTCTCTTTTTTCCACCAACCTTTCCAAGTGGTGGATCTTTGTTAAACCTGCGCAAACTCGTTATTTCTCTTGTTGACTCTACAGGACACATGCTACGCAATGAGGAATGTTGTACTGCCCGTAATCTCATCTTTGTGAGTATGTTTAGCGAGTCAGGAGCGCATTGGCTTCCGTCCCACTATCCTGACATTTGGTCGTTTATGTTTATTGAGTTTATTGCTTATAGAACTGCGTTGGATAGTAGTAATGTACTCGCGCCCTACACAGATGGATGCACGCGTATTCTATCATGTGGTGTATGATGACCGTGGCCGCGCGTTTATTCTCTGTGGCATTACAGTCACAAGATTTCAATTCAGGGATCTGGAATTTCCTAGCATGCTTGTGCGACCACCAATTGTTTGTTGTGATGCATCTGCACAACAGACGCCGGAAATTTAGGTCTTGTAGTGAAATGACTACACAGAAGTCAGTATTTAGGTAAGTTCTTTGTCATATTTAAACTTTGTCAGAAGCATGTGATTTTTTCAAGAGTGTCTGTATTATTATTACTGCTGCGGTTGCGCATTGGCGGCTTTATTGCAGCTTTGCGCATTAAGGCCTGTCGGGGTAAATGTTGTAGATGGCGAATAACAAAAAATTACACGACACGTTGTCTATAGCTTGTTCTATAGTGTGTTTCACGCACGCAGTTACAGACCTGCCAGAAACGCTTTCGACGAACACTGCCTTTTTTTGAAAAAAATGCATTTTTCTTAAAGGTCCCTTTGAGACGTGCAATTATCATGCAATGCAAAAGTTGTGGCATGTTATCTGATGTTCTTCCTCTGTTTTATTGCGATAGCAATTATATGGAGAGCCGTGGCGGATTTTACCGTCGCCCTCATGCCTCGTATAAAGTCGAAATGAACCACACCCCGCGCATCTTACATTCCGCCCGCGGGTAAAAGCACGCGAGAGGGCTCGACCAACACGGTTGAAGCAGAGATGAAAGGATCCCGGTCCATGCGAAACCACCCTGATTGGAACACCTGCTCTCTAAGCGAATAGGAAGCATCCTGCCTATATTTAACGAGCATGAAATAAGGGGCGGAGTGATGGACGTGGAAGCACACCCCCCACACCTTCTAATGCGCCTGCGTCTACAATCGCGTGTACGCGAGCTCTCTCGTTAGCCATCAGCGGGCGGCTGGTAAATCCTTCTGTGTGCTGCGCTCTCAACGCTGCGAAGTCTCCTGCTGAAGTCATATTTTCTTGTACCAGGGCTTTGTAGAGTACTAGGGCTTTGTACCAGGGGCTTGTACCAGGGCTTTGTAGATCGTATCCGAAAGAGTTTGATATCACGCTTTGCTATCGCATTCATTGCCTTTGGCCCTTCACGTGAAACCTTCTCAATGTTACACACAGAGAGAGAGAGAGAGAGAGAGAACATTTTATTGATGAATCCGGAGATGTTAGCCTGGTTAATGGCCTGGCTTGCTACTCCAGGAATTTAGCGGTGATTATGATATTTACAGTGATCACGTCTAACACAACACGTACATACAGTTACCTTTTCAATGAATGTTTACATCATCGACGTACGCTGAAAAACATACCAAATACGGCTTTAGCGTTTCTTTCATGATCGTCTGAAACCACATTGGAATTTCTTCTACCCGAACCGTCCGGGGTACTTAATGTACTTGCATCATCACCATGATCATAATCATCATCAGCCTGTTTAGGTCCACTGCAGGACGAAGGTCTCTTCCAAAGATCTCCAATCCACCCTATCCTGAGCGAGTTGGTTCCACGTTATGCCCGCAAACGTTTTAATTTCATCGCTCCATGTAACCTTTTGCGTGCCTCTGTTGTGTTTTCCCTCTCTTGGTATCTTTAGCAATGATAGAGACGAACTACAAGGCGTGATTGATGACCTAAACAGGGAAACTATTCAAATTGGGTTAAAGATGAATAGGCAAAAGACCAATGTTATTCTCAATAGCCTAGCTAAGGAACAGGAATATAAAATCAACAATGAACCCTTAGAATGCGTAAACGAATACGTATACCTGGGGCAGCTAATAACAGGAACTCCTAACCATGAAAAGAAATTCTCCATAGAATAACGATGGGGTGGAGCGTATTCGGAAGGCCTTACGAAATCATGACTGGAGAGTTACCGCTCTCACTAAAGCGAAAAGCATTCAAACTGCATTCTCACAGTACTAGCGTACGGTGCAGAAACATGAAGGATAACGAAAAAACTAGGGATGAACCTAAGGAGCACGCAACGTGCAATGGAAAGAAAAATTATAGGTGTAACGCTAAGAGATAAAAAACGAGCTGAATATATCAGAGAACAGACAGGAGTAGCCGATATTATTATATCAATTAAAAAAAAGAAGTGGACCTGGGCAGGACATCTCATGAGGAGGAAATATAACAGATGAAGAGTAAGAGCGATGGATACCAAAAGTACTTGCATTGTTAGTCAAAATAAGATCTTCGAATACCTGTCCCCTAATATCATCATTGGCGCCTCCCGAAAGCGTGCAGTGCGTAACATAACCCGCTATTAAAACTAGTTCGGGTAACTGTTCTGTACTATATTTTCCATGGCAAAGGACGTATGCAGTGGCGTGTATATGGAACCCTCAGTGACCGTTTCGTATGACACGATGGTGACAGCAGCGGCTTCAAGAGAGCTACGTGCAGCTATCGTTCAGGTTGCAATAGCGTTTTGGACAAAAATGGGAATGCCACTCGAGAGCCGGTTATCTTGACAGTGGTCACGACCAAGATAACCGGCAATGTCATATGAATATCTTCGTGTTCTTCGGACCTTAATTGGTCTCCTGTAATCATAAAGCTACTGGGAAGAGCATTCCTAGGATGTCGTTAATGTATCGTTAGTTGCGCAGCTGGCTTGTGCTGTTTGTATGCAAGATATAGGCTATGTGAAAAAAGCATTCAAAGTAAAACAGGCATTCATAAAGCTTTTGTTTCTCCCTTAGTGAATTACTTTATGTGATGGGAGTGGCAAACATTCATGTCGACTCTCTCTTCCTCTTCCGCGGGGGGGACTAACGGGCTGTACGGGTGACCTGTCAATAAAACCAGTCTTTCACATCTTTGTCCGACGGACAGACATCCACTGAATCGGCGTCACCAGGGTGATCTTTACTGTCATTTAGGCCTGGTCTCAATTCTGTGTTGGCTTCGGCCAACAGCCGAGGTTTTTTTAACTCCCTGAGAAAAGGCGCTTTATGCCTGTTCTATATTTTGGATCAGGATCAACCTGCGGCCACCTGATCCTAAAGTTCGACCTGTGTATCCAAAGAGACCGTCGGCAGTTCCTATCCGCTCTGCAGCGCTTGCGTGTAGATGGCTTTTTGGTTGAATGCAATGTGTTTACGAGCTTCACGATCACATTTTCCTTTGTCTTAATAGCAAGTATTTCTTTTTCTTCTTCTATTCAGGACAAGAGCATGAGCATGCTCCGTGGACGCCTTGCAGTTGATGCAGCACAACGGAGTTGTGTATTCCCCATCATCGTGTACGTTCTGGCCACACTTCGCGAAAGTTGAATGACCGCGGCACGACGCTCCCGTACCTCTAGCACTACAAGCACCGATGAGGGTTCTTGCGTAGGGCCCAACAAAAAGGTACAAGTGAGCAGCCATGACGCATGCAAGAAGGGTCGTGCGGGCAAAGGCTATTATAACATCCTTTGTTCGTATTTCCGTGTTGTGTCTTAGAATGCTGATAACTCGTGTGGCAAGTATGTCACGATCCCCTAAGGGGGTGTTCACAAGGGGGACTTCTCCCCGGGGGATAAAGGCGGAACCAAGAGACGTCAGCCGGCGGGGAGAAGTCCCCGAACAAGTCTCTCGCTCACACAGGCAAACCAACCGGGGGGGGGGGGGGGGGGGAGGCCAGTGTTACCAGACTACTACTGTACCGGAACTCACGGCACCACGAAAGCAACAACGCTCTTCGAGCGCGCGGAAATCAGTGCGTACTGTGCGGTTAAACGAAAAGGGGGCACAAACACTCGGATTTTGTCTATTGGGCCTGAGAGGAACGGCCAATCGTGTAAACACGCTTTTAACACGTGCACTGCTGCCTTTCGCAGAATGTCCCAGGTGAAAATGTGCAGCTGGGAATCTAACTGGTTTCAACAGGAACTAACTGGAATCAACTGGTCCCATTGGGAAGCTAAATGGGAAGCAAGTGGTCCCAGTTACAGGTCAACTGGGGAGCAACCGGCCTTAGTTGGGACCACTTCAACTGGGGACAACTCCAAGTGGTCCCAGTTGCCGGCCAAATGGTACCAATTAGAAACGAAGTGAGGGCGAACTGGTTTCCGCTGCGCCCATCTGGACACCAACTGGAAGGATAACCAGTTCTACTGGAACCAGTTGCCTTGACGGTCATTATTAGTTTTGTATCTGATTTGTTCGAAGAAAATAGAGTAAACAATTAACAAATGCATGGACGAAAGATGCTAAAAAATAAAATAATTTGCCCAAATACCACAATATTTATTGACAACAAGAAGCTGCATAACAGAAAATTCAGAAGCGCCTGTGCGCAAGTTTCGTAGAGCACATGTGGATGAGCCAAGGCAAGGCATAGGTGCGGGCCGCTGTGCTGTGGCCAGGGTGTCGGAACGAAATGTTTTTCGTTTTCGTTCTGGAACAAAAAAAAAACGTTCCGTAACGGTTCATAACGTTTTTTTTTCCAGTAAAGAAAAACGAACAAAATACTTAATATTAAAACTACCTTTTAAAAACAGCAAAATATACTGAATTAATACATAAAAATTCAAGAATAATTGTTGGGGTTTTACGTCCCAAAGCCACGATGTGACTATGAGGAAAGTCGCAAAGAAGTTTCGAAGCAAGGACACTAAAAAACTTGGTATTTAGTTTTCCTGGAATTTGAATCCCGAATTTTCGTCAAGGGGGGGCACACGATTTCACAAGCAGCAGGTCATCAAGTATACTCGCCGATAAGCGAGACCGCTGCTCTGAGCAAAACGTACTTTAGTGCCGAAAATACCCTCTCAACGCTGACTTGTGTGGCTGGCACACCAAGGGCCGCTTGTGTTCACATCTACAGCTCCGGTTGCCGCTCTTTGCGCTCGTCCCAAAATTTCAGCACATTCGTGCTTCTTGTAAGGCGCGGCTCCTTGTCCAGCATTTCCAGTAAGTGGGCGATGACCGTTGATGATGTTGCTCACGTTGCGCGACCTCGGTTGTTCCGTATCGCAGTTTTCCCGTGAAGCAAAAAACGATAAAAAATATTTCGTTTTTGCTCCGGAACGAAATAATAAATAACGTTCCGGTTACGTTTTCGTTCCGGTCAAAAATATCGTTTTTTTCTTTTTTCGCTTTCCTTTTTCGTTCCGTTTCGACACTCTGGCTGTGGCACATGTGATGTTTTGCGCCGAGGAACGTGTGGATGTTCGTTGCCTGTGTACTTAATTTGTGCTCAGTGATTATTAGACGTGGCACCTCTGGAAGAGATGACACTTCGGACGAGCGCATGCCAACTGTTTTCGCCAGGGACAACACGCTTGTGGATCTGGCGCTGCTTTCCTTGGTGCCGATGCACCAAGGAAAGCTCTCACATTTGAATGTGAGAGACGCCTCCGTGTATGAATTTTCACATTGAAAAGTGCTTCGAAGTTATTGCATTGAATTAAACTCTTAGTATCAGCCAGTGGCTGTTTGACGTTTGGCCTTTTTGGTAGGGTTGCATGTTGATAGTGTAACGAAGGAACGCGGTGTGCACAGCCCCGCACCAGTGAATAACAAGTGGGGCTTGGGCTGGATGTTGTTACGATTCCATCAATTATAATAAAGAAGTCCTACGTATTCGTGGACGCAGCATATGGCGCTAACGTAAGACGACACAGCGTAGGCCTCGCGGCCAAGATCGTAACATCCAGCCCAACACTGGTGCGGGGCTGTGCACAGCGCGCTTCTTCTTTACAATAGCAGTGATTTTATTTTAATTTGGCTGACAGCGTGGAAATACAATTGCTTTCAGGTGATAAAATACGTTCACGGCCCACGAAACATCCAAGATTTTGCCGCGTCTCCAAGAAAGCATTCAAGAAGATTCCCAGCCAGAGCACAAGCTGCAATATTTCTAATAAATGTCACGTTTCAGCACTGATCGAGCTTCTTCTGCTCTATGATCGACTTGATCTACAGATTTCGCGACCAGCAGTTTCCAACTCGATCACATGCGATGGCAACGAGCGATCTTTTCACTCATTAAACAATGATGTATGGTTCTAGCTGAGTATAGTTCAGAATCTCTGTTACGCATGTCTAACAGGGGCAAAAGTTTCACGCCGCTGCTACTGGCCCCACATAGGCTAGGTGAGTAGCAGCGGGGCCAATCGGAACCAGTAGCAATGGGGACCAGTTGGGACCAGTTCAAGTGGTTTATGGTCAAATTCCCAGTGGGGACCAGTTGGGACCAGTTCAAATGGTTTATGGTCGAATTCCCAGTGGGGACCAGTTGCCAGTGGATCCCGTCTGGGACCCATTGCAACTGGTCCCCACTGGGAATTTGACCATAAACCACTTAAACTGGTCCCAGTTATTTCCAGTTGCAACATTTTCACCTGGGGTCTCATTCACAAGTTTTGCGCAACAAACGTAGACGCGGCTGTCGCCAGCAGAAGTTCCCGGGTTTTTATAGTTTCACAGACGTCTTCGCACAGACATTTTTGGCGAAGTTGTTGGTACCCGCTCTTTCAAAATTCTACACTGCTTTTCGAAAATTCAATTAAGTATTCCTCCATGTTGGTCGGACTTCGGTCAACTGCAAGTACAGTATTTTCTTTGCTGTTTGTTTCACGTGCCTCGGCTGAAAATGGAAGCAATCTGGTAGCTTGATATCTGACAGCCGTTCATTGAAATTTTGGAGTGCGAAGAATTTAATGCAGACCACTGCTGTCTCTTCATCAGGCAGAATCAATCACCAGTTTAGCCATCCCCCGCCTCCCCACCCCCTTGAAAAAAAAAGAAAAGAAATACGCCGTTCTCTCAGCCGCAAAGAAATCTGAGGCATCAATAAATAATAATAAAAAAGGTTCTTGCAGCCCGTGTAAACACCTTTTTAAAGTATATATGCATAACGTCGGCGAGTCGGTACTATGGTATATATACTAAGTTTGTGTTGAATGCCGATCATTTTTCTCTCCTGTAGCAAAATTTTTTTTTTCTTCGGCACGCTGAAATCGCGTATCACGAGGGAATCTTTCTAAATGAGACTCGGGCAGTTTGCGGGAGAAAACAGAACTCTAGCAGGCATCTGCCCCATCCTTTCGGAGGGATCTTTTATTGCTTTTCGCCATCAATACGGCACAAAAAGCACTCGATGATTCCCTTAAAGCTCTCAAGCAAAACGGGCGGTGTCCAGACGCTTATCGAATTCATCATTTCGAAATAAATAAATACATAAATAAATAAGTGGGTCAGTTAAGCATCACTAGTCGTGGTATGGATCCCTAATCGGACGTGGTGTACTCTTCCACGAGTCAAAAAAAAAAATATATCCATCGTCGGTCAGTTTCGTCAACGCGGTGCCTGCAAGCGGAACACATATTTGGAAAGGTCGCCGTGACCGTGTCCACTGCTGCAGCTACGTCCAGCGTGTCCGCGAGGTTATTGTTGCCAAGCGCAAGCTCAAAAATTCCACCGACTCCCCCGCCAAGCGGGAAGCGTTTGTTCCGCTCGGTCAAACGGTCCCCGTCTCCCCGGGGATGAGCGGGGAGGCCGCGTAAGCTCGCAAAACCGTGACGTTGTTATCACGTGATACGCAATCCCTCCTTCCACGGCGGGGAGAAATCCCCCGTGTGAACACCGCTTAAGGCGTCCCCTCTTTCTGTGTCAGTGTACTTTAGCGCTGCTCTGTCAGATATGACACCACTTGTGTTGCTGATTGTTGAGCTGCGACAGCTATATAATGTGCTGACATTTATGTGAGTTTTATGAGATTTTTGGCTGTTTTCTGTGTTTCTATTCCTATCATGATGCCTCCGGAATTCATATTCTTGGCGTCGTCATCGCTCCTAATACATCCTTTATATGCATTAGCAATCGGGAAAGTGGCATGTCTTGGATTTCGCATGTCTTGGATCTCAGATCTCAGACGATACGAAAATAATTATTGAAGGTTGCACCAGTGGAGCAAGGCTGGCAAAGCAGAGATGCTGATCGGCCCTTGGCAGGTCCGGATTAATCTCCAGTGCACCCGCGTTTCTTCGTAGTCGGAGGCTTCTGGAAACGTCCCGCAAAGCACAGCGAGGTCCAGCGAGCTTTATCACCCATATTTATCTGAAAACATTATCACCAAGGTCCGGATAAAGACGATCGCGTTAAACCACAGAGGTGACAGCCATGGCGTATGTACCCTAGGCCTGACGCCACTCCGTTCCTTTGCGGCACTACACTATGCACAAGTGCATTGCCTTGCAAGACGCTGTGCACCACAGAAAACTGACACACACTCCACTACGTTTGTTTCGTTTTCCATCTGGCATTGCATAGAAGTGCACGAGCACTCTTGGGGACAAGAAATAAAAATTACCACAGTTTTGTAATACTCCGCGCAAATTATAAGAGCCTGATATGCTTCGCGCTTAGGAAACACACTGAGTAGCGATTTTCTTTTCTGAAAAATTCTTTCGTTGCTCCACTACCGCCCCTTTTGTGGGACCGATCATTCCGGGAGAGTGTGGCTCTTGGTTCCATAAATATCAGCAGTCGGTAGCCATGCTGGCCACCTACCACGAAGCCCAACGAGGAAACGTATATAAACTTTAGCTATATGTCGCTACTACAACCACATTGTCCTGACCAAGAGAAGCCAAGTTGCGCAGGCTTAAGCAGTGCCACCAGGAAAATAAACAAGAAACACAACACAAGACACGGTACACGAGAAAGAAAGACCAGCCTTCCAGATGCACGATAAGAAAAGCTGATTGCCTACTTCTCCAGGGTGAGTCAGTACGGGGTTGCTCTGTGTTTGAAGCACGGGCCAAAGAGGTGGTTTCCGGTTTCGGAGCGTCTTAATTCTGTCGTAACTAGCCAGAGTGACCGAGCCAGGCCGGGGAACCAACGCAGAACAGCTTTATTTTGCAGACGGTGAAGTATATATAGGCGGCTTGCCTATGACGTAACACAAGGCAGTGGAGTGGATGACGTTTGACACGTGTTGGCACTGCACTTCTTATCAAATTCTAATTTACCAGTAACCGACTCAACCACCTGGATGCTCTTTTCCCCAAACGTGACGAAGCCATGCACAGCTATGCTTGGGAGGGTGTCATGTGCGCGCGAAAGTGTGTGCCTGTGTTGGTGCGTTTGGGCTGTAGAATTGTGTAATGGTGTGAAGAGCACGTGTATCACTTTTGGCACGTGTATCACTTTTTGTCAATGTGGACATATGCACAAAAGACATGAGACCGCGCCTATGTGATGTGCGCAAGAGTTTGTGTGCCTGTGTTCCATGCGTGAGGAGAAAAAGATGACGACGATGAAGCTCTCGCACGCGCCAAGACGCGCGTGCGCGAGCGTGGTAGAGAACTGAGGAAAAGAAGAGAGCGGGGAGACGGACTTCAGCGTTCGACACAGTCGGGTGCCCGGGCCCGAGTGTCGAGGCTCTCTGCCAGCGGTCCACGAGTTCGAGCTCCGGGCTTCACGTGGCCACCTGTGGGTCCTGCCCACCACATTACCTGCTGCAAGGCGCTTTGGGATCCAGGAATCTTCCATCAAGCCTTCGCTCTTTCGTCTCCTCAGCGCTCTCCTCCACGCTCGACGCCAGGCAACGCTACAGCGGCTCCCTCCAGTAACCGTCCCGCCAGACCGTGAGCCTGTGCCGGCTGAGACTCTTGTTCTCTTATTAGGGACGCTAAATTTGTTTCCTCTTCTTTTTTTTGTTTATCCGCTCTCCAAAGTGTATGTGTGTGTGCAGTGCGCGTCTTCTATCAATATAAATTGTCATCTGAAACGCACAAGCAGCCTCGTCGCTTCGATGGGAACGCCCGCGCTCCCAGCTTAAATACATCCTTCTCGAACCTATCATGAGAGAGGGGGAGGGGGTGTGACCCTTCCCCACTTTCGCGTGTACGTGGTATCGTCAGGCCCCAAAGGTGTGGTGATGCAGAAGACCCTACCGGGTACTTACTGCATACGAGGCAATAGGTTCCTACACATGATGCTGACCAGTTTCCTGTTTGTCATCCAAATCTCGACTTTTGTTTAGATTACGCATGTGTCAGTAGAATATCATATTTGCTCATCTTTTACCCACCGTCCCTGCAATCATCACACCATTACACAGCCCCGCAATTATCGACGAGGATTTATGCTAGTCCACGTCGCCACCTTCCATCGAAGCACATGCCCTGACTACTCAACACTGTGTCCCCTTTTAGGGGACGTCATAAACCGCGATGCCTAAAATGGGCAAGGTGGCACAGTGGGCATGGTGGAAACGCGTCGGCAACTATGCGCTTCAAGCCTTTCGTCTTTCTGATGCAGGCTGGTTATTTATTTTGGAAATTAATCATATAAAAGGAATGATGTTTTTCTGTTGCTGCTAACTGGTCCACAATGTCTTGAGCGTACTGTTTCAATCTGCCTCTACTTCATGGATTTGTCGTCAGTGTTTAGTTGCGTCGACATAAATTCTGCACTCAGATGATCTAATAGTTCGACTGCACATGATGAAGCATCATCATCAGAGATTTTACGTGATCGCAGCTTACGTCGTCAACTCTAGGTGTCAATGCTGGCCTACTTTTAGTTGCCAGCGAGGACTTCTGGAGTTGAAGTGTATGTAGTTAAAGTGTATGAAGTGTATGACTTCTAGAGTTGAAGTCGAAGTGTATCTTAATTTCTATTTATATGTACCTTAACGCGCGTTTTTTCCTAAACCAACTCCGCTCTCTCCTTGTCCCTTAACTTTACACTTACCATTTTCTGTTCCATAGCTCGCTGCGACGTCAGTTTAAGCTGAACATTATTAGCCTCCAATTTCCGCACCGTAGGTGAGTACCGATAAGATGTAACTGTTATACACTTCCCCCTTCAGAGGCAATGAACATTCATTATCTGACAATGCTTGCGAAATGCACTCCACCCCATTCTTATCTTCCTAATTATCTCAGCCTCATGATTCGGATCAGGGGTGACTACCTGGCTTAAGCCGACATATTCACTTCCTACTTCCAATACCTTGCCAGCTATCTCAAATTGCTGTACTCATTGAAGGCTATTGTAGAATACCTTAGTTTTCTGCATATTAATTTTCAGGACCACTGTTCTACTTTGCCTGTTCAGGTCAGTAATCATGCTTTGTAGAAGGCACCTTTGCTCAGTTTAAAGATCGACTAGAATCACTGAAATGCGGCTTTTGAAATCTGTGGGTATGCCAAACCAAAGTACCTGCCATTGAGTTGTACGTGAGCACCACGAAAAGTGCCGTAACTTACATTGCTGAAAAAGTTCACGATCCGGAGAATCGAAGCCAGAGGAATGGCATTGTGGTTGTTGTTGTTTTGTGTGGTTTTACGTCCCAAAGCCAGTTCTGATTATGAGAGACGCCGTAGTGGAGGGCTCCGGAAATTTAGACCACCTGGGGTTCTTTAACGTGCACTGATGAGGAATAGCATTGTCATTTAGGGGTTTTTTAAACCTGCAGAAGCAACGTTGTCAGTGCTTACTTCACGCATATCTAATGCTTTCTTTAAGGGCAACTTGGATTCACGAGTAATTGGAATTGCGAGATGCCACCGGTTATGCTCGAAGTGGCCTACTAAAATCAGGCTAAATATGGTAAAGTTATTGGACTATCGCAAAAACTATCGCAAACCACTTCCGTACCACCTCCATACATACGATTATTCTGGCATCGATATATATAAATAATTTATTTAGTCATCACTATCAGCAGCATGTTTGCTTACTGCAGCGGTCTGTCCCATTCTTTGACTAGCTTTCCCTGTATTAAGTGCAGCGAAACTGTATGCCCACGAAAATTGACGTTGATAATTCAGCTGTCACACACCTGCTTCATGGTTTTATATATGCAGAATAATGTTCCATTAAGTGAAAGCTCACGCGCATGAGCTTAAAGCAGGGCAAACAAGGCCAACAGGACAAATTTAACCTACACATGTACAATAAGCTTCCCTAAGGCATAGCTTGCCAAGTGACAACACAGTACCAACACACATTACCACACATGTTCTTCATCTTGTTCACCTCCTGATGCCACAGAGCTGCAATGCCAAATAACACTGAGGTCATAAAGGCAGCTCCGGATCCCCCACTGCTTCCCTTTTTGAAGGTGACAGCCTGCAGGCCTTATTTGCATTGAAAGCATGGCATACTTACTGGCACGGAGATCTTAGAGGCACCAAACGGGAGACGTAGTGGCACAGAAAAAGCTGTGGCACCACAAATCCTGAACTATAGACCTTTCCATAGGCACTCTCGCACCGGCGAGCCGGAACCTGTTTTTTTTTCGTCTGCTAGCACGCGGGAGGGAGCTCTGAGCCACGCTCCCTTTCGTTGGGCTGTTTGTTGCGCCGAGTTGCCCATACGTTTTGCCGTGCTTGCACATTGAGCGCGCTGTTTTACTCTCACCACAGCGATTTAAATTTCCGTTAAGAACAGCCTACCGATAGGGTATCACCGCACTGTTTACAGTTGCACCTACATCCAGAAGAAAAAAATGCTGCGCGTAAACGTCTGTGCAGCAAGCACAACGTTGCTCAGGAGTGCGGCGGCACACTCACTGACGTACTCGTGCAAAAACGCCGCACCCCTCCTGTTCCCACGCGGTCTAACGCTGATGTCGCCAACAACCCCTCAACCTAGTCAGTGGTATTCTTAGCATGTGGTACGAATGTCCCAGATTTCTACTTTCATTCTCTCTCCCTCCTCGATTAGCTTCAACCTTTAGAGCTAAACGCGTTTCACCAAAGGAAGGGGCTTTAGCATGGACATTCCTTTCTCTTTCATTTTCATTTCTTGCTCTGGTCCTTTCTGCTGTATGCCTCCAGCTTATGCGAAGGGCTTTTCACTTTCCCACTGACTTTCAGTCTGCAGCAGCGGCCAAGAAACAGTCGGTCTTCTTCCTGTGTGAGCTGCCGTACGCACATCCCGGAGCCTTTGTCGTTTGTTGAAGGGAGGCTGTATGCTTATTTTGACTGCGTGCTGGTGCTTTATATATATATATATATATATATATATATATATATATATATATATATATATATATATATATATATATATATATGGCGCACGAACATGGCGATGGTAGGAGAAGCCGAGGAAGAGGAAGTGCGCGTGCATTAGAATAAATGCATAGCGTCTGAGTCACGGCCCGTCTCTGTGTTATAGCGTCACAAAAGTCGGCAGGATCGACCTCATCAACCTGCCATGGCTAGGCCAAAGCCTCCGCTCAACATACCGAAGTACAAAGGAACACCAGAAGACGTCCCCATCGACAAGTGGCTTCAACTTTTCGACATGAAGGCGTCCGAGGCATCGTGGACACACGGCGAGCAGGTCAGTCACTTCAGCGAATACATAGAAGGGGAAGCGTTCAAGTGGTACCTGACAGAGATTTTCAGCAACGTCGAGACATGGGACGATATAAACCGCGCCATGCAAAACCGCTTTGCTACGACTGACGGAGATGCCTTCCGTCTCTTCATTCACTACCGGCTGAAAAGAGGGCAGACCATCAAGGAATACTACGAAGGAAAAAAGCGACTGGGCTCTTTGGCCGACCTTAAAGAATGCCACATGATTTCTGGACTGACCGACGGTGTTCCTCCTGATGTGGAACTGGCGCTCGCCGGACTGTCTTTCTAAACGTCGTCAGAGTGGCTCGCCGCTGCTCAACGGGTGGAGACATCCTTAAGACGGGTGAGAGGAATTTCCTTTGCTCGTAATGTTAGTAATGCATCAAGAGCTCCACGTCTCTTCAGCCGACCGCAGCAGCCAACATTAGCTTCTCGGCCGCGAGCTCCGCAAAGCGAATGTAGATCTTGCTCAGCCGCAGGTTTCCCACGACAGTTTCAGTGGCACAACGAATGTCCGCGCCGTGGCAACGTGTCCGCTATTGAGACAGCATCGGGAAACGAGGAGGGCGACCCACCCAGAGTTTCATTAATACACTTCAGTTCTCTCGTCAACGGAAGACCAGTAACTGCAATTCTTGATACAGGAGCAACCATTACTTGTATCAATGAGGATGTGTACAAGCAGCTCAAACTTCAGTTGATGAGAGACTCCAGCATCACGGTGCAGCAAGTTACTTCAAGCATTCGAACTTTGGGTCGCGTAAACATTCAGTTGCAAGTTGGGAATGCCACAAAGAAAGTTTATGCCCACGTTCTGCGAGGCATGAGAACGCAATTAATTCTTGGCCTAGACAGCTCTTCGTACTTCAATCTTTCTGTAAATTTGGCAAGCAAGTCTGTGACCCAAGGGCCTGAAAATTTGAACCTACCGAATCATAATGAAAAGAAGACCATTAAAGCCCCGCAGATGAGGACCCTGACTTCGGAAAACTTGTCAGAGCATGAATCTGCGGTGCTCAACTCTCTTCTAAACAAATATGACGATATATTCTCTAAATCCCAGACAGATATTGGATGCATCACTACTGAGCAGCATAGAATCGCACTTACGAGTGCTGTCCCTATCCATCGAGCTCCATACAGATGTTCACAGGCAGACAAAGCGGAGATTAACAAACAAGTTGACGCCCTCATCAAGCAAGGTGTTGTAAGACCTTCGCTGTCTCCGTACGCTGCACCTGTGATCCTTGCGGAAAAAAAAAGGCGAAGGACGTACTCGTTTGTGTATTGACTACCGCAAACTTAATGCCATAACTGTACCCGACTACCAACCAATTCCACGTATAGATGATATCCTTGACCACTTGGGAAAGGCGGAGTTTTTCACTACGTTGGATGTAACATCGGGATACTGGCATGTCCGAATGCATCCCGACGACGTTCAGAAAACTGCGTTCGTCACGACTAACGGTCATTATGAGTGGTTGGTAATGCCTTTCGGGTTAAAGAACGCTCCGGCTAGATTTGAAAGAGCCATGAAATCTCTAATAGCCAAACATCAGCTCACTAATGTGAACAATTACTTCGACGATGTGGTCGTATACTCCGAGACATTTGACGATCATATACGACACCTCGAGGCACTACTGTGTACTGTGACGCATCTGGCGAAGGTATTGGTGCAGTGCTGAAACAGCCTGACGACAAAGGCAAAGAACATCCCGTTGCCTATTATTCCCACAAACTACTCAAGCACGAGGTGAATTATGCTATTACAGAAAGAGAATGTCTTGCCATTATAGATGACATTGATAAATGGCATTGCTACCTTCATGGAAAGCCATTCACTGTTGTAACGGATCACGCAGCACTCCAGTGGTTGAAAAATATTAAGAATCCTCAAGGTCGCCCATTCCGCTGGTCTCTAAAACTGTCTATGTATGAAGTAAACATCAAACACCAAAAGGGTGTAAGCAACGTCGAAGCAGATGCACTTTCCAGAGCCCCAATAGTTCAACTTCTGTCACACGACGAACTTCAACGATGCAGCAATGAGCGCCCAAAAGGAACGTATTCAATGGACAACAACATAGTCATCGTCAAAAGAAAAGGACTAAGGAAGATATATGTGCCCCATGAACTACGCCCAACCATTCTTAAAAACGCACATCAACATTTCGGGCATATCGGAGTAAAGAAGACACTATCACTCCTGTCTCCGCAATACTATTGGCCGGATATGGTAGCCGATGTTTCTGCCTACATTCGCCATTGCGAACCTTGTCAGAGATGCAAGAAAACGAAAACAAAGAAGTATGGGACACTGGAATCACTACCTCCAGCTGAAGAACCTTTTGATCTCTTTGCGATGGACACCATTGGAGGATTTGCTGGATATGGCTCATCAAAAAGATTTATCCACTTGGTTATTGACCATGCTACTCGCTACGTGTGGGCGTTCGCTCATAAAAGTGAAAACAGCGATGCCTATATCTCATGCTTAAAAACCATTTTTGCTGCCGGAAAACCACGGAAGTTCCTTTCAGATCGTGGAACAGGGTTCACTGCTGGAAAAGTTAAACAGTTTTTAAAGCATAACCGAATACACCAACTCTTCACCTCAACTCATCATCCGCAATGCAATGGTATGAACGAGCGGACAAACCAGACCATTGTAACCAGACTTAAATGCAAGATCAATGACGAGCCACAAAAGTGTTGGACTAAGCTGCTCTCGGATGTAATAGACGAATACAATAGAACGCCCCACGAAGTTACCGGCTACGCACCTTCCTTCCTCATGTATGGAATTCCATCTTACCCAACTATACTGGAACAACGAGAAGAAACTGTTGAACAAGCACGAAAAGCTGCGGTTAACAATTCTCTCGCCTACCACAACAAGAACAAAGTCATCTATGATAAAAAATTTCTTCCGATTGAGTTTCAAGTTGGCGATCTTGTCCTTTTCGAGACACCGTGGCATCCTAACAACGGCAAACTGAGTTCTCTCATGGAAGGGCCCTACAAGATTCTACGCAAGGTCTCACCAGTGAACTATGAGATCAACCGCTCTGTGTTGCCCTTAGGTAGAAACTCTGACATTGTGCATGTTAGCAAACTGCGGCGTTATTTTGCCTCTTCTGAACTGAGACTTTCTCGAGGGGAGGGGGATTAGTGTGGCGCACGAACAAGGCGATGGTAGGAGAAGCCGAGGAAGAGGAAGTGCGCGTGCATTAGAATAAATGCATGGCGTCTTAGTCACGGCCATTCTCTGTGTTATAGCGTCACATATATATTCAAAAGAAGAGGTTCACACGATTAACAAAAGGATTAGAAATTCACTGATGTTGCGTTCTGTGGACGGGCCTTCAGAGTAAAAATTGTTTGCAGAGCACCCTCCTTTTAAAAGTACAGGAAGGGGAGAGAGTGCGGCTACAAAGGCGTATTCTGTACACGGAATGGCTATGAAGTCTTCCTGGACAGAACACGGGATCGGCTCCGGCGAGTCACGAAGCGGCACTGTAGCCTCTCAAGTAACAGCAAGGCGGCACACATACAACCCCGAGGGATTCTACTACCTGTATGTAACGCAAATGTAAAGCCTCTCTACATTGTGACAATGGCAATCAACAAAGCAGAAAAGATAAAAAGAAACAACGAAACAAAAATCTGATTTATTGACTAACGGCTGGAATATCTTGTAATGAAAAATATAAACAATGAAGGAGGAAAAATGGACACAAAATAAGAGATATAAAAATTTAAGTGTGAAAGAATGCATTGTAGTTGTTTGAAATCACTTCCTCATAATGGCAGTGCCCTAGACCTCGGGAAACATGTGAGTTTACCCATGTTTTCATTAATGCCCGAGGTAGCGGCTTTGAACTTATAAATGAGGTAGGACTCACGAACCTCGCCGTCGTGGTGCGTCCGAAAGCCCGATTCCAATATCATTGCCTTCAGGTCGCTAAATGAATGGCCGGGAAGGTGCACATGTTTAGAGAGGGGAAAATTCAAGGAAGTTTTTGCGTTTGACTTGTAATTACTAAACCGTATTCGGAAAGGTGTTTCTGTCTGACGAATATATTGTTGATTATATTTAGTGCACTCGAGCAGGTAAATTACATTAGCCGTGTCACAAGTGAACTTTCCTTTAATTTGTACAAAAAAGTTGGACGCGGTGCTTGTTGCTTTTTGTGTAGTTCTAATATAAGGATAGACCTGGCAACGTGGCTTATTACACGGCCTGCAGCCAGTGCCACAACATGGATTTAAAGTTTGATTTAGTTAAGATGTCGCGTAAATCTGTGTTTCGTCTGCACACGACACGAGGCGGTTCCACGAATGTGCATTTGAGGCGATCACTTTGAGTAAGAATGTTGTGATGTTTTATTAAGAATAGCTGATACCTTCGGCAGCAGTGCAGAATAATTGTTACGTTAGTGTTGTGTTCCCTGCTCGATGACTGATTCTTGAGAATTTCAGCGAGGTCAAGCATGTCTGTGCGAGTTATAGCATCGTCAATTATTTTTTCCGGGTATTTCTGTTTGAGGGGCACCTTTTTGATTTGTGCAAAGTTAATTTTGAAATCTTCTTGTTTTGAACATATGCGTTTAAATCGATGTGCTTGACTGTACGGGATGCCCGTGTTACGTCGCCGCACATGCCTATTGTGAAAAGGTAAGTATTGATTAGTGTCCGTTGGTTTCCTATAAAAGTTGCAAACCAACTTGTGTTTCAAAAGTGACATGGTCACATTTAAAAAGTTTATGCTCTGCCTAGAGTATTGATGAGAATAGATTGGTTTTTCCGTGATGCCAAATTAAAAAGATATCATCAATGTAACGTTTATAGTGCAGTGGCTTTAAATTACGAGAACCAAGAAGTTCTTTTTCACGTACTGCCATAAAGATATTGGCATAATTAGGGCCAATTCTCGTTCCCATTGACGTCCCGCTAAGGGAAGGAAGCCATTTCAAACAACTACAATGCCTTCTTTCACACTTAACTTTTTTTATATCTGTTATTTTATTTTCATATTTTTTTCTTCATATTTTATATTTTTTTCATTACAAGGTATTCCGGCCGTTTGTCAATAAATCAGGTTTTTGTTTTTTTGTTGCTTTTTTACCTTTCTGCTGTGGTGATTACCATTGTTACAGTGTGAAGTTGCTTTATAATCGCGTTACATATTAGTACTAGAATCCCTCGGCGTTGTAAGCATGTCGCCTTCCTGTTAACTGAGAGGCTACGGTGTAGCTTCGTGACTCGCCGCAGCCGATCACGTGTTCTGTCCAGGCAGACTTCATAGTCATTCCCTGTGCAGACATACGCCTTTGTAGCCGCACTCTCTCCCCTTCCTGTGCGCTTAAAAGGAAGGTGCTCTGCAACACATTTTTACTCTGATGAAGGTCGGTCCACCGACAGCAACGTCAGTAAATTTATATTCTTTTTGGCAATCGTGTGAATGTCTTATTTTGAAAATATTTATTTGGGCTCAGAGAAATCTTCTTTCCGAACTATATGAAGTGTGAGCGCTAAATACACAGTTCATTGTCTTCATCTGTTCATTGCCTTCATACCCATCATACCAATCATCATCAATGCCAATCATCACCATCATCGCTGGGTTTGGCCACTGCTATCTGAGAGGCTGTCTCGCGCGCCAGTGTTCTAATAACACGGTACTGTCGCCGTACTACACGTCGCCTCACAAGTAGTGGAGCGTGAGTTCGTTCCCAAGTCCTCTTGCTCTACCGGTCATCCCTGGAGCTCCGCTCTGGTCGACGGTAGTGCTTGTCAGCACAAGCGATGGCACGAAACGACGCCACGCCTGTTCAGCTAGCTGGGCCTGCTAGGACTGTCTACGCCCCGCAGCGTGACCCTCAGGTATTTTCTGGCCTTCAAGGCGTAGAAGAGTGGCTCGAAGATTATGACAGGGTCAGCGATAAAAACCGTAGGGACGAGCCACATAAACTTAGCAACGTTCCTTTCTACCTCAGAAAGGTCACTAAGACGTGGCTTTACAATCACGAAGGCGACTTCCCTGACTGGTCCGCATTCACTGAGCAACTGCGTCAGGTATTCGGCACATCGGTCGGACACTCCGAAGTAGCGAAACAGAAACTTGCTACACGTGTGCAGGGGGCTGACGAATCATACACTTCTTACCTTAAGTCGCCGAGCTCAAACTGATATACCGGAGGCCTATCGCACACGCCATATACGCAAAGGCATCAACTTCATTGCCTTCAACGCACTCCTCCTCCAAAGTCCAAATACCGTCCGCGACATTATCAACACCTGCCAACGCCTGGACGCGCCCTTTTCAATTCGCCTTCCGCACCTTCTGTGATGATGGCATTAGTGGGAACGAGAATTGCGAGCGCTATTTGCAGCATTGTGAGAGAGCTGCAAGGCTATGCTTCCGGTAAAATTCCCGTGGTGCATGCCCGTCCTGCTCGAAACCTGCGCGACATCATTAAAGAGGAGCTGGCGTCTATGTGAAATGCTGCATGTTTCCAATCACCTGTGCCCGCTTGCGTCCCTTCGTATGCCGACGTTGCCTCGCGGCCCCCTGCGCCCATTGCGACGGTACCTACAGACCACGACCACTGCTTCGGTGCCTACGACCACGTAGTCTCTTTTGCAGCAAAGGCTCCCGCTCGAGCGCATTATCCTGCGTGGCGTCCACCGCGCCCAGTTTGTTACTACTGCGGCATTCGTGGCGACATCTCCCGTTTCTGTCGCCGATTTCAGCAAGATGAAAGATGGGGGTATTCCTACTACAAGCACGACTTCATTCCAAGAACAGACGCATATGCTCCTGCACCATATACGCCATCACCACGTCGTTCTCCTTCACCTCCTTTAGCTCAAGCCATGCCTCGACCTTCTCGGTCTCCCCGCCATTCTCCGTCGTGTCATTCTCCGTCGCCGTTCCGCCGTACGACATCGCCATAGCGTGCCGCTCCTATCGCTCTCGACAATCGCTCGGAAAACTAAAGGCTGCAGTTTTTGGAGGGGAAACTGTACGTCATCGAAACGTCACAATTCCTCCTCCTCGCCCTGCAAATCTATTGACTGTAAGTGGGGAAGGTATTTCTGTTGATGCCCTTGTCGATACTGGAGCCTCAATTTCAGTCATTCGCCGCGAACTCTGCTTTCGTCTCCGAAAAGTGCAAACACCGTACTCTGGTCCAGTATTATGTGGTGCTAATGATAATCCGATTTATGCTACTGGGCAATGTACAGCTCGTGTTACCATTGACGGAGTTCGCCACCGTATACAGCTCGCTGTGCTTTCTTCATGCGCTCATAACCTCGTAGTAGGCTGCGACTTTCTCTCGTCGGCTTCTGCAGTCATTTCGTGCGACCAGCCTCTTATCCATATTATAGACACCGAGCTCTCTAATGTCGCCAACATCTCGCCTCTGCCCCTTGTAACGGCTGCAGATGTCATCCTGCCTCCAGGCGAAGGACACGTTCTTACAATTACGGCACGAAGCTCAATAGGCGGGGACGCAATGGTTATCCCTTATCAGCGCTGCATTCTTCGAGGAATTGCCATCGACGCTTGTCTGGTACGGTTCTCACTTAGTTATGCCAAGATAACCACTTACAACATAACTGCAAAAGGGTCTACCATTGCCAGCAGTGATGAGTGCGCCCTGGAATGTATCGGTACCGGTTTACCCCCCCCCCCCCATCAGCCTTTCGGCGAGCACCCGAGGCATGTTCTTCCAATGCTCTCAAGGACACTTTAGGCACAGACGTTAACCCAACCCAAAGTGAAGCCTTGCTCTCTCTCTCCTAATGAAGCGTCAGACGTGTTTTGACGTTTATTCGGATGGATTGCGTCAGACATCAGTAGCCGCTCATCGCATCGAAACCGAAGGCTCGTGCATAATTCGCCGACGTCCGTACCGCGTATCGTCGTCCGAACGTACATTTATAGAAGAACACGACAACGACATGCTTGCACGCAACGTTATAAGGCCTTCAGCCAGCCCTTGGTCGTCCCCTGTTGTGCTGGTGAAGAAGAAGGACGGCTCAGTCCGGTTTTGTGTCGACTATTGGGCACTGAACAAAATTACCCGCAAGGATGTCTATCCTATGCCTCGTAGTGATAATGCCCTGGACACTTTACAAGGTGCCGAGTACTTTTCCAGCGTCGACTTACGCTCTGGCTACGGGCAGATTCCGATGCATGAGTCTGATAAAGAGAAGACTGCCTTTGCCACTTCTGATGGCCTATTTGAGTTCAATGTCATGCCATTTGGACTCTGCAATGCCCCAGCCACATTCGAACGAATGATGAATACGGTGCTGCATGGCTTAAAATGGAGGACCTGCCTGTGTTACCTGGACGACATCGTCATCTTTTTGACCAATTTTTCCCAACACCTCGAATGCTTAGGCGAAATTATCACGTGTCTCGCCAATGCCGGCCTCCAGCTAAACACTAAAATGTGACGATTTCCAAGACGCAGCATCACGTTGTCAGTAAGCACGGTATTTTTTATTTAGTTACAGAGCTCCTGCAACACCGTAGTGGCATTACTGCCGGGGGTATACATAGAAAGTCCACTATGGTTGCTAACATTTCTGCGATAGTACACTTTAAAGGGGCACTGACACCAAAATTTCTTTGCTAAGATAGCCTGCTGGATGGATTTTCGTGGACATACACATGTCATCTACCAAATCTCAATGGTGAACACAGCTCCGAATCTTATTTAAATGAATATTGCCGCCATCTATGTTCAAGTTACGCGCGCCAGCTATTTCCTGCGAGCAGCACGCGCCTGCTTCTCCCGTTCCACGGAGGTGCGCGCGAACCGCGCAGTGCAGAAAGAGAAGAAGAGGAGGTGTGCATCTCTGAGCGAGTTGCACAGCGTTCGCACAGGCGCCATCTGAGACGCTTCCAGTTTATTGTTTTGTGTAAGGCACAAGTTCGCCTACTTTAACCTTTCTAATTAAACACTTTTTTATTGAAGTGTGCGTGACAAATCTGGTGGAGTTGCTGGGTAATGCATCCAAGTCCTCGCATTGGAGCCAGCAGCCCGGAACCTCAGAGAGTTGCACCAAACGAGCTCACTCCTGTGCACCGCCGTAGCAGCTGGCGCCTACGGGGTGAGGCTCCCGAGTTTTCACCTTTGGCAGACTGTAACCGGGCATCACCAGCGTTCGTGAACGGACACGCTACCGAAATGGCAACCCAGGCCCCATCATCTTACGTAGTGATGAATTCGCCGACGACGCCAGAGCCTTTCCACGGCGACACGTTCGAAGACGCAGAAGACTGGTTAGAACACTTTGAGCGCGTCGCAAGGGTGAACGGATGGGATGAAGATCGCAAGCTGCGGTACGTGTACTTCGCGTTGCGGGATGGCGCACGAACATGGTTCGAAAATCACGAGAGTGCCATTTTGACCTGGGATGATTTCCGACGGGAGCTGTTGGCCACATACCCAAGTACAGATCGCAGGGAGAAAGCCGAAGCGGCCCTCCAAGCAAGATGCCAGCGCACAAATGAAAGTGTGGCAACGTACGTTGAAGACATCTCTCGTCATTTCCGCCGCGCAGATCCGAACATGTGAGCGGATAACAAGCTTCGCCATCCCATGCGCGGCGTGAAACGGGAGCTGTTTGCCGGTTTGGTTCGGAGCCCACCACGCACCGTCGCCGAGTTTCGTGCTGAGGTGACCACAATGGAAAGAACCCTGCAAAAGCGGGCGAGGATGTACAACCGCGACATCAACATCGCTTCCGCAGACGCAATGCCAACTGTCTTCGGAAAGAACATGGATGTTTTACGCGAGCCAGTCCGCTCCTTAGTGCGAGAAGAGCTGCAGAGGCAGCGACATGACCAAAGCCCCCCAGCGCTCTCGTCACTGGCCGACGTAATACGAGACGAAGTCCGACAGGTAGTTGAGGAACCACTTGCACAACCGGATGCACAGCTAGGAGCACCACTACAGCTGCCACCGAGAGTCTCATACGCTGAAACACTGCTACGAGAAGCCCCCGCGCGCATGGACGTCGCAGCCGCTACAATGAGACGTGCGATGCCTCCACCTGCTCTCCCACCAACAGAGTGGAGACCAAGGAAGAAAGACATATGGCGCACTCCTGACCGGCGACCTCTGTGCTACCACTGTGGATAGGCGGGCCACGTCTACCGAATTGCCAGTATCGTCAGGCGGGACTTCGCGGTTTCCCAATAAATGCGCCTCGCCCTCGGTATGGTGAACGTCCCATTGAAATTGAGGAGTACCTGGCGAGTCGTGAAGCTTCGCATGACGTTCCGCAGCATCAGCCTCGATCGACGGCGTCGCTGAGACATCGATCGCCAAGCCCTCGACCGTCATCAAGCTCCCCGACGCCAAGGCGCCGCTCACAAAACCCTCGTGGGGAAAACTAGGTTCAGCGACCTGTGGAGATAAGGCCGCTAACGACGCTGATACAGAAGAGCCTCCATCGCTGACTCCGAACGAGGACGATAAACACAGGAGCGGACACCGTGATGGCGAAATCACTTCCGACTTGCGCGTATTTGTTGACGGCTATGAAGTGGTTGCTCTTGTGGATACAGGTGCAGATTACTCCGTTATCAGCAGCGAGCTAGTCAGAACACTACGCAAAGTACTGACGCCTTGGAGAGGATCACCAGTTCGCACCGCAGGAGGGCACCTCATAGAACCGACGGGAAGGTGCACCGCTAGAGTCGGCATATGAGGTTTCACCTATGTCGCTAGTTTTATTGTGTTGGCAGAGTACTCAATAGACTTGATTATTGGCATGGATTTCCTACTGGCTAACGGCGCTGTGATTAATCTACAGGAAGCATGCGTTTCATTTTCAACGAGGCACGCTATCGCAACGTTTGAAGCTGAAGAAAAATTCTATGATTTATGTATCGTGTACGACGACGTCGTGGTGCCTCCGAGGTCCAGCGTAGCTGTCGAAGTAAAGAGCAATGCATTCAGTGACTATAAGGGGCTTGCGGACAGCAACACCGAGCTGATGCTTGAAAAAGGAATCTGCATGGCAAGAGGTCTTGTTCAACTGCATGGCGGGTGTGCTAATGTTCTGCTCACCAACTTTGGAAATGAAGTACAGCACGTTGCAAAAGGAGCTGTGATTGCAAGGCTTCATGACTTCATCCAAGTAGCGGACCTGAGCGCTTCTGATACCTCGCTATCCGATTCTGAAGATGTGAACTCTATCATCAGGTCCATTGATATCGCGCCAGGACTACTGCCTAACCAAAAGGAACAAATAAAAAATCTCGTAAAGGAATTCGAAGCATGCTTTTCTACGTCATCTAAAGTCCGACGTACTCCTATTACGAAACATCGGATCATTGTCGACGAATTAATCAGACCGATATGCCAGCACCCTTACAGGGTGTCACGAAAGGAAAGAGAGGCCATCGGGAATCCAGTTAAAGAAATGCTCCGAGATGACGTCATTCAGCCATCCACAAGTCCATGGGCCTCACCAGTAGTACTTGTAAAGAAAAAAGACCAGTCCTTGCGCTTCTGTATCGACTACCGAAGGCTGAATTCCGTAACTAAGCGAGACGTTTATCCCCTTCCGAGAATCCATGACACTCTGGATAGACTACGAGACGCGAAGTTCTTTTCCTCCCTGGACTTGAAGAGTGGATTCCGGCAGATCGAAGTGGACGAACGAGATCGCGAGAAGACGGCATTCGTGACACCG
The DNA here is from genome assembly GCA_013339685.2 of Hyalomma asiaticum. Taxonomy (NCBI): domain Eukaryota; kingdom Metazoa; phylum Arthropoda; class Arachnida; order Ixodida; family Ixodidae; genus Hyalomma; species Hyalomma asiaticum. Next base: position 63,858,801 of record CM023489.1, read on the forward strand.
GACGGACTATACGAGTTCAAGGTACTTCCATTCGGCCTTTGTTCCGCTCCCGCCACGTTCCAGCGGATGATAGACACTGTACTTTCAGGCCTGAAATGGCAGTCCTGTCTCGTTTACCTTGACGATGTTGTAGTTTTTTCTGCTACCTTCGAGCAGCATCTCGAACGACTGCGAGCCGTGTTAGAAGCAATTAATTCAGCAGGCCTGACAATTAAGCCGCAGAAATGTCATTTCGGCTTCCACGAGCTGCTTTTCCTCGGACATGTCATTAGTGCGGAAGGCATTCGACCAGATCCTGAGAAGACGGCGGCCTTGGAAAATTTTCCGAAACCGCCGGACAAAAAGGCTATCAGGCGATTTTTAGGGCTCTGCGCGTATTACAGACGCTTCGTGAAAAATTTCTCGAAGATTGCCGAACCACTCGCAAGACTGACGAAGCAAGACACATCCTTCATCTGGCAACATGAACAAGAGAATGCCTTCAATGAACTACGAAGGCCCCTTCAAAGCCATCCAGTTCTGGCACACTTTGACGAGGGAGCCGCAACAGATATCCACACCGACGCAAGCAACTTAGGTCTCGAAGCTGTCCTCATCCAATGGCAGAATGGACTGGAGCGAGTCATTGCATATGCTAGCCGGACTATTTCGAAGGCTGAGGTAAACTATTCAGCGACAGAAAAAGAATGTCTCTGTTATGTCCACGGTAGCCGGAATAACAGGCATACGTGGGAAGAAAAGCTTGTTTATTACTTGAGCCGTAAGCACCTTTTTCCAGCCAGCGCGAGCGGTCTGTATTGTCCGAGCGCACACGTTCGACTGTCGTCGTCGGAACCAGACTGGGGAGAGAGGCGCAAGAAGCAGGCGACGGGAGTCCCCCAAAAGCGAGAGGGGGAGCCGGGGGGGCCGGCCTGCGCGTCCTGGAAGCATTCCGTGAAGTCCGTGTTCGCGGTTGGAGACATGGCAATTCCTTCTCGCCTAGTTTTGTGCCTGGTAGCGATCTGGAGGGTGTCGCTGTCTCGTTGATTTTCGCTGGGCGGGCGCCGTATGGGCTGGGGCGCAGCTGCTCGTTTTCTCCACGGAAGCTGCTGGGTGAGCGGGAAGTGTCTGTTGTTGACTGGCGTCCTGTTCTTTTGTCAGCAGCCAAGCCGCGTTGGAAGGTGCCGGGGGGCTGCTGCCTTCAGCGTGTCCACAGGGCGGATAGCGTGCGCGCACGTGGCGTAGCTGGTTTAAGTGTCGGCGAGAAACAGTCCCATTCACCTCAACGAGCCAAGATCTCAGGCCGATGCGTTTTTTTAACGATGGCCGGGACCCACTCGGGCTTCTGGTGAAACTGGCGGGCGAGCACGGCTTGTCCTTTGTGGAGTTTCCGGCAACGCGGGGCATCTTCGTTATCTCCGTTGACCTTGGAAGGTGGCTCTGGCAGAACGGCCGAGATATGCGTTCGCAGCTCACGAGAAAACATGAGCTTTGCTGGTGTCTGGCCCGTCGCATTGTGTACTGTCGCGTGTTGTTTGAATAGAAAGCGTGCAATGCGGCGCTGCAAGGACCCTGTAGAGTCTCTTGAAAGAGCTCGTTTTAGCTCTCCCACGTAGCGTTCGGCCTGTCCGTTTGTGGCTGGGTGGTACGGAGCAGATGTTACCGCTGTGATGCCGTTGTCGCGGTAGAATTTCTTTATCTCAGCCGACACGAATGCTGTCCCGTTGTCCGAGACCACCTTGCGGGGCAATCCGAATGTTGCGAACAACGAGCGCAGTACCTCGATGACAGCTGTCGAAGTTGTTTTGCTCATCTGGCGAACTTCAACCCATTTGCTGTAGGCATCCACAATTACTAGGAATGTGGACCGTCAATTGGGCCTGCAAAGTCGAGGTGCACGGTGTGCCAAGGTGTGCTCGGTCTGTCCCAGTCCGGTACTGGAGCTCGTGGCGGAGCGCGTTGATTGGATTGGCAGGCTGTGCACTCTGCCGCTAGTGTCTCGATATCCTTGTCGATTCCCGGCCACCACATGTAGCTGCGGGCGCACTTCTTCATTGCTACGACGCCTCGGTGTCCGGCATGAATGATAGCCGTGGCTTGTTGTCGCAGTGGGCCTGGAATGACAACTCGTGACCCTAGTGTGATGCAACCTCGATGACAGCTCAATTCCGTTGCTCTCTTGCGAAAAGCATTGAAATTGTCATCCTTGAGCTTTTGGACGCTACCCTGCTGTAGGGATTTGTACAGCTTGGACAATGTCGGGTCATCTTGCGTGGCCGTTGCGACTTCGTCTGCTGTTAGTGGGGGCCTTGGTAGTGCTTCGAACATGAGCACGCAGCCAACATGAGGCGGGTCCTCAATGATTTCGCTGAGGGGTAAGCGGCTCAGTGCGTCGGCGTTTTGGTGCTTGTTTCCGGGGCGGTACACAATGTCGTAGTCATACGCTGACATCTTAATGCACCACCGGATCATACGAGGCGAGAGTGTCTGAGGAATCTGTTTTTGGGGCCCCAGGATACCCAGAAGTGGTCTGTGATCAGTCAGAACAGTCACATGTCTGCCGGCGATGTACTGATGAAAATGCGTGGCACCATAGACGACGGTGAGTCCCTCACGATCAAGCTGAGAATAATTGCGTTCCGCAGGTGATAGCGTGCGGGAAGCGAAGGCGATCGCTACTTCTCTGCCTTGATCGTCAATTTGTGAAAGCACTGCACCGACGCCGTAGGGCGAAGCGTCACAAGCAAGAAGCAATGGCTTTGTCTCGTCATAGTGCCTGAGCACCACACTTGCACGGAGCAGCTCTCTAAGGGCTTCAAATGCTTCCTGATGGCGTGGCGACCAAGTCCAGGGGACGTCGTTTTTCAACAGGTTGTAGAGGTCGTTGGCCACCGTTGCTCGGTGTTCTAGGAAACGGTCATAGAACGTTAGGAGACCCAGGAATGATTGGAGCTCTTGTTTGCTGGTTGGCGCGCGTGCCTCCGTGATGGCGCGTACCTTGTCGCTGGTGGGGTGAATGCCCTCGGCATCAATCAGATGACCTAAGAATTTCACCTCAGGAACTGCGAAGCAGCACTTATCGATGCTTAAGCGTAGGTTTGCACTTGCTAGCCGTTTCAGTACCAGTTCTAGGCGAGTAGCATGTTCCTCGCTGGTTGCGCCACTGATGATTACGTCGTCTAAGTAGACGCACACGCCAGGAATTCCTTGAAGCTGCGATTCCATGTACCTTTGAAATATGGCTGGCGCTGCCGCTACCCCGAATGGAAGTCGCTTTACCCTGTACAGTCCTCTTGTCGTATTAAGCGTGAGCACCTCAGAAGTTTTGTCGCTCACCTTCAGCTGTTGATATGCCTGCGTGAGGTCCAGGGTGCTGAATAGTTCCCCTCCCCGTAGCGTGCTGAAAACCTCCTGTGGTGTTGGCAGGGGGTATGAAGACGATTTTGTCGCCCAGTTCACGGTGAACCGGTAGTCCCCACAGAGACGTAGGCTTCCATCTTTCTTCCTCACTGCAACCAGAGGTGTGGCCCAGTTTGAATGCTGTGTTGGCGCAATAATACCCTGTCGTTCCAGCTTGTCGAGCTCCTTCTCGTAGGCAGGTTTCAAGGCAAACGGTATCGATCTGGCCTTTAGAAACTTCGGACGGGCCTCTGGGTGAAGCTCTAAGTCAACGGGTGGCCCGTTGTGTCCAGAAATTTCGTCAGAAAAGACCGTCCCGTACTTCTTCTGCAGCTGCTCGACGAGTTTTTGTCGCCCATTTGAGCTTCCTTCTGCTGCCTGGTTTATGCCGCAGATCGCGATGTTGAGAGCGTGGAACCAGTTTCTGCCCAAGAGGCTAGATCCAGTGCCCTTCACAATTACGATAGGCAGTTGGGTCACCGTGCCGTTGTATGCAACTTCTACGTTGGCACTGCCTAGAGTTGGCAGGTCTTGTCCTGACCATGTTCTCAGGTGCGTGTCTTCATCGAATTGATGTGGAGCATTCAGTGGCCATCGGTTGCGGTACGTCTCCTCGCTGATGAGCGTGCAGGCTGCTCCCGAGTCAACCTCAGACTCTATGGGCTGGCGGTTCACAACAAGGGTGACCATTATCTTTGGTCGCGTGCCGAGTTTGACGTTATGCAAGTCATACAAGAATGTTGGTGCCGGTAGGCTGTGCTGCGTCTCAACTTGAGTTATCGACCTTGGGGAGTTCCCGCTTTTGTGTCGTTGGGGTGGCCCCTTCGCGAGTTTCTTCTTTGAGATGCAGGCCTTCTCAATGTGACCGCGTTTGTTGCAGAAATTGCATATAGCTGCTTGGAGTTTGCATGTCTGGGGGTTGTGTTGCTCATCGCAACGCCAGCAGCGTTGTGGTTTAGCCGACTTTCCTGCACTTGCCTGGTTGTGATGACCTCTGTGAGCCGCTGCATGGTGAACCGGCTCGGTGGTCCCTCGCATGTCTCGCTGCTGTTGGCTAGCGCTTTCCGCTCGAACAGCGATATCGTAGGCTTTCGTGAACGTTAGGTCACTCTCGGCAAAGAGTCTTTGTTGCAAGAGATCGTCCCGTAGTCCACACACAAACCTGTCGCGCAACATAATGTCCAAGGGTAACATCGTAGCGTTGGGAGGTGGCGTTGTTTTTGTCTGCTGTCCGGTGGCTGCTGCATCTGCCTGCGTTGGGCGCAGCGTCCCGAAGTTGCAGTCGGCGGTCAGCGCCTTTAGCGCCGCGACGTAGGCGCTTACTGTTTCACCCTCCAACTGGTTTCGTCGTTGGAAGCGCGCTCGGCTGAATACCTCGGACGGCCTGGGGTCGTAGTGTTTCTGAAGTGCCGCAACGATGTCGTCGTAGGCCACTTCAGCCGGGTTGCTTGGCTGAACCAATGCGCAGACGGTGTCGTACGTCTGCTCACCGCACAGCGTCAGCAGGTGTGCCCTGTTCTTGCTGGAGTCTGAGATGCTGTTGGCCTCGAAGTAGAACTGGTGGCGTCCGAACCACGATGTCCAGGATGAGCCACTGAACTCCGGTATTCGGAGTGATGCGTGCGTTGCCATTGCGTAGCACCGGTGAAGATAAACGCGAGCTTCGATTCCACTACCTCGTCGCCACTGTTATGTCCACGGTAGCCGGAATAACAGGCATACGTGGGAAGAAAAACTTGTTTATTACTTGAGCCGTAAGCACCTTTTTCCAGCCAGCGGGAGCGGTCTGTATTGTCCGAGCGCACACGTTCGACTGTCGTCGTCGGAACCAGACTGGGGAGAGAGGCGCAAGAAGCAGGCGACGGGAGTCCGCCAAAAGCGAGAGGGGGAGCCGGGGGGGCCGGCCTGCGCGTCCTTGAAGCATTCCGTGAAGTCCGTGTTCGCGGTTGGAGACATGGCAGTCTCGCGGTGGTATGGGCTGTTAGCAAGTTTCGGCCATACTTATACGGTAGACCCTTTCGAGCGATCAGCGACCACCATTCATTGCGCTGGTTAGCGAACCTCAAGGACCCGTCTGGACGCCTTGCAAGATGGAGCCTACCGCTACAAGAATACGACATAATAGTCGTCTACAAGTCCGGGCGTAAACATAGTGATGCTGATTGTTTGTCACGTGCACCACTTGAATCTACTGTTTCCACTTCTACAGAAGACGGACAAGATTTTCCTTTTGTCGGCGCTGTAACATTATCACAGATGGCACAACATCAGCAATCTGATCCCGAGTTTGTTCTACTCATCAGGCACCTAAACGGGGAACCCGTTGACGTCCCAAGAGTTTTCTCCCGCTCTTTGTCGTCGTTCATCCTCAGAAATAGCGTACTGTACAAGCGGAATTTCGAACACAGTAGAGAGACATTCCTGCTTGTCGTCCCTTCAACGTTGAGATCTGAGATTTTGGTAGCGTGCCACGATGACCCATCCGCGGGACATTTAGGAGTAAGCAGAACTGTAGCACGAATTCGCACAAAATATTACTGGCCGAGATTGCTTAATTCTGTGCAGCACTACGTGAGAACATGCCGGGATTGCCAAAGACGTAAGACACCGCCGCTGAAACCTGCGGGCCTCCTCGAACCCGTACAGCCACCAGAATCCCCCTTTGAACAAGTAGGAATGGACTTGCTGGGGCCATTTCCTACATCGTCTTCCGGAAAGCGATGGATTGTAGTTGCAACAGACTACCTGACTCGATATGCCGAAGCAGCGTCTCTTGTTCGAGAGACCGCTCTTGAAGTCGCTGAATTCTTCGTCACCAACATAGTGCTGCGACATGGCGCACTAAAAGTGGTCATTACCGACAGAGGAACCGCGTTCACGGCTGATTTAACACAGTCCATTATGAAGCTGACCCATACGAATCACAGGAAAACCACGGCGTATCTTCCACAGACGAATGGATTGACCGAGCATTTGAATCGAACCCTAGCAGATATGCTCTCAATATACGTGGACGTAGAGCACCGAACGTGGGATAAGATACTGCCATACGCAACGTTCGCGTATAATACCGCAGTACAGGAGACCACTCGAATAACACCGTTGCAGCTTGTTTTTGGACGTACCGTCACCACACCCTTAGATGCAATGGTGCCGGTGGACGTGAACTCAGACAACGACCACGATATCAGCGACTTCACGCAAAGAGCCGAAGAGGCGAGACAACTAGCACGATATCGAATTCGACAGCAACAGCAACTCGACGCACATCGGTACAACTTGCGACGACGTGACGTCAGGTACGCCGCAGGGGACAAAGTGTGGGTGGGGACTCCCATACGGGTACGCGGCCTCTCCGAAAAGCTGCTCCGTCGTTGTCTTGGTCCTTACAGAGTACTTCGTCGACTTCGCCCTCTGACTTACGAAGTTGTCCCGGAAGGGCACGTAACATCATGAAGACGGCGGCATCGCACAGAAACTGTGCACGTATTCCGTATGAAGCCATATTATGACAGACAATAACCAGACGAAGGACAACCTTGCTGCACGATGACTATTTTCCCCAGCAACACTACGGCTGGAGTTTTCAAAGGACCTCGCGTCAAGCATCGAGACGATGCACTGTTGGAAGGGGGACAATGCCGCCATCTATGTTCAAGTTACGCGCGCCAGCTATTTCCTGCGAGCAGCACGTGCCTGCTTCTCTGGGTCCACGGAGGTGAGCGCGAACCGCGCTGTGCAGAAAGAGAACAAGAGGAGGTGTGCATCTTTGAGCGAGTTGGACAGCGTTCGCACAGGCGCCATCTGAGACGCTTCCAGTTTATTGTTTTGTGTAAGGCATAAGTTCGCCTACTTTAACCTTTCTAATTAAACACTTTTTTATTGAAGTGTGCGTGACAATATTGAAGTTCGCATGCGCAATCGAGCGCTAGACGCCGTACATAGCGACATCGACAACAGCAAAGGTGACCTGAAGGGGACCCCCAACTTTCGCGACGTCAACATGGCAGCCGAGCTCCGACAGTACAGCTAGCAAGGATGACGTCATAGCTGCCATCGCTTATTCGCTGCGGCTGCGTTAGTATACTGCCAGCGACGCCAGACCTCAAGAAAATAGTTGCCACCGAACAACGATGAAAAGAACAGAGACAACAACGCGCAGGACGTGGGACTGGCGAAAGAAAGCGAGCACGCGGTGGTTGGGTTGCGGAAGTGCGTCACAGTTATGCGTGCTCACGTGGTCGAACTCTTTTACTCCATTGCGAGCGCTAGATGGCGCCAGTTGCACCGCGCGCCTTGTCGTTTTTTGACCTCTCCAGAAAAAATAATTTGACAAGGTTAATTAGGTTCACTGATAAATTCAAATTGCTTAATGACGCCCAGTTTGGCTTTCGAAGCGGCCGTTCCACAGAACTTGCGCTCTTAACTCAAAAAGACTTTATCCTCAGAGCATTCGAGCAGAAAGAATCAGTAATAGGTATATACATAGACTTCTCGAAGGCATTTGATCGACTAAATCACCAAACATTATTAATGAAATTACAGTTGTACGGTGTTCGCGGTTTACCATTAGATCTCATAGCATCATACCTCCGAAATCGCATGCAGCTTGTCGAAATAAATGGCTACTCTTCTTCATGTAAACCTGTAATTACTGGGGTTCTGCAAGGGAGTATTTTAGGTCCATTATTATTCAATCTCTATATAAATGATATCACAAGTATTAGTAAAACACCTAAATATGTCCTGTACGCAGATGATACGACGCTATTATTTCGTATCCAGAATTTATATAGTATAACTAGTGTTATAAACGATGTTCTTAAATGTCTTAGCACGTGGTGCAATCTGAATTCTTTACAAATAAATGTAAACAAAACCAAAGGTATCATATTTTCACTACCCCAGGTGAATTTCTCCCAAGCAGACACCCTAGTTTTGGACAATTCCGCCATAAAGATTGTTGACACTGTCAAAACTCTTGGAGTTTACTTTCATAAAAATTTGTCGTGGGATGCACATATCAATCATGTCGTTGCACGCGTTTCCAAAACCGTAGGTGTCCTTGCAAAATCACAATCTTGACTTCCGAGCAGTGTCAAACTACAGCTCTATCATTCATTATTTTCCTCTCAAATGAGCTATTCTTTTCTTATTTGGGGCACCACGACACAAGCAAACATCAACAGACTACACGTACTGCAAAAAAAAAGCGATCCGCCATATAGCTGGAGAACACTATAGAGTACATAACAGACCACTGTGTACACGCTTTTCCATTATTCCTGCTCCAAACTTCTACTCGTACAACATAGCCCTCAGATACAAACAGTGCCTCAAATGTTCTGATGGAACACTACGTAAACTAGCTCAACTTAATAAAATAACTCACCCTTATCCTTTTCGTAATCCTGAAAACTGGACTATTCCATACAGTCGATTAAGTATGAGTGAGCAGATACTTTCTTACAGACTGCCAAAACTACTAAACTACCTGATAGAACATGAAATGTTTATTGAATCCACCAGTAAGAAAACAATAAGAAATTTTTTTATATCCGTTCTGTAGTGCCCGTCTGCGAAAAATTGTGGGTCTTATCTTTCAGTTTACATATGTTTCTTGATGTTGTATTTTTCTCTCCTTCATTTTGTAAGAATATTTCATGTATTTTTCTAGTGTAATTTGTATTTTATGTAATGAGTGAATTTCCTTCCTCCATTAATGCAATGTCACGCCACATGCCTTGTAAAGGGGGCCCGAATCCCCGTCAAGTGAACCGAGTTACACTTTTTGTTCGGGCCTCCTCCATTTTTTTGTCAGTGTATTGCAGGAAAATGGAAATAAATTGAATTGAATTGAAACTGGAACTAGTGGGTAATAAACAGGCCGTAAATAATCATCTGATGCACGCTGAAGCAAATGACGTGCCATGTTATGGCTAACATATCCTCAGCTACATATTGTAGCAAAAAAACATCAGACGCAAATTTTCGTGTCAGTGCCCCTTTAACATTCCGGAAAATTATAACAATATGTAATAATTACAGCACGCAATCAAAAATATTTTCGTACAATATGGCACGTGCAAACAGGTACAAAAATTGAATAGGCATGTCACTATGTCAAAACGATGAAAAAAAGAGCGCTGCTGTCACTCAGGTTTACGATATCTTCAGGAAGTTCATTCCAGTCTCTAATTGTTTTTAAAAAGAAGGAGTTGGCGAAAGTCGTGCTTTTGAATGCGTATTCTCGTATATTTATGTGTGTGCTGGCATCTTGTGGAACGATATGTTGGTGCTAGTAGGTAGTCCGACTTATGAATTCCTGTTATGTTATAGTATATACTATGCAGAAGTTTTAATCCAACTTTCCGTCTTCTAGATTGCAGCGTTTCCCAGCGTAATGTGGTCTTTATTTCTGAGATACTAGCAAATGGGTCGTAATCTTTGCTGACGAAACGGGCTGCCTGGTTTTGAACTTTTTCTATTGTTTCTGCAAGATACTTTTGAGCCGGGTCCCAGATAACACAAGCACATTCAAGTTTAGGCCTTACATGCAGGAAGCAACGAGTTTCTTTTACCTCTTTTGTTGCACAAAGAAAGTTTCAGCGAATAAAAGACAACATTCTACTAGCCTTTAAGATCATTTGGTGTATGTGTCTGTTCCAATGGAATGATTCTGTTAAATAAATTCCCATATATTTACAGTCAGGTACTTTTTTAATTGCCTCGTCATCAATACTGTATGTGTGCTTGATTTCTGAAATGTTTTTTGCGAACCTGACGTGGTTGCACTTCGAGATATTTAAGCACATATTCCACGTGGCGCACCAACGTGTTACTGTGTTTAAGTCATCTTGTAATATTTCAGTGTCTGTGATTGAAGTAATGTGACGGTAGATGACGCAATCATCTGCGAGTAATTTTATGCAAGATTTTATGTTATCTGCTATATCATTTATATAAACCAAGAATAACAGCGGACCCAGAACGCTACCTTGTGGCAGCAAGTTTAATATCTAGAAAATTATGTGGGACCGTATGAAATGCTTTGCCAAAATCAAGAAACAATGCATCAACAACGTTGTTACGATCAATCGCAATCAATATTTCATGCTAAAATTCAGTTAGTTGTGTCACGCATGAACGACACTGGCGAAATCCACGCTGGGAGCGAGTGAAAAAATGAGTAGGTTCGAGATATTTGAATAATGCTCTATAAATAATGTGTTCTAACAATTTGCAACAGGTTGAAATCAAGGATATGGGACGATAATTTTCTACTTGTTTTTTTCTTCCTGCCTTGCACACGAACCACATTTGCTGTTTTCTTATCCCCTGGTACCACGCCGGTGTCTAGAGACAACCTGTACATTATGCATAAATATTGCGCAATAATAACGTGACACTTTTTGAGTACATGAGATGATAATTATACCGTCAGGCCCTGTAGTCTTAGAGGTCTCCAGAGTATGCAGCAGACTATCCAAACCAGTATAATCGATTTCAATTCCGCCATTTCATTACCAATATTTTTAGAAGATAATATTGGTGAGTGTTCAGTCCTTTTTGAAAACACTGACTGAAAGTAGGCGTTAAATGCTTCAACTTTCTCAAGGTCATCCGTTATAGTTTTTTCCTCAGTTAAGAGGTCAGGGATAGCTGTGTCATCTTTTCTGTGGTTCTTGACGTACTTGCAAAAGAATTTTGGATTACACTTCGGGTCTGTGTTTAGCTTGTCAAAGAAGACAAATTTTGCCTCTCTCTGTTTTAACTTAAGCTCTTTGTTTACACTTTTGAGCTTTGTTTCGTTTACTGTTGTTCTGTTTTTAAGGAACTTTTTGTGGGCATTAGCTGCTTTTCTAACAAGTTTGCGTTTCTCAGAGTTGAACCAGGGTTTGTGTCTCTTTCTGCACCTTAGACACATCTGAGGTACTTGCATATTCACCAGCTCTGTAATCATGTCACGGAAAATTTGCCAAAGTTCATCCATGCCACATGACTCCGACATGCATGAAAAAGGGGGGTAATACAAGACCAGCTCTTCAGTAATGGCGTCAAAGTCCTCTCTGTCGTACATGAAAACATTGCGAGGGGGTTGCTTACACGCAGGTATTCTAGAAACGCTTAATTCCGCAACGACGGAACTATGATCACTAATTCCTAGACATACATTTGTGTTAACAATAACCTTTTTATCATTGCTTAGTAAAGGATCTAGTAATGCGTTAAACTGTGTTGCTTCGTTCACACATTGCTATAATCCATAGATGCGCATGAGTTCTGAAAAGGCAGAACAATTCCGAGTTTTCTGTCCGGTTAGCCAGTCGGAATCCCATTTCATATCGGGCAGATGAAAATCCCCTCCCAGTACCACGCAATCAGATATTTGCGATAGCATGTCGGAAAGTTGAAGTAACGCTTCATTGTTGTGGTCTGGTGGGCGGTAAAACGACCTAAAAACGATGTTGTTACCCTGGGGAAGTTGGACGCGGCACCATACTGATTCAGTTTCATTATAAAAAACTTCTTCACTGCGAAGGCTGCTTGAAATTAAAAGAGACACACCACCACCATGCCTGTTTCTATCTTTACGATACACTGTAAAACGTGGCGGAAATAGTTGTACGTCTGATATTTTGTCGTCAAGCCATGACTCGGTACCCATAACGATTTGTGCTTTCACCGTTTCAACTAAGATTGTTAAGTCATCAATTTTATTTTTGAAGCTTCGGCAATTGACCACCAACAATACTGGTGTAAAGCTTTTTCTGGTGGTATCTTTTTATTTGTTCTTAATCTAGAATGCTCACGTCATTCCCGCCCAGACATCTGAGCATGCGCCCGAAGAGGAACTGGTTGGTGCATGTCAGTATCCCAGACGAATGCTTGTCCATTGATTACTAGCTTATCGTAACTTATGTGTACTCGATTTTTTTCCAGCTGTTTTTCTTTACTGTACTTCCAAAGCTTCCGGCTTTTTTCTTGAACTGCCTTGCTGAAGTCTTCTGATACGCTGTATATCGTCCCCTTGAATCTGAATGCATTTCGTAGAACAGATTATTGGACGAATTCTTTCTGTTTTTAGGCCCCCAGACGATGAGCCCTTTCTATTGATATATCTTGCAGCTTTAATACATCCGTACAGATAGACCTGACCAGATTTTCGGATTCTTCCCAAGTTTCGTTTGGATGACTATCTGGTATTCCAAAGAACACCAAGTTTGATCTCAGGCTTCTCTTTTCTAAGTCGTCTAGTTTGTCAGCAAACTTCTTTTATGTTTCCTCGAGTGTGGTAAGAGGCTTTTCAATTACATTAGTTTTAATAATGACGTTACTACCTTTCCGAAGCTCATCCTGAGTTGTCGCAATGCCCGACTACTTTTCCAGCACGGTTACCTGCCCTGACTGTAGCACATTTAGCAATTAGGACCAGGGTTTTGCTCTATGTCACCGGCCAAGAGTAGTAATGTCTGCGAGACCAGAGCGTAACCCTCCAAATCTGAACAATTTATTGCGGCAGCCATACACTCGCGAGCAGTATAGCACGAACAGATGAGCCGTTTACCGTTAATCGGACGCGATATTCTTGAGCCGGATCCCCACAAGATTGCTGCTGTGTTGCACTTCCCTCAGCCGACCACACTTAAAGACCTTCGCAGTTTTCTGGGATTAGCGTCATACTTCCGCCGTTTGTTCGCAACTTCGCCACAATCGCCGCTCCTCTTCATATACTTCTCAGCACAAGTACATCATTCGTATGGACGGATGAATGTGACGTCGCCTTTGAGACCCTAAAGCGGTGTCTCCCGTCGCGATCACTCCTTTGTCACTTCGACCCAACCGCTCCTACAGTCTTGCACACCGACGCCAGTGGACATGGAATCGGCGGTGTGCTACTACAACAGAATCACTTGAATCACAGAACAAGAATGTCTCGCCATCGTGTGGTCAATACAAAAGTTTCGCCCCCATTTTTACGGCCGCTGTTTCACCATCGTCACTGACCATCACGCTCTCTGTTGGCTGCCCTCTCTGAAGAACTTGTCCGGACGTCTCGGCTGCTGGGTGCTTCGTTTGCAGGAATACGACTACACTGTCACATACCGGTCCGGCAGAAAACACCAGGTTGCCGACATCTTGTCACGCCGTCCGCTGCCACCCGATGCCCATTCCTCGTCTCCGATCTGCACACCGCTATCATAAAGCTCGGATACGCACATGCCCACAACTCCGATGCACCTTATAGCCTCGACAGACGTTTGTTCAGCCAATGATCTCGTCTTATTTCAACAGGCTGATACGTATTGCCGCACCATCGTCGACCGCCTTACTGGCTTGTCAATTCCTCCAAACGGCCGCTTGAGACGACAACTATCACATTTCAGACTACAAGATGGGGCCTTACACCGGCAAATTTATCATTCCACCGGCAACCTCTGGGTCCCGGTCGCGCCTCGTTCACTCCGACTACAGGTTTTACAAGCCTTCCACGACGATGCGTCGGCAGGTCATTTAGGATACCACAAGACTTACGAGCGCATCAAGACTCGCTGCTATTGGCCTGGCCTCTCATCGAGTGTCGCGAAGTACGTCAGTCTGTGCGCGTCATGCCAACACCGCAAACGTTCTGCGTATCTTCCCGCCGGCCCTATGCAACCTATACCATGCCCTCCCAAACCCTTTGAAGTCGTGGACATAGACTTGTACGGACCCCTACCGCTAACGACTGCTGGTCACCGCTGGATTGTCACCGTCGTCGACCATCTAACACGCTACGCTGAGACGGCAGCTCTTGCTTCTGGCGCTGCCTCACAAATCGCGGAGTTCGTCCTGCGCATCATGCCAATCATCATCATCATCATCGCTGGGTTTGGCCGCTGCTAGCTGAGAGGCTGTCTCGCGCGCCAGTGTTCTAAAAAGACGGTCCTACTGCCGTACTAGACTTCGCCTCACTATATATATATATATATATATATATATATATATATATATATATATATATATATATATATATATATATATGGGGAGCAACTACTTTTATTGTAATCGAGCCTCGATCTACGCTCTCGATCTATGGCGACCAAGAATTTTGCACATAAGCCTGTAGCGCGCACGGGAGTCCAAAGAAGCACCTCATCGCCAGGAGAAAAAGTCACAGCACGGTGACCAGAATCGTAGCGGCGCTTCCGTACCTCCCGGGAAATGTCGGTGTTAATACGGGCGCCGTGACGGCAGTCCGTGACGCAAGCCGAGAGAGAAATTCTTCAGAGAAAGGAGCTGCTGAGGGTATAGAAGCCGACAGGAATGACACGTCCAGAGCGAAACTTGGTGCGCGACCATAGACGAGGAAGAATGGAGAAAAGCCAGTGGTGCGTTGCGTGGCCGTATTGTAGGCAAATGTTACGAACGGGAGGATTGCATCCCAGTTCGTGTGGTCGGGGGCGATGTACATTGCTAGCATGTCCGACAGAGTACAGTGGAAACGCTCTGTAAGGCCGTTGGTCTGCGGGTGATAACTCGACGTGGTCTTGTGAATGGTGCCTGAGGCACGCAGGACTTCAGCAAGAACGGACGAGAGAAAAGCTTTGCCACGGTCACTGAGGAGAACACGCGGAGCGCCATGACGGAAAAAGATGTTGCGTAGGAAGAAATCCGCGACTTCCGCGGCAGTGCCAGTTTGCAGACAGGCTGTCTCAGCGTAGCGCGTGAGATGGTCAACGGCCGTGACAATCCAGCGGTTGCCAGTAGGGGTCTTCGAAAGAGGGCCATACAAGCCTATGCCAACGACTTCGAAAGACGACGCCGGGCAAGGAATAGGCTGCAAGAGGCCCGAAGGAGCAGTAGTTGGTCGCTTGCGGCTCTGGCAACGGACACAGGATGCCACGTACTTGGAAACGGCTGTGGAGAGGCCAGGCCAGGAACAGCGACTTCAGATTCTGTCATAGTTCTTGTGATATCCTAGATGACCTGCAGTCGGATCATCGTGAAAAGCTGCGAGCACCTCGCGTTGTAAGGAACGAGGTACGACCGAGATCCATTTGTTACCGTCGACATGACAAATGTAGCGTTGTAAAGCCCCATCGTGAAGCCTGAACTGTGTAAGTTGTCGACGAAGTCGGGCGTTGGGAGGTAAAGAAGAACCTTGGAGATGTCCTACAGTGGTTCTGCAGTAGGGGTCAACACGTTGGTGAGACACAAGTACAGATGACTGTTCTGGCTTCAGCCAATCGAGCGTCGAGATGGCTGAAGCCGACGAAGGGGACGCGTGCTGTACTTTAGTATGGAGAGTCGATGGTGATTCGTCGTTGTTGGCCAAGGGGTAGCGAGAGAGAGCATCGGCATCCTGCTGTTTCTTTCCGGACCTGTAGGTTACCTCGAAGTCGTACTCCTGTAAACGAAGGACCCAGCGCCCAAGGCGACCCGATAAGTTCTTTAGCGATGAAAGCCAGCACAGAGCGTTGTGGTCGGTTACGACAGTGAAGTGACGACCGTGGAGATATGGGCGAAATTTTTGCACGGCCCATACAACAGCAAGGCACTCCATCTCGGTGATGGTGTAATTCCTCTCCGCAGGGGTCAGAGTGCGACTAGCGTAAGCGAGAACTCGTTCACGAGAGCTGTTGTCACGTTGCAGGAGTATGGCACCGAGACCATCACTGCTGGCGTCTGTGTGGAGAATGGTGGGTGCGCTCGGATCAAAGTGGCATAAAACCGGGTCGGACGTCAGGGCATGTTTCAAAGCCACGAAAGCACTTTGACAATCTCCAGATCAAAGGAATGGGGCTTCACGTGCGAGGAGCTGATGGAGGGGAGAAGCAAGCGTAGCAAAGTTGCAATCGCCGGAAGTAAGAAGCAAGTCCGAGAAAACTACGGAGGTCTTTTTGACACATAGGACGGGGAAACTTCAGAACGGCGGCAAGCTTCTCAGGATCCGGTCGAATTCCTTCTTTGCTGACTAAGTGTCCCAGGATCTTGATGGTCTTGCTCGCGAAAGTGCACTTCTTGGTATTGAGCTGTAGCCCAGCGCGTGCGAGGCAGGCGAGCACTTGGTCAAGGCGTTCGAGGTGTTGAGAGAACGTGGTTGAAAACACGACTATGTCATCAAGGTAGCACAGACACGTCTTCCACTTCAATCCGCGCAAGACATTATCGATAATGCGTTCAAATGTGGCAGGCGCATTACAAAGCCCAAAAGGCATCACGTTAAACTCGTAAAGCCCATCTGGAGTGGCAAAAGCGGTTTTTTCTTTGTCAGATTCGCACATCGGTATCTGCCAATAGCCTGATCTAAGGTCAAGGCTAGAAAAATACTCGGCGCCGTGTAACGAGTCTAGTACGTCGTCAATTCTTGGCAGAGGGTAAACATCCTTGCGTGTGATTTTGTTCAGTGCGCGGTAATCGATGCAAAGACGCACTGAACCATCTTTATTCTGCACTAGAACAACTGGTGAGGACCAAGGACTTGAAGAGGGACGTATGATATTCCTTCGAAGCATGTTGGATACGTTCTCCTCGATGACCTTGCGCTCCGAGTGAGATACTCGATATGGACGCCGGTGAACAATAGCGGAGCCGTCAGTCTGTATACGATGAGTCGCGGCTGTGGTCATACTGAGCACGGGTGAATTTACGTCAAACAGGGAATGGTGCTTACTCAATACGTCGAGCAGATCTTGTCTCTGGGCAGGTGTAAGGTCAGCACTTATGGTTGCCGAGAATGGTGCTGAAGAGGCAGTGAGTGGAGACGACTTGGACTCGGGTGGTATGGTCTAAAGGGCAACAATCCCGATGGGATGGGTATCGACGGTACAAGTGATTGTAGACCCTCGTGGCAGCAATTGAGGTTCGGGTGTTTGATTCAGGGCGGTAAGAAATGTGCA
The DNA here is from genome assembly GCA_013339685.2 of Hyalomma asiaticum. Classification (NCBI taxonomy): domain Eukaryota; kingdom Metazoa; phylum Arthropoda; class Arachnida; order Ixodida; family Ixodidae; genus Hyalomma; species Hyalomma asiaticum. The sequence goes on from CM023489.1 coordinate 63,876,062, forward strand.
GCCCTCAGAGAAGCGAATGAGGCCAGGAGTAATCACAATTCCTCGTGAAAGAGTACGTCCGTAGGGTGAAATAAGCACGTCGCCATCTGTAATAGTACTGCAGTTAACGCCGATAATTGCTTCTCTAGATGGCCAAAGCACGTAGTCATAGGAGGCAACGAGCCGGACTTTTTCTTCATACTGAGGAAGGGAGGAGCCGGTTTGATTCAAGTGCATAAGACGCGCTGACGACAATAAATAGATGCGGATGCAGAAGACAAGAAGTCCCACCCGAGAATGAGGTCATGTGTGCACTCCCGAAAAACTGCAAAAACTATGTGGTGACGTATCCCATCAATCAAGACGCGAACAGTGCACTGCGCAGTTGGGCGAATGATAGCGTTGGTCGCCCCCCGCAGAGGAGGTCCACAGTATGGCGTAGTCACTTTCCGGAGGCGGCAACAAAATTCGGCACGAATAATCGAAATAGCAGCACCTGTGTCCACGAGAGCCTCTGCGCGGATACCTTCAGCAAACACTACTACCAAGTTCGACGGTCTGTCCGGAGGAATTTTTGGCTGTCCGGTGGATGCAGTTTCCCCTCCTAAAACTGCATCGGGGAGTTTTCCGAGTGGGCGTTGGTGACGTTGGAAGCAGGCCTGAGAGGCGACACTGAACAACAGCGCGGAGACGGCGACCTACGACGAGAGTTTCGAGGATTAGTGGGCATATCAGTAGGGTAGGGCGGTGATGGTGAGCGGTCAAACGAAGAGCGGTAGTAGGTCCGCTGGTAGCTCCTCGCTGGGCGAGCGCCTGTGCGTTCGTCTGGAACGTACCCTCGTTGCTCGTGGTATTGACGTCGGCGGCAAAAGCGGGAGATGTGCCCTCGATATCCGCAGTAGAAACAAGTCGGCCGAGCAGGACGTGAAGCGTTGCAATAAGTCTGTGGTCGTACCGGCGGTGACAAGGAAGCCACAGGGGCACGTTTTTCTGGCATTGGAAAAGAGGCAGGATTCGCCGGAGAGAGCACCGCGACGTTGGCATAGGTCGGCGTCTGATGACCGCAGGGATTGTCAGAGCACGTAAGACGCGATGCTGACGCTATTTCTTCCTTGATGACGTCTCTTAACGTGGTGGACCCGGAAGGAACACTACAAGCTGGAGCACATGACGAGGACTGGCCGTGAAGTTCTTCACGAACGATGTCGCGAATCAGGGTGCGCAAGTCCATGACCGAAGGGAGGCGAAGGTCAGGTGTATCGGTGTATAACCTGAGCGACTGAAGTTCTTGGAGACGCTGGCAAGTGGTCATAACCTCCTGAATGTTTGCCGGGTTTTGTGAGGCGAGAGCATTAAAGGCGATGGTGTTTATGCCTTTCATAATGTGGCGTATGCGGTCTGCTTGGGACATGGAGGCATCCACACGCTTGCACAGTGCAAGCACATCCTCGATGTACGAGGTGTACGATTCACCGTGGGCCTGAGTACGCTCATTGAGCTTTTTCTTCGCTACCTCAGCACTAACGGAGGGAGCACCGAAAATTTGGTGCAGCTGTTCCGTGAACGTGGCCCAGTCAGGAATGTCAGGTTCGTGGTTCCAATACCAAGTCTTGGCGACGTCGGACAAGTAAAAGGGGACATTGCGTAACTTGTCCGAATTATCCCACCTTTTATAGTCGCTGACAAGGTCGTAGTTTTGAAGCCAGTCCTCGACGTCATCGCCTCGCAGACCAGCGAAGATTGGCGGGTCGCGCAGGCGGGTGTTGATGGCGAGTAAGGGCTGCGCAGGCTGCGGTGAGGCGTTGGGATGGGAATCGCCGTGGTTCTCTGAACCTTGCATGGCTGTAGGTGGTAGACGGCGGCCCGAGCGGAGCTCCAGTGAGAACGTGCGAGAGGTCATCGGTAACGGAAAGCAGCTTCCACCACTTGTGAGCAACTACTTTTATTGTAATCGAGCCTCGATCTATGCGATCTATGGCGACCAAGATGGAGAGCGGGCCAAGCAGCTGATGATGATCGATGTTGATGGGGGAAAATGTACAAGTGATGATGATGTGCAGAGATGAAGAAGAGCCAGTCGTATGTTGAGCTCACACTATATATATATATATATATATATATATATATATATATATATATATATATATATATATATACACGCGGAAATTGAAGTTCGTATGGACCCGGTGAATATTAGAGGCAGGACGATCGACTCACGGTGAAAAAGTAACTTTATTTGACGTTTCGACCAGTGTCTGGTCTTCGTCAGAAACCGCCCGTGAGTCGATCGTCCTGCCTATATATATATATATATATATATATATTCGGGAAGAAGACAGTTACGCTCACGTGTTTGAAAGGACAGCCTAGTCAATAGAAAAATCATGCAGAGGAACAAGCGTGCAGTCCGTCCTGCGCAGTGCAAACCAGGTGGGCGTGTTCTGTTAAAAGGCAAACGTGGTTCAGCAGCTTTTGTGACACGGACGCTTCCTTCAAAAAAAAAGTGGAGAGCTCTGCGGTACTCCATAATGAACTAGGCTGCGAAAGCGGACTAGAATTATTGGTTTTTAAAAATGACTCTGCTAAATGGGAAACCCGATTAGAACAAGAGAAATCGAGGTTTCACGCACCGTGTGAGCCGATGTTACGCCAAGATGTCATCGAGGTCTGCATGTATTATACAAAGTTATTCATTACAGAGAACGTCAGCACCGGCAGCTGAAGGGACTCTATAACCTAGAGTATCTATCTAGCGCTGGTTTCAGTTGGTAAATGCCGCACATATGCCATGGCTTATACATCATGCCACATTTTTACGATGTTATGCACACAGATATACGTGTGGCATTTACTTACTGACCATCACATGTTGTTAAAATTTACTAGCTCTATTATCAGTGTGTGAATGCCATCGCGCTACTTCTTGAGTTTGTCTTTACGTGGAGTAATGACCATCTCGAGCCACAATCATGTCGTGTCATGAGCATGATTATGAACTATCACATGATTCGAGCTGTACCTTTACTTTGACACCCATTTCAACACCCTTAAAACTTTCATGTTCAGTAATAATCATATCGCACCATGACCATATCACGTCGTGAAAATGACTTGAACCCATGTCAGATCTCCCCTTGTGGCTTTCATTTTACAACCAGTGTCAATCCCCTTTCATAGCTTTTTGCATAATGATGGCCATGTCATGTCATGTAAGGGATGTCATGAACATGATCATAACTTATACATCCCTCGAGCTTTACTTTTCCTTTGACACCCATCTCACCCCCTTCTGTTAATTTTCGCTCTGTCATGTTCAAGCCACATTATGTATTTCATATCATAAACATAAATAACACGTATCGCCTCTCTCGATCTATATCTTTCATTTGGCACCGATCTTGATCCCTTTCCGTAATGTTTTGCTTCATCATGTTCAGGTCATATAATGTATTTCATGTCATGAACATCACTAACTGCATTGCCTCTCCCGACCTACATCTTCTGTTTGACAACCATCTTGACCTCCTTCCTTTACATTTGTTTTTGAAGAGTCATGCTCATGACATGATGTGCTCATGTCATGAGCATGATTCTTCAAAAACAAATGTAAAGGAAGGAGGTCAAGATGGGTGTTAAAAGATGTAGGTCGACAGATGCGATGGAGTTACATGTTCATATGACATGACATGAATGTTCAGTCATGAACGTGACTATGACCAATATTGCATTCTTCGACATGCACCTTTGTTTGACACCCGTATGGATCCCTTCCCAGGCAAAAAAAAGTCAGAGCACACTTCCCTGGCGTTTAGGATTCTTGCATGCCATATAGGAAATCTTAATTGCAACAGTTAGGTACAATTCGGATTGCTGACTGCTGATCTCCATTACAAATAGGATACTTGATTGACGCCTGCCCTTAAAATTAGGATCCTTTACTGCGGTCTGCCCACATGGTTAGGATTCTTGATTGCTGCCTGCCCTTACAATTAGGGTTCATGACTGCGATCCGCCCATACGGTTAGGATTCTTGATTGCGCCTACCCTTGCAATTAGATCCTTGTCCATACGGTTAAGATTCTTGTTTGCTGCCTGCCTTTACAATTAGGATACCGCGTGGTCTGCCCATATGGTCAGGATCTTGAATGCCGAAGGTAGGACTAATCAGGGACAGCCATGGGAAAACAGCCACGCAAACTTGCATGGCTCTTCTTATTGTGCGTGTTGCAAAACAACTATATCTCAGTGAAAATTACCTTTGTCACACCGAATTTGCGGCGACGTAGTGGACAGAGTGCTTGTGTGCCGTCGTCAGCAGGTTCCATACCGAACAAAAGTGGCGATCGAGAAGGGTATCCGGATGGTATTCACACGTACGTATTTGCGTCGTCCTGTTACCGAAGAGCCGAAATGAGATTTCAAAGAATCGTCCTGCAATTTTGGCTGTGCATCGGCTCGTATATAACATTATCGAGTTTCATGCAAGTTTTCTTGCGATGCTTGGTGCGTGCCGAAATCAGCCCACTCGAGTGTCGAATTGCTTAGCCGCGCGAGCAGTTTTTTTTCTTTCTTCTTTATTAATTCCTGTTTGATCATTATATATTTCAATTCAATTCTTTATTCATCATTAGTACAGAAGGAGGTCCCGGAGTTACAAAACTGTCAGGGGGACCTCCTATTAGTCATTTGTCAATATCAATAAATAGCATAAGATGGCAGAAAGCAGTTAATGAGTAGAAGAAAAAAAGAAAACAAAAATAATAAAACAGGGCATATAGGAAAAAAGAACAATAATTGAAAGAACCAACAAAAGGTAAGTGTTTACAAGAAACGTAATTTACGAACAAACAGTACAAAACTCATTATAAGCGATAAAAATTGCAATCAAAGTAACTTATATAAACATAATAGTTTATCAAAGAACACGGTTTTCAATTGATATATAAATAAATGAAACATGCTTGCAACTCATTTTAACGACAAGAAATCTTAACTTTCTAGAAGCAAGAAACTAAAAAATTGGAGAAAAATGTTCAACAAAATTCTGTGATACATATTATAGAAGTGCTATTACAACGAAACGAATGAAATGGTTTACGTTTAGGTATATAATCACAATGAATCGATAGCGAGCAATGTTGTTTGTAGGTGTGTCTTCATGTGTTTTTTGAATATTATTGTTGTGCGGCTTGTTTTAATATCTAATGGCAATGTATTCCAGTATTGAATGGCAGTGAATAAAGCTGTGAATTTCCCATAATTAGTGTTCATTCGGGGAAGTAAAATGTTGCTGTTAGATGAAAATCTAGTGTTGTTACTATTAGTTATAGTACATGCATGAAATGTGTCGATAGCGATTTCATAGTTAAGTGTGCGATATATTAATAAAACCAGTATGAGCTGAACCATGTAGCGTAGTGGTAGTATGCTTAATGAAGTGTAATTTAGTACCGAATGAGACATGTAGCTAGAAAAACTTATGATCCGCAAGGCCTGATTCTGTAAATGTTGTAGATGAGTTAAATGAGTGGTATATGTGTTTCCCCAGACGGAAATACAGTATTGAAGGTGGGAATGTATAAATGCGTAATAAAGTGAAGTTCTGATATGCTGTGGGAAAAACGAGCGTGTTAAAATTAGTACTCTGATGCCAAAAGCTATCTTTTTTGAGATCATTTCAGCATGCAGGTTAAACTTAAGATGACGATCAAGCTTGACCCCAAGAAAGATGACTTCGTTTGCAGGTGAAAGAACATGATCATTAAGGATGAGTGGGGGCGCAGATGGGATGACACATTTATTTGTATGAAAAAGCATGAATTGGGTTTTAGATGCATTGATACGAAGTTTGTTATTTTTGCACCAAACAGATAAGTTGCTCAGGTCAGCATTGAGTCGGGTTATTATGGTATTCATGCAATCGCTAGAAGTAAATATAGTGGTGTCGTCAGCATATAAAATGGATGAGGTGCTAGTTAGGCAGTTGGGAAGATCGTTAATGTATACGAGAAATAAGAGGGGACCTATAAGCGAGCCTTGTGGGACACCCATTATGACTGATTTAACATGTGATAGTGAACCTTCGAAACTTACAATCTGCGTTCTGTTAGTTAAATAGCTGCGTATGAGTGAAAGTGCTGGGCCTCGAATGCCCACAGCTTCTAGCTTATGAGATAGGATGTCATGAGAGATGGTGTCAAATGCCTTGCTAAAGTCTACAAATACTGAGCCGACAATATGGCCTTTGTCAAGGGCATGCTTTATTTTGTCAGTGAATGATAAAATGGCTGTTTCAGTGGAATAGTTTCTGCGAAACCCATGTTGTTCAGGTGATAAGAGATTAAATTTTTGGAAATAGTTTGTTAAGCGGTTAACAAGTAGCTTTTCTAGTCGTGTTCTGATCGTGTTCATCATTATAGGCGGCATATAATTTTTTAAATATCACACCTCGGCTACAGATAGTTGAGAAATGGGTCATCTGAAGGATCTGAAGATCGAGCAATCGCTCGAGTGATGTGTACACGTACGTAGTCGCTCTCATCGCCGTTCTCAATTCTGCCGGGTGCAGTCGGCCATGGAGCATCACATTTCGACCCAGTGATATCTGCAGCAGTGTACAGCAGCGTATATGTTAAGAAAATTATACACCGCTATGTACACCAACCACCACCGTGGACAGCAGCACAACAATAGAGAGATGCATGCAGTCTATGTAATATGAACACTATGCTATCTGCGTGGACGTAGTGACTGCAGCTCGATACAACCCAACATTGGTGGGTTTACGGCTTGCTCAAATCGCGGCATTATTTCTTTTCTTCGGGTTTCTTGCTTTCTCTACTTTAACTTCGCTGCTAGGAAGCAACCGTATGATGCTCTTCTCAAAAAGAACCGCATTCGTACTCTCTGGCCACAGCGAAGCACCGAAGGCGCAGGGCCGGGCGAAACAACGCTGGCAAAATAGTCGCACTAAAATGCTCATCGCGAACATAACGACCAAGCAACCTTAGCATCTGTTTGTCGTTACGTCTGGACATTTACTTTCGAGTTACGGTAGCTCTGGTGCCTACGCTGACTGTAGCATATGCAGTACCTAACGTAAACTAATTTCTTGCTGGCTCGAACGTGTCTGTTTGCCAGCGTACGATATTGTAGTATTGGGGAAACACTTCATCTAACAGTACAAACGCACCTTGGAAAACACGCAAACTGTGCCCATGAAGAGGAAAACCTGCCTTGTGCTCCGCGATCTGCACAGTAGGGGTGAGCACCATAGCATTTTCAACAATTCTATTGGGGCACATATCTCTTATACTTGATGCACTGGCACGCGCCGTATGTAACACATGTCGTATTGATTGCAGCAGTTGGTCACGCACAACCGTGCTGTGTGGCTCTAGTAATGCAGCCCAAGTCAGTGAATATATTTTGCAGCGGGCATTTGCTGTCAGCGCTCAGCGAACGTCTGTATACGTGTCGATGTAATCAACGCAGATATATAAGAACACTGCGGAGCAAATATATAGTGTAAAGGATCCGACATTCACATGAACATGCACGCGGGCAATGGATCAATGTCACGCCCGTATTATCAGTACGTGTTATCACCTATATTAAGGCCGCACAGGTAACAGCTCTTTTAAGTACGAGAAATGATCCAACTGAGACCGAATTCTGCGTGCAGAATTCGGCATCACGTGCCGCAATGTTCGGATGATGTTATACAAATTAAGCCAATATCTACCGGAAATCTTTCGTCGATTCATGGGCCGTGGTTGTACGTTATTGTTGCTCTTACAGAATCATATGAAAGAGCACCAAAGCGTGCGCGTATCAAGGATCACGCACGTTCCTCTCCGTTAAGTTCTTTACGTGCTTGGGCAATTGTGCAAAACACAATAATTCCAGATGAAGGATGAATAAAACGTACATGCCGGATATTTACAAAATGAAGAAGAAACAAACGAGAAAAAAACGTCAGTTGCGTAGTTCATGCGCCTGTGCAACGTATTTATTCGCAGTTCATCCGCTTATTAGATGCACATTATGACTAAACTGGCTCTGCTTTAAAGCCTACGAACATATTGCAGCGTTTGTGAGAAAAACGAAGGCTTTTACAAGCAAGAAACTGTATTGAAAACATTCATCAGTGAGAAGCATGAGGGCAATGTGAGGCCGCAACAAGCTGATGTGGTTACAATCTCTGAGGCAATAACAAACAGTATGCTAACTTTCGCACTTTTTTCCTGTACATGGTGTCATGATGATGTAAGTAAGCAATAAATAGTGTGTCATAATAAGTGTAGGAACACTGTGACCCGCTAAATAGAGAAACTGATTTTCAAAAAACATTTGTGGCTACGTTGAACTATAAATATATGCTCCGTGATGACAAGCTGAAGCGCTAGGTGGCGCACCACTCGTCGGACCTTTTACGAGGGGAAGTCGCGGTGTTCCCTCTATACCGCTTCATCACTGGCGATTTGTTGTTGTAAATGCTGTTAATGTGGCATAACCATATCATAATGCGTCCTCACCAGTGGAGCAAGAACACTTTGAACCGAAACTGACGTGTCGTACGCAAAGAAAAGTAGCACTGTATGGTCACCCAGCGCCGTATGTGCATAGGCCGACTCTCGGTGCATTCTTTGTTGTGCCATACAATGATTCAGCGTCGCTGGTATGGAATGTGTGATTTTAATCAACGGGACTCTGTGCGGCGTCGAGGTTGTCATTTGTTCAAGTCATCGTGCACCGGCGGATGCTTCCGAAAGCTCTGGCTCGACGGAGGTCGTGGTAGGTGCTCAACGCGCGCTCGGTGGTCACCTTTCTTCATAAGTTCACTGTCAGTTTATCTGTGTCGCTTGCATGGCATTGCGAGCTGTGTCCACTGTTCCCAAAGGCTAGTGGGTATTCACGGTGACAAAAATGATGCGAGAAGATTTATTTAAGAAGTGCGTTGAAACTTTTCGCTCCTATGTTTACAACGTTGAAGTAACGTTGCGGCTAAGACTATGCGCAGCCGAGAGCGAGCGCGCCCGTTGTCCTATATGCAAATTTCAATTCATAAACAGCCCATTTATTTTGTGCACAATACAAACCGCGGTGAAGATTTGCGCTCTCGTGCAGTACAGGTCATACTGCGCAAGCTAACCGTCAGATTTTGTCAAGGCGACAGAGAGAGCGCTAAGTGTGTTGCCTTGCGCTCTTTTTTATCCCTACCTTCTCTGCCTTCGCTCGTCCTGAACTGCACTACACACTCCCTAATCATGACATACCAACTTACCCAAACTGCAACACTTTTGATCTAACCATCAGCCTCAAAGCCGGATCACAGATTAGCACGGCTGGGACAGGCTCAATTGAATTTTGACGCCACTGTCGATTTGCACCAATTTAGACAGGGTTCTTTTGCAATCCAAAGCACACTTGTGATGTTGGTGTAACTTGTTGCTTAGATACATATGTGCATTCAGTAACATCGTTATTATGCTAGCACTCACTGTCTGCCTCGAACAGATAACGAAAGGGATGGGGTCATGGGCTCGTTCTTTATTTGTTAGAAACAACTTAATGAGCAAACAGACAATGAAGCCTAGGAAAACATAGGGGAAGTTACTTGTGGTATTGTAATTGTGGAGAAAGTAGAAAGGAATTAAAGTGGACGAAAAGGCAAACCTTGACTACGACGTTCGGATGTCGCGTCGGATGCTCTACCAACTGAGCTACGAATGCGGTATGTAACATTGAACTGCGTGAGGTCCTGAGCACAAACACATGAGCTTGTACAGTGTGTGTGATATTCACTCTATTACCTGGGCGTGCTTGCTCATTCTTGCCTCAAAAAATGCATTTTTCTCTGCTCTCTCTCTCGCTCTCTCTCTATTTTTGTTGCCTTAGGAAGTGTATGTAATCATTATAAACTGTCTGACAAATGCGTCAGATGTGTTGCTAAACCTAATGTCTAATACATCTTTACCTGAAAGTAAAGTTATTGAGGAGAGCCAAGTTGATATAGCTAATTTGTCATTTTCTTGTCCCGAAAGGCTGATTGCTGGTGTTCTGCTGGATCTGAAATATCTGCCCCAGGTTCCTGTCTCTAGAAAAACCCACGTTATTGCTGTAAAAGTGGGAATGATTTGTTTTTTTCAACTTTGTGCATTGACTTAAGACACAATTTAAAACAGGGCTGCCGGAAATGATCAGCATCGGCTTGGCCTTCACTTTCACCATTTTCGTTCTTTCTGCTTGTCAGTCTGGCATGCTTTCTGTGTGTTCTGAGCTTGTGCATTTAAATATGCTGTCAAGTAATTACTGATAGTTTGGAGTATGATTTTGTTTTGTGCTCTATTACTTATTTATAACTGTTAGAATTCACTGAGCATTATGTTATCATATGTGTGACAGCATTGTTTCAGAAAAATAGAAGTTCTACTGCTTTGGCGCGTTAAAGAATCGCAGGAGTTCTGCAACAGCTGCTGTGAGCAATGCATGTGTACTCGTACTGCTCTCTCCTGTAAGAAATAATACAAGGTCTTTCACGTCATTGTCTGAAGCTATGTCGTGAATTGAGATGCTTATTCTCTGCGTGGTTCATTTTAACTCGCATGAACAGGAAACCAGGTACATTGTCAAATCAGAAGCCAAGGCTAAATGTTCGAGGAAAAAAATACTCATTTGCTAAAGTTTATCCTTGTCCATGCAGTCTTGGAGACAAGGTTTGCTGATCCATAACAGGGACATGGACCTGAAGAAGCTCTGACTGCAGACTGCTGATGTTCATTCCAGTCTCAGCATCAGTCGCCGAGCCTTATGCAGCACTGTTTTCCAAGGTGCACTCATCGCAGTTCGGGCCAACCAGTGGCACCAGCAGTGCAATTTGTTTCCTTGACTTTAAGGTAGCGTATTACATTCTTTCCCAACTAAGTTTCCCCATAAGGTCGTCACTTTGTACATTACATATCAGTTTTCACCAGCTTACAGCACAAAAGGGATGAGGGCAAAGACAAAAGAAGGTGAGAACACAGCGCTTGCATTGTCACCTTCTTTCATCTTCATCCTTGTCCCTTTTGCGCTGTAAGCTGGTCAGAAATGAACTATAACCAGCTAGCCCAGATTTCCCGTCATGTGCATATTATCAGCTTTCGCTGATCCGGTCCTCATCCGGCCAATGAAATTGGTTTATTACGTCAATTGGTCAAGTTAATTGACAGGCAAACACAGCCCTAAAATGCAAAGCTTGAATATGTTTGCATAGTGTGGGATCCCTTCACTAAAAACTCATTATTAACAAGTTGCGGAAAAGACAGAGAAAAGTGTGTTTGTTTTATTTATACTCAATTCAAAAGTTCGGACTTATTGTCACAGTTGATGGTGTGAAGATTCCCACAGGTAGTGACGTGTGCACAAGAGAGCGCATAGGACACAAGCCTCTAGCTTTTGTTCTGTGCTTCTGTCTTTTGTGCTCGCATCGTTGCCTTATATTCATACCGTGAATATGTACCAACTGGCCCAGCAATCTGCACAGCTTAACTAGTCACAGCTGACGTTGGCAAATGGTGTCCTCTCACATCAGGTGGGAACATGGAAATACTGTTTAGGCACGTTACATAATGTAATTAAATGCAAATTTGCACTTGACCCTTCACTATATGCAGGCCCTCTTTCTGCAAAGTGTACACAGCGCGATGATCCTTATACACTAACACCTATCTATGCCGCAACAGACACCTATAAGTTCTCCCTCTTTCCAAGGACGGTTCGTAACGGTATCTTCCCTTCATGCCATACGTGCGACTCTTTTGTTTAACCTGTACATGTTCTAGTATGTGTTTTTTGTTGTAAAATACAGTCCTTGGAATACAAGTGTACCTACATGCATATTTTATTTATATACACCGATATTGTACTTCATGGTGTTTCTTTATAGGTAAGTTTCTTCGTATCTTCCTTTCTTTTCTATGTAATCAAGTTAGCCAACCGTGCGTGTAAATGGTGTCTCTTACACCCATTTTTCTCTTTGTCAGTGTTGCATGATGTGCAAAAAAGACCAGGACAGACGAGTAGACAGGACGAGGTGCTACTAACAAACAAAGTTATTTGCAACGAGGTCATATCTAACATAGGTAAAGGATCGTGGAAACAAAGAAAGTGTGAAGAAAATAGAAAACTGAAAAAATACATCCATCTCAAACCACAGTAGTTTTTGAGCAATTAGCGGACAGATGCGCTATTTCTCTGTCAACAGCAAGGAAGGGCAACTAACACACGTGAGCTTTTGAGTTCCTATTTCGTAGGCCGCGGTGATTTCCCGTGTTAGCCGGCAAGAATTGTTATGAATTGTGGAGCATTTGCGAGAGTCCGGGTAGCAATGACATTCTTGGCAGTGCCCATCAAGGTTGCCGTTGTCAGCTTTCTTCACATTGTTGTGATGCTCACACATTCTGATGTTGATACACCTCCTCATCTCTGCTATATAATGTCTGCTGCAAGATATCGAGCAGACCGCACCTTCTATGCTCCATTCCATGATGATTCACCAACTCGCCCAAGCTCATACATAATTTGATTTCTTGGTCAGTGTGTCTTCTGTTGGTGTCACGCAGGCGTTTCGAAGGCTTTTGAACACATAGTCCATCGGCTCAAGGCCAAGTTTGAGCTGCTATTTCGAAGGCTGTTGAGCAAATAAAGCGGAAAGTGTGTGAACTTGCCCTCTCGTTCACAGTGTACTTCTCCTCATGATTGAAGGAGAAAAACCAAAATGCTCCAAAAACAGTACATTTGAGTGTTACTGATTATTTAATAATGCGCTTTTGGCACTTCGTATGTGCGAGTTGGATGTATACTCTCGATCATAGCAATGTAACGCACTTATGCTTGCACTATCTCGTCCGCAATTCCTTTTTTCTTTGTGTACTCTCGTTTTTTTTTATTCCAGCAGTTTTATACATAGGCTTGCATTTCTCTTTTAGGGGCGAAGCTCCTGAAGGCGTGGGTCGTGCATCCCCGATGTATGTAGTAGTAGTAGTAGTAGGTAGCCACCGGCGCGTGCCTGCCGGGAGGCACGCAGGCGCCGAGGGCGAGCGCGTGGCTCCCGGCGCTCGCGGTGAGGGCGAGCGCCGGGAGCCACGCGCTCCCCGGCAAACTCGACACTGCCGCGGCAAACGCGAGAGACAACTTTGGCGCAGGCAGCGTCTCCTAGCGAGTTTCTTGATTGAGAAATACCTACTGCTCGCGTTGGAGAAGCATTCACCGGCAACCCATATATATATATATATACATATATATATATAGGCACTGGATCTAGACTTGCGATGAGGTGCCGGTGGGAGATTTCACTTGTGCATTGTGCATAGTTGAACCGTGAGGATTCGTGGAATGCGCGTTAACTAAATTAATCCGGAACTCGGCACGATCTACGATGAACACCCCGAGCTTCGCCCACTCATCATCATTCACTTTGTGGATATGCTGTAATTTTTTTATCAATGTGGCTTTGGCTTATTTCGTCCATAGCAATAAATGATCTAATAGCGCGAGCAGGCAAGGACGCGAAAGACAGGATGAGCGCCAACTTTCAGCTGAATGCTTATGGCCAGAAACAGTATTTGTAGAGCCGTGTTACCAAGTACCCAGTGTCACGTATAGAAAGCTGCACATCCAAGCATGACTCAGATGACGTCATCTGCCATAGAAAGGCGGCTGACGCAGATATTGCCGGCCTTTGCTATCACGGCAGCTTCAGCAATTTGATACATGTATGTGAGAAATTGTTGAAGCCGCCCTGATAGCGATAGCTGGAAATAGCTGGGTCAGCAGCCCTTCTGTGGTGCTGACTTCATTTGAGTTATCATTTCTGGATGCTGCAGGTTTTTATGTATGATAACTGGACAGTTCATAACACAGGTCTACAAATATTGTTGTTTCTGGCAATAAACGATCAGCTGAAAGTTGGTGCTCATCCTGTTGCGGGCTTGCTCGTGCTTGTCTCCTCACGCTTTTACACCTTCCATTGCTTTGTTGTATTGTCTTCTGCTGAAGGACTCACTCGGTACAAGGCAATCGCGACATGTTTATTAAGTGGGATGACCCTGATAATCGAGCAGTGATCTTCTAGCATCCATAGTGATGCTAGCAGAAGTACTGAGGAATGAATGCTTGAAAGACTTCTCACCAATCAACGGGATGGTCTACTCAAACCACCTTGTTTGACCAGTGCTCAACCACCTGTCTCTGCAGGCTTGGTTTGGTCACCGAATGGTTTACGTGCCGGCCTTCCTCGACAGTAATGGTTTCCACTTTCACTGCTTCAGTATCGGCACCAACTCACATGTATCGTGCCCATGTAGGATATCGCACCTGCCTTGTTGTCTTGAGCTTATATGTGTTGCTCGTTTTAGATGGCAGAACAAGCATTCCAAAGCAAGTTGAACATAGCAAACATGTACGCACAGACCACGGATGCCTAACGCTAGCTGAGAATGGCAGCAGCACCGAGCGGCGAAAATGCGGCTACAGTCTCATTACTCAACAACTAATACCCCTGTCACACGGGACAACTTAAGTGCACTTTGAGAGAGTGCACTTCGCCGCTACTGTCATTTGCATGCTGTCACACGGGAACGTTTAGTGACACTCACGGCAAAGCGCACTTGCAGGCGAGTGCGTTTGTCGAACTCACTTGGCCAGCTTCGCGACGACGGAGTGTGTAGCCTCGGTAGCAATGGCTTGCAAACAAATATGCTAATATGCTAAACAAATATAATAACGCTGCACCAGTAGCATTTTTAAAACATTGTTTTCGTTATTAGACGTGTTGCCATGCAATAAATCAAATAATATTTCAACAAAAAAACGTCACTATTCTCAGCCTCGGACAGTTTGCTGCAATTTCCGCTAGGGGAATGCACACTTCTCTTCCACGTGTAGCAGCTTCGTGAGTGTAAGTGCACGCTGTGAGCGTGAGTGCACTCGCTCAAAGTGCACTAAGTTGCGTAGTGTGACCGGGGTATTAAAAACTAAACATACTATATGCATGACAATGTATGAACAGTTTATATCAATGTTTGTACAGAAGCAACAGAAGTATGTGTGCTAACTGCATTTAGTATTTAACTTTCCGTGGCGTGAAAAAAAAAAGAAATAAACAACCTCAGTGCCACTCAGTCCTTGCATGAAATGCCTGAACCACTCAACCGCCATTAAAAACTGCCTTGCAGCAGCACAAGGACTACTTGAGTCTGTAGAGTTCTGGGCTTTTCGAAGGTTGTCGACTCAAAAGGCCTTCCAACATGCCCGTGTGGCACAGGTATTAAAAAGGGGTACAGCTCTATTTGAAATCATGTAAGCGCGGTAGCGGCTGCGGCTAACACGCTTGCTTAAAGCAAAAATATGTTAGCGACATTTGCTTAAAACTATAATACTCTACCTTTGTTGCTGTAAATCAACTTTCATGTGCATTGAATCTACCGAAAAATTATACCAAAACAAACACTTGTAAGTCGGAGGTTTTCAATTTGTAATGTACTTGTTGTTTCTTTGAATTTTGAATGAGGGCTCTGGTGTTTAATATTCGAATTCTTGGCCACTATTCAGCACTATTTGATTTGGCATACGCACACTTGTGCCATTTAGTCATTGTCCGATGCCCTTTTAAGGAGTGTGTAGGCAGCTTGTGGTGCATCTTGCATTGCATACCCTACCATGTGGCAAACCTCGTGCTTTTGAACAATAACAAATGGAAGCAATGGGCAAGCGCAGAGGGTTTCAAACTGCAGGATTCAAACTTCTAGTGAAAAAATATGCTAAGGATTGCGTTAAAGTGGAGGCCAGGTGCAAGTTTTATGTTGAGAATGAGCGTACTTGCTGCTGGTGGATGCAAACGCAAAGCCTTGCCTGGACCACTTGAACCCAAAAGGCTTTCCGTAAGTGTGAATTTAGAAATTTGAAGGGGACCTTGTCGAATTGATTCGCCTTAGCAGGAGCAATAGCTTCACAATGTTTATGGAAATTGTGCACATGAAAGCACTTGCTGTCACTCGGCACATGAACATTCAGCTTGATGAGTTCAAAGCCTGTCAAGGGTGGCTTCCACACTGATATGATCCTTTTACATTAAAATTCTAAAATTATGAATGTAGAAGGCACATACTAAGAAGTCATGCTTCACTTGCAGGGAGAAGTGTTCGCGCGTGAGCAGTCTCACTTAAAGCGCTACAGTTGAACCCATTTATAATGGTCCGAGATATAACAATATATCGTTAGGATGCAAACATTTGAAATATATCTGGCGGATTGGGATGGAACATATTCAGAAATAAAAACAGCAACCAAGATTCAAGCTGGGGAGATCACACTTTTGCAAGCCATTCCAGCCTCTTCCTCAGGAATGACTGGGGCCAGCTTCAAGCTGCGTTATATTATCCTTGGCACAGCCACCAGACTTGCAGTGATTCGTCATGGAATGCAGACTGTGTACACCTTGGGGAGAGCTCCCAGAGAACGGTTCAAGTTGTGTGCCATGATTGAAGCAACAGTCTTTTTCTCCGTTGCTGCTCGCTTTTGACGATTGTCGTTACTTCGAAGTCAGTTTTGTGGTCGAATCCCTGACAATGCTTGGTGACCGCGCTTCATTCTCTGCTTCCCAGATAGCACACAAGACGAAAAAGACGTCTTATTGGGGGATTAACGTCTTGGTTGAGACGTCAGCCACGCGAACTAAGCGGGAGCGATATCCAAGGGACAATGAATCTGTCTTCGAAACTTGCTATGCAAGACGGTAAACAGACGTGGAAGAATACCGCCCCCCCCCTCCCTCCCTAAAGCGTCGGCGGGCGTCGGCACAATGCACGGCGCCGAGATGTCGCCAGCTGCAACGGGGCCCGGGAGGGAGGCGCCAGAATGTCCGGCTGCTTCTCGCCGGTCACCGGGGGGATGAGGCGAGAGGGCGCAGGCTGGCGCAAACACGCGGAGACGCGAAGCCAAGGCAGCGAAGCTCGTTTGCGTGGTTGGAGGTGCAACTGCTGCGTGTGTTTGTGTGGTGGCATTATGTTCTTTCTACTTTCCTCCTTGTGTTAACTCTGGTTCAATCCCGGCGCTTCTGTGACTAGATCCCGTAACACCAATAACTACATCTCGCCGAAAATAAATGTAAGTACCATGTTTGAATGGCTTAGCATGATGCCTGTGAGATCACTCATGTGTTCCGCGGATAGGGCAAGTCGGTCTCTAACAGATACAAGGAGCATTAATGCTATGTAACCTCTAACATAGTTGACGCATTAATCGCAAAGCAACGCAAGTGTTGTTTTATTATTCAGGTCGCCGTGTATGAATGCATTCTGAAACTTTCTTAGGTCTATGTGCGTGTTCAGCCTGATTAGTGATTAAGGAGTGCATTGGATTCGTTCCCACAATCCTGTCATTTGGTCGTTACGGGTAGCGAGTGCAGCGCCTGTACAACAATGTGGGATAGTAGTAATTTACTCGTGTCTTACACAGACGAATACGTGCATGTGATATCGCGCGTTGTAGGGCAACCGTTGCCGCGCGTTCTTTCACTGTGGCATTGCAGTCGTGCGATTTCAGTTCAGGGCTGCGAAATTTACGTGCATGTGATGTGGATGTGAAAATCGCACACTGTTTGTTGTGGCATGTCAGCAGAACTGCCGCAGGCAATCATGAAGTCTTATGGTGTTGGAATGACTTCTCGCAGCTCAGCATTCATAAGGAGCATTAGTGCCGTTGTGCTTTTTCTCGGTCATATTTAAACTTTGTCAGAGGCATGTGACTCGTTTGCGAATGTTCGTTATTATTATTTCTCATTGTGAACGCTGTTGCGGTTTTCTGCATTTTAGTGTTCATCATTCTTGCAGACCGCAAATACCAAAACAATTACACGACCTGTTATCTGGTTCCACAGTACTGTTACAGGGACGCTGTTGCGCACAGTACATTTTTGGTATGCCATAAGCTGTCCAGTGTTTCACGTGGTACGGACTGAGGAGTGAAGACTTGAACTAGGTTGCTGGGGTGATAGCGCAGGACAGAGATGATAAGGGGACGAACAACGAACTAAATTAGTACGTCGGGCTCTGGGTGAGCGGCGTGTTACTACGACCTATACGTGAACGTTCGGGCGTATTTTGCTTATTTTTATTATATATTACGGGCGCCGCCAGCTTGTCCGGTGCCGGGATCTAGCGGTGCAGGCCTATACCTATATCGTCAAATCAAAGCCACGGTGCCATTCAACAGTTTTCTGCTCAAAGTTTGACATTTTCCTCCTACCCCACGACATACTCGCTACCCGAAATGGGCCATATTTCGTTGCGTTGTTCCAACTTCACTATTACCTGGCCGTGGAAGGCAGTTTTGTGTAGGCGAAATCGAAGCCACAGCGAAAATTTGTTGATGCTATGCACAGTTGTGGTGCGCAGTCACTGTGCCCGTCGATCGCGCGACCTTGAAGGTCCCATTTACTAAAGGATCCCTGCAACATTTGTAATCTCGATGGAAAACGATGCCTAACAGTCGTGGAGGTTATTGTGAACGTGTGAGCCAAATATTATTGAGGTGCGTACACCAGGGAATATTTTATTTGGTTTCAAACACAGCTGTAATTCACATTGCTCTTCGTTCCAACAAATGTCACTAGGCCGTGGACTACTTTGCTCGAGGCAGATATATCACTGGCTGAACTTGCGGTCACGGAAAGGTAGTCCGGCAATTTATATTTGTTCATTTTGCATCAAAGAAATAAGGGCAATCTGAGTGCCTGTCTTTGAAAATTACAGCATATCCACGGGGTGAATGATGATGAGTGGGCGAAGCTGCGGAGGTTCATTGGTAAACCGTGAATTCTGCCCAGTACATCATCAGCGGCGTGAGATCGTGCGTTTTTATGCTAAAGGGTCGATGAGAGTTATGGTGGCTTGCAGGTCAGTTTAATCTTACATGTACGCTGTGAATTTTCATTGTTTTATCACGCACAGGAAAAATCGCACACAGGCACTACCTTGGAAGTCAAAATCCAGTGCCATATATACGGGAAACAAGAAACTCGCTAGCAGACGCTGCCTGCGTCGGCATCGCGAGGCGAGAGAGGGGGGGGGGGCGTTGAATGGTTGTGAGGGAGAGGGGGAGAGAGGGGGAGTGGGGAGAGGGAGGGAGAGAGTGGGGGAACTCGACTGCTTTTTGATGACGTTTCAAAGACGTTCAGGAAACGTCTAGTTTATGTGCAACAAGATGGACATTAGACGAGATAAACGACGTCTTCTAGACCAAAACTTCTTACGCGTGCCATCTTTGAGACGTCGTTACGACGTCTCAAAGTAGCATATTTGAGGATTTAAGACGCAAAGGATTTAAGGATTTAAGGATTTGAGGATTTAAGACGCAAATGATTTAAGACGTCTCGAAGACGTCTTAAATCCTTTGCGTGCTAGCTGGGTTTGCACCCTGATGTCATTCCTGTGTTGCCTAATTCATTGTGATAGGTGTTTTATCTCACCAATGTACGAGCACGGGCACTCGGTGCATGGAATTTTGTACGCACCACTTCGGCTCTTCTCCCTTTGCTGGCTTGTTTTCAGGGGGCAGTGGGGGGAGGTAGTGGCCTAGTGTGCACGAAGACACATGTGCAAGTGCACCCCTTCCTTCAAAATCCGGGCCTATGCCTCTCTGGCTCCTTGCGCCAATGGTACCGGTATGCCTTCTGCTCTTTTTCTCCCTGCGACAGGCGACGGACTGAATGAGGGTTTTCGGTAGCCGGCTTTCATAGATCCCCAACCATGTGGTCCTTTTCAGGCTGCTGTTCTTAGTCTGGTCTGCTGTGTGTATGCTATGGTCTCTTTGAAGTAAAGTGTTCGCAACAGGTGCCTTGTTGCTGACGTGGTGGGAGGAATCATAACAGAGGTAACGACCATTGTGTCTCGTCCTCCTGTAAAGAGTTTCAGGTGCTTGCATTTTTTTACCACTTGGACATCGAGAAAGGAATGGTGCAGTCTCGTTCACACTGAACCGCCTACTGTATCGCGGGGCAAATAGGACATAAATGTTGTGTCAAATAGGCGATTTCAGAGGTCTCCATTACACACAAGAATGGTCCATGTAGCGAAGAGAAAGTTCAGGTTCAGGAAAAGAAACTGCAATGACGCTTGCTTTTGTATAGTGAACACGACATAAAAATCGACAACATGAGGCAACATCTAAGTTCTTTTCACCGACCCATAGGGCCTTCCCGGCCCTTAGCACCAGCCAACAAAGGAGAAGAGCCCGGATGTTGTGTACAAAATTCTGTGTGCTGAGTGTCCCTGCTCATACACTGGCGAGACGAAATGCCTACCGGAATGAATTGGGCTACACAGGAAACGCGTCTGGAAGCAAGACAGAGAATGAAGTGCTCTCACCGACATTGCGAGGCATTCGACATAAACTTGACTTCAAGAGGACAACAATCCTCGAGTGAGCCGCAAGGGGGATAAAGACATTCTTGAATCATGGTGCAAAACTTAAACCATTCTCCGACAGCTCTTCCCACAGTGGATATGCACGGTCATCACTCCATGACGCGTCGCTTTCTGTGGTCGTGCCAGTGTCTACGAAAAGCAGCCCAAACCTCAGCCCCAGACATCTTTGAGGAAGAGCCGGACTGGCTTCGAAACGTCTGATCTCTCCAGCTTGGATTTTAGTTGGTTTCTGTTTATTTAAGCTTAATGATCATATTTATGTGTGCTTATGATTTTCTATGCTACCCACTGAAACAGCGTGCGGCTATAACGGACATTTTTCAGAATGTCCTACTTTTGCAGCGATCATTTCAGTCGTGATCGCGATAAGAATGCGGCACATACGAACTGAAAAAAAAAAACAACTAGATGGGTCTTCACAGCACAAATGCTGCGGGGGAATCGTACGGGGCTCGCATCAATTGGATGCCAGTTAAATACTGCTGTGGAGTTGTGAGTTAAATAATGAGGAGTTCATTATGGAAGACTGGAAGCTATTCTTTGAGGTCTGGTTGTTTCCTTGCTTTTGCCATAGAAACATTTCCTGGTCAACATACAGCTTTAGATTTAAGAACTCGCATAACAGTGTTTGGACAAAAACGTGACACAACTTCCTTCAATGTGCAGAAGCTGTTTGGAACATTACTCTGATAATCAAATTGGCGTATCACCATTTGTTACATAGTTCGGAACAGATGCGATGCACACAGACCACAGGCAAGCATGAAATGAACCAACAGATCAACGTGGCCTTGCTTGAAATATGATCCGCCACCATTTTGCTATGGCGATGTTTTGGCAGTTCCAGACGTGAGACTGCCAACGCCGCGAACATGGTTTGGTGCTACTCGCTGCTTATGCGTAGTCATTTTTTCGGGCTGGTTTCGCAGGAAAACGATGTGCTTCTTAGATCCAAGTAAACATAGCAAATTCTGCCGAGGCTACCTGCCTCGTTCAAAGCATTTGTAAGGTGCCGTAATGTTCAATATGCTACTTTGTTCCCACTGTTGCACAATTGTCACCATCACGTCTGTCCATCTTCACACAACTTGAGTCAGCATAAACACGCCTCTGAAGGCTGCGCTAAAGGTCCGTGGTTACTAAGCTGCTGTTGAGAGATCACGGCTCGTGGACGCTTTGACCAATGGTTGATGTCGAATCGTGGCGACTTTCAACCTTTTTAACGCCATACTCTCTGGTTCAAGCTACACAGCTTGATGAGCACTTAGCCTAATGCAGCTGATGGATAGCATTAAAAGAAAGAAGAGAAAAAAGTTATCACAGTGAGTGCATATTTCAAAATCATGTCGAAGTTTATTTCCTTCATCGATTATGCATGCTCCTGGAAACAGAAGAGCGCATAGTGCTTGGTGAGGTGACGGCAGGTAAGATTTGTTGCAAATGCAGACTGTGAGCACCACATCGCTTCACAAAATGAAAACGCCTGCCACCGAGCACTAGCCAAGGCAAGCCATGATGATTACGAAGATGAGTATATACAGATTAAGACGACCAAACCATACAGTTGGCACTCACACTGACTTAACTTCCCTCTTTGCGAAAGCGGTCATCAAGACAGCAAGTTATGAGGGGAACTAACGGTGGATGTACAGCTTCAGGCGAGAGATGTGGAAAATAACGATGCTTTGGCGACAGTGGTCAGTGGCTGAGTGCAAAGGAAAAGCTCAATAGTTTGTGTAATCGGTCAAGCACAGTGTATGCACCTATGTATCTGTGAAGAAATTTCTCACATATTCCTTTTTCTCGAATGGTGTTGCTTAACACTGAAGCACTATTCCTGAGCTTGCATTGGAGCTTCGACCTGACGAAGTTTAATTGCAGCGATGCCTCAAATTTATTATACCACCCATGGAACCACATGCGAGCAATGCTGAAGTACCACAGGTCTTGCGGAGGTTTTATCAAGTCTGGAGGTACCACAGGTACACAGAATGCTAAGCATAACAGATACCACTGTGGAATAAAACTGACATTGAAAATTTGGCCAGTTGGTAGGGGTTCATAGTGAGAATGGTGGCACCAATATTGGCTAACCACAAGCTCAGGACACGAGCACAAGTGCCATGCTCAAGTCGACGCTTGTGCTTGTGTCCCGTGTTTGTGGTTCGCCTTGATTTTTTAACAAGTTATAGCTCTGCATTAGGAACGTTGACCAGCATCTCTGCTCGTTTTGTTTACCAACGAAGCATTCAGCAGTTCAATATCCTCCTTCACGGGGCATGATTGCTGACTGCATTTTCCCAGCCATATCTTGTTGAGAAAGATGTAGCTAATGTCTACCTCCCTTGTTCCATAGAAACACTCTACCACATTGGTGGTGAGCACTTGACTACATATTAAGTGGCCGAGTGAGGCCCCCTAATGTGTAGCATACACATGAGCACATTGCTACAAGAGCCTAGATATATCGACATTGCCTATTGTTGCTAACATTTAAATGTAAATTGGATATTGCTATCGTAAAAGGGTAGATGCTATGTATCTTTTCTTTGGCCTTGTTTTCTTTTCTGAGTGAAACGCACCGCGTGGAGGTATCCTGCAGCATGGTCCACACTGTATGTGTCATGCCTGTTCAATAAGTGCTCTTTAAGCCTATAAAACAAGTTCATGCAAGAGGATTTCTTCTGTGAATGATGTATGCGCATATACGGCTGCAAGCCTTGCGGTTGGGAAGTCACTGAACTAACTTGTACTACAGTACTTCATAGCATTACGTGGCCAAAAGCTTCAGAGGAATGACTTCTTACTATTCTGTTAGCTGTCGCAAGTTCCTTTCCACAGAGTGGTCCACGGATTATTTTAGTACATCATTTGTGATCAAGGATGCGAAATAATTTGGCTTTCGTTACTCAAAACATTTGGAGCCCACTTGAGCTGCTGCAGTGGTACAGTGGTTATAGTAGTCAGCTGCCAAAAAGACAATTCATATCTGGCCATGATGCTGACATTCCAAAGGCAAAATGCTTAAGGTTCATTTACTTTGATTTAGATGCACATTAAACAATCGCAACTGGCAGGAGTTTCACGAGCCTTTCACTACAGCTTGCCTTATATTGCTGTTTTAGTATTGGCACGTAAAACCCTAGCAGTTATTAGTGGTAGCACCTATTTCATAACCACTGAAGTGTCATGATGTGCGACTCTTAAGTGTGTGTCATGGGTGCTTTATAAAGGAAAAGGAATTCTGAACCATTTAATGGAAGTTAGAAAAACTGACGTTCCAGATCAATAGTAGGCGTGACTTTTCCGCACGTGTTATTGCATGGATAAAATTCTTGACCACTAATTCGTGGCCATGAAGCATCACCATGTCGGAAGATCCGGTTAGTGCTCTGATGTAATCTGGTTAAACCGCACCCATGTGCAATGTAATTATGAGACAAGCGCAGTGTGCTTTACCATGACTGACGCTTTCTTTTGGCTTGAAACGATGGCAGTCTTTTTCGTTTACTTTGTAAAAACTATCCAAACTAGAAGAGAAGCTCAGCTTGTCATAACTGTGTGTGTTGTCTGCACATCTTAGTCTTTACTCTAAATTTACCCTATATATGCACATTATTTTCGCAGCTGTGTTCCACGTGTACATCGAGGATGCAAAACCAAGAATGCTGCTGAGAAGCAAATGAAGAGTCTACTACTCCGCAAGCACGTGACACAGAGTGTGGGTGGCACGCAGCGATTTCAAGATGGTTAAAATAAGGAACACCAAGATAACTGCCATTTATTGTGTATAAGATGGTTATTTTAAAGGAGATTGCATTAACTGAAGCTTGACATAAGCACCACTGCAACTATGCTTCCTGATTGTTAAAACTGTAACGAAAACTTGGAGTACAGCCATGATCACCATGAAAATGAGCCGCGTTTAAGCAGATCAGCCGATGCCGTGCATGAGTACATCGCTCACCCTTTTTCAGTCGTTGCATTTCGTTTTTAAGGGCGGCCACTGGGTGTTATTGCTCGTGTTGTATTATGCTCCTTCTACCTGCAGCATGGCATGTTGAAAGGAGTACCGGAGGAAGGTTTAATTATTTCATGTTTCACAGTCTTTCGGATAGTTTCTGGCATGAATTGTTGACCACTCTGCGTACTTCCACAATTGCTTAACTCTTAAGGTGTCATCATGCTGAGCTTTAGGGCGTGGGTACGATTCGGGGCCGCGGTAGCCATATTTCGTATAGAGCGAAACGCACAAACATCCATATAAATAGCTTTAAGGGCAGTTTATAGTACCACGTGCAGTCAAAGCTAATCTAAAGTGCTTTACCATTGTGTGATTCATAATCATATCATGGTTTTCGCACGTAAGATCCACAAAATGCTTGCAGTCTGGTCTGAAACTTCGTTACAATGAAGCACAGCTGCAGATAAAACGAAATTCTTGCTTGCAAATGTAACAGTTGCTGTGTCGAAACTGCTAAAACAGTTTTCCAGTGATATGCATAAGCGTTTAAGCAATAGGTCGTAGCTGTCAATCATGAGCACGCTTGGCCGAGCCTCCTGCATGCAGTCCAATACATGCAGACAAATAAACTGGCAGGCCATTAAATCATGCAGGGCCATTAAAGAGACAGGCCATGCAGACTATTACAATTAGACCATTACATGCAGGTCATGCAGATCATTACAATTGGACCATTACATACAGGCCATGCAGACCATTACAATTAGACCATTACATGCAGCCCCAAATTACAGTTCCCTTAGCCCGATAGGCTGTTGGAATTTTTGCCTGGGTTTCCAGTGGCCTTATATTTGCAGTCATACACATTCATAGCATGACCTGAGCACATCATGTCATGTCATGAATGTAAATACAACCGATATTACATTCTTCGACATGCACCTTTTCTTTGACACCCATATCGATCCCCTTCCATTAGTATTATGTCTCCAGAGCCATGCGCATGTCATGGAATCACGTGAGAACATCATAGCATGTCATGAACCTGACTATAACCAATATCACATCCTTCGACATGCACCTTTCGTCTGACACCCATCTCTACCGCCTTCTTACAGTTTCAAGCTTTTCCTTGTATTATGCGTCATTAATTACATGCTTGCAAAATTAGGTCATTGTTTAAACGTGATTTGGTAATTATCACGGTGCACTCTAATTACCATAACCACTCTAACCTAAGTTGTGTGACTTACAAACATTAGCGATTTTAAATCATTTTGGAGTCATAGTCATGTGCATGACCTAAAGCCTGGCTATCATGCTGATTATGAGTGAGTCGTGTCTGCATTAAAGTAAGGGCTCGTTTGATATATTCTGTTACGTTATTAGTCACTTTTTTGTCGAGATATCGTTTCTAGTGATAACTTTCCGTATTTTTCAAACCACCCACACTCTGACTAAAACATTAAGGTTACTCTTATTGAAACATTAAGGCTTAATGAGTGGCATCATGTTAGCAAAAGCAACAATAATGCTATTATGAGGCGAGTTATCTTAAAACAGTAACGCGAGCAAAGATGAGGCGACGCGGTTCCCAGTTTTACTGCTACAAACCGGCCCTGCTGATCCCGCCTCTGCCCGCGCAATAACACGCGAAGCAATGCCGATGACAACTGTCCTGCTAATCAGTCAGATCTCACATACTCACAAATCAACATACCTAATGATTGCACGATGTTTACAAAGAGTGAAAGCAAGAACTTGCTGAAACGCTAACAATGAATGTGCGCGCCCACACAGAGAGCCCGGCGAGCAAACATCCTAACATGGCGCTGCCGCTAGACGTCGCTAGCGGCACTTTCATGGCGGCGCCTAGGAGCGCAGTATTGGAAAGGTCTACAAACCGTGTTGTACACGCTCCTCCAAAACAGGAACGAAAGCTCGTTCCTCGTTCCTTCGCAATTTTTAATGAGTTCCCGTTACAAGTTCCTTTAAATAAAATGATATGCGTTCCCGTTACACTTCGGAAATTGGAACGTATTGTTACATTTGTGCTGCATTTGAGTTTTAAAATGGAAACTGGTGTCGGATAATTGTGAGCTGAAATTAAGCGACTTAAACACTTTAAATTCGCTTCGAGCTACGTCCATTGGGCGAACTTGAACCTTACAGGCAGTACATTATGTGGACATAAAAAGATGAATTTAATGCTTCTGGACATACTTTCAGGTAGCACCGATTGTAGCCTCATGTTCACTGCAACTTTGAATCTAGTCTATTACTTGTGCAACACATAATGAGTCTTCCATTGAGCAGCCAAAATAGTGCCCCTCACATGCGGAAATAGCCACATTCATCATGCATGTGAGCAGCAAGCCTGCATTTAAGAGTAAGAGCTATAAATATTGTAGGCCTGTCAATTTACATTCGCATATAATTGCGTGTGCTTTATCCGCGCCTATAAAGACTGGAACAAGATTTCCCGATATCTCATCATATCCTCTCCTAAACTTCTTCCCTCAATATTTATAGCTTTTTTAGTGGTTTAGTAGTCTAATTGACAGTTCTGATGATATAAGTTTTGCTTAGTTCTCACAATTTTAAAGCATGTGTCATACTGTTCTTTCGTTGTTATTTATGATGGTGTGCTGCCTGTGTCGGTGTGGAGAATTCGAGCTACACGATCATGTGAGGAGCTTACCGACTACTTAGATAACGTGGGAGTATTTTTTTTTCTCATGGTGTGCTAAGGAGTGCACTTTATGTCTGTTCAATTTGTGCAGGAACGCCACTTTCATGCAATGGCGAAATTACACTGATATATGTGTGGGGGATCAATAAATACATAAATAAATAAGATCAATAAATAAATCATTTATAAGTAAATAAATTGTAGTGAAGAGGATTGCCCGGCGCTGCAGCCATATCGCCAACGCGGCGCGAGACGTGAGCTCGAGATTAGTGCCCAGCTCTTGTCGAGACGCTGCCAGCCATTCTTGGGTGCTGCCCTATATCTCGCCTTAACGGGGGCCGACACCAGTGGGGTCTCGCGAGCCGATGGCAGAGCTGCACAACTTGCTGCTGGATGACCTGTCTGATGTTTGCAGGCAAAGGGGAGGAGGGTGGTCGCTCGGCTGCCGAGAGGAGCGAAAGCTGACGGGGCGATCTCGGCACGAACGAAATCTTTGATCTGGCCAAGCAGCTAGTCAAGGTCAGGAGCGGTGACAATGCTCGAGAGAGCCTGGTCGGACACATGTTGGTGTCGTGTAAGTAGACGCTGTCGGCGAAGCTCATCGAAGCTCTGGCAAAGCTCGGTAACTTGAGAAACGGTGCCAGGGTTCTTCGACAGCAGCATATGGAAGGCGTCGTCTGAGATGCCCTTCATGATGTGACGTACTTTTTCTGCCTCCGCCATCGTAGGGTCCGCACGCTGGCAGAGGTCGATGACATCCTATATATAGCTGGTGTAAGACTCAGGGCTCCGCTGGGACCGGCACCGTAGGCGTTGTTCTGCGCACAGCTTGCGTACCCCAGGGCGGCCAAATACATTCGCGATGCTGGTCTTAAAGTTGTACCACGTGCGGAGATCGGCTTCGTGGTTCGTAAACCACAGCTTTGTAACACCCGTCGAATAAAAGATGACGTTGCTGAGCTTGAGAGGATTGTCCCATTTGTTCGTAGCGCTCAACCGTTTATACAATTCCAGCCAGTCTTCAACATCGTTTTCGTCGGGGCCACTGAAGATCTCAGGATCGCGCTGACACTGCGCACCGGCGAACACCACAGCTGGCGAAGCCTGTGGGGCTGTCTGGCTGGCGTCGTCGGGCATGGCGGACGGGAGAGTTCGGCTTCTTAATGCCAGGGTCGGAAAAACTGCAGCACCTCCACTAAAATATAAGTCGAGATATAGGGTGGCACCCAAGAATGGCTGGCAGCGTCTCGACAAGATCTGGGCACAAATCTCGAGCTCGGGTCTCGCGCAGCGTTGGCAATATGGCTGCAGCCCCAGGCATTCCTCTTCACCACAAAAGAAATAAATCAAATAAATAGGATAAATAAATAATCAAATATGATGAATAAATAAATCAAATAAATATATCAAACATCATTTCATCACACACCAACCAAGAAATGACCTCTGCAAGGAAGCATGACGCATGGAACGCATGAAAGGTTCGCAGCGGCACAACAGCACAACCCAAGTAGTAAAAACTTGCGCACGTTCTACTGAGTATAGCTCTAGTTCTACTATGTCTTTATCTCTCTTATGAGATAAAGACATAGTAGAAATGATATCTGATATGAACAAGAAAGTAACAAATGGGTCGATTTACACCTACAACAGAAAGCTGTCTTTTTGTTATGCGAACAAGAACAAACAATAAATAAACCATGCCTGCACGTGGTTCTTCGAATTTCTCGCCGATCTTTTCGACCACTTCACTTGTACTGTTTGATGGAGCACAAGTCATACAGAGGGCTAAACACAGGCGTGCGATGTTCAATTTACCTCGTATTCAGTCGGTTGAAACATCTGGGGTAGCCATCACCAGGAAGCAATCAATAATTCCACATCGGCACTCACTTGCAACAGAATCTAGGTGGCACAGGAGGCAAGATGGTGTTTCGTGAGTTTCGAATGCCAAGTGAAAGATCTCTACAGTGTGTCCAGCCTTGAGAACGAACCTTGCTTGCTGTTCAGGCTGGCTTAGACAAAAGGAAGACTGCTACCCTCCCCACATCGTCGGTCTCGTCCCGCGCGCTTTCCTGAGCCTCTGCTGGCGCCTGGGAGTTGTTTCATCATAACTACGGCCCTTTCGTCGACCCCTTTCGTCACAGCGGGAGGGCAAAGCTTTCCGTTTTGGGGGGACGTTGTCGCCCCATTAGCAGAGACTGGCAGCGTGTCGAATTGAATACGCCGCGTCGGCGAATCCTGCAATTCGCCACCCAAGCTAGCCGGGAGCGTGCATGGAAGCACAGCAGTCAATGTTTTCTCAGAGATCTTCAGTTGGACATTTGAAAAGAGACCTAATTGCTATTTAAGGCCGCGCCACACTTTTGTTAACAGGCCCCAGACGACTCGGTCCTGCAGGCTGGCCCTGAGATTTGTTTTCCAAACACTCGCGGTTTACGTTTCCGGCTGCTGAGTGTCGCTAGTCCGCGCACAGCTACGCTGATCGAGCCCCTGCCTGCCTGCTAGCCACGTCACATTACCTTGACTCCACAACAGGGTGTAACTGTAGCCTCCATTGTGTAACATTTGCCGCTGCTCGTGTCCTTTGCGTAGCGGTCTCCTGCGTAAAAAATAGGGAGGTTTAGCAATGGCGGCTTACCGTATGGTAAGTACGGTAATGGGGTATGGTCGTGGTCGGCAGGTACAGAATTTAGCTTCAGAGGACTTTACCAGCAAGTTTTATAATCTGACGACGTTTTAGTACTCACCAAGCAACTAGTGCAAGTCCTTCCGACTAAAATAGCCGCGTGCCGACCACGACGGTACGGCATTACCGTCATTACTGTACAGTAAGCCAGCACTACTAAAACTCCCTAATGCCACTGACACGGAAGCCCCGACATGGGAGCCGTAACCGCATTTTCAGAACCAATGCACTGAGCAAAGCGCGAGTTGACAGTGCCTTAGTTCGAAGGGAGCCTCGGCGGAGTGATCTGAAGGGATGAGAGGAATTTCGTGGTTGGCTGCGCTTCCGCGTGCGTTGCCGTAAACAGCCGGAAACTTTTTGTCCAGCCACAGGGTGCGGCCATCGTAGGCGAGGAACGGGATACACTTATGTGGTGTGCCTGCACTGGCGAAAGAGAAGCTTTGCTCTTGTCGAAGCCCCGAAGAGGGAGAGTAAAGAAATAGCGTTTTGCGTGTGGTTTTCTTTTTAGTAAAGGAGACTACTAACAGGGAAGCGGGAACTCGAGGCTCGGCCTTCTCTGCGTTGCATGTGGAACGCCTGTAGAACGTTTACAGAAGGCACATGATTGCATTTGCCGTTGCTCTTAAATGTAATGCGTTACGGTGACAGTTCCTCAAACCTCTAGAGTATCGATGGTGTTTTTGTTCCTTCAGAAAGCAACCAGTCCCAGAAACGCCTTTCCTTGAAACGACGTTCCGTACAACACTGTGAGCACACTTTTCATATGTAACTGGCGACGATAGAGTCACTGTAGCTGCTAGTTCCCAGTGTCCCGTGGGATTATGAAGACAGCAGACTCGCCAGCGTGAACTACCACAGATTTGCTTCACCTTCTGCCACCACTTGCGATGCAATGTATCACTGAAGCCACAAACATAGCCACTCTGCAGTATTTGCAGAAAGGGACTAATGATCTCACTGGTGGTAGACTCTGGAATCTACACCAAGCAGATGTGGCACAGCAGGCATACCGTGTGGCTCAAAAGGTTCTAAGGCTACCAGGCAAAGATGCGATGTGGCCAGGTAGGCTGTGAGTTCCCAAAGTACAGTGATCGCAATGACAACAGAGTTCCAACACACACAAGACAAGTACATTTTCTCCACTTCTTATCCACCACTTTAGATGACAGCTATCGCTGAAGCTGTAGAAACAGCAGTTCTCACACAGCCCCTCAATCGGTGAAAGCGATGGCACTGGTCTGAAGAACTTGCAGCGAAGGCATTGTAATCTCACTGGCGAGCAGATCTTGGAAGTGTTGAAGAGAACAGGAAAATGTTGGAGCTGGCAAAGTCTATGTTGCGACACCGCAGCATGGTTCCTCAGGTACAAGCTGCATTAATGCAGTATAGCAGGTAATGCACCTCCCCGTTCCCAAGGTCTCCACGTATCCCGTACATTCTGGAAGTCGTTGTGCACACCTGGTGACTACCCCAGCCACCCGCTGGATATCTGTCAATGGCTACGCAGCAGTCGGACATCAAGTCGGTCACCTCAGTGGTATATCAAGGTATGGGCGGGCTCGGCAGGCACTCCTAAATATTATGCAGGACTCCAAAGCGACCTGTTAAAGTGGCACCCACAAGACTAGCACAGTAATGGCAATGAGTCAGGCCCAAAAAACATGCATACTGTCGCCAAGCCACACCATGACCAGGTGACAATTGATGCACTCAGGTAAACATGGCCTCCCCTAAAAAACTGCCCCATTATGTGGCTGGGGCCTAGTTTGTTATGGACACCAGTGTAGCATACGGCAGATTGATAGTCCTGTCCAGAGAATCTGTAAGTGCGATGCAATCACACTCATGTAACCACGAACAGGTTGTGCAACACTGCACTTATGGTCTGCGTTATATCAGAGGCAACGGCATCAGTTACTTCCAAACACACAACGAACTTCTTTGCAAATAAAAATTGAAAATTTATGAAATGTAGCACGACTGAGAGCAGGTGGCAGCCACATTTCATTTCGTTGAATGGATCCCAAAAATTGCAGAGTTATTTTTAATTATATTTTATTATGCTAATTATCCTAGATGTATGTAGAAAAGTGTGTTCTGAATAGTGCACACTTAAGCATATTCTTGGGTTTTTAGATAGTGAAGACACTAATTTCTTTATAGACAGCATTCGGATACAGAACATTATCACTGTACATCACTCGCCGGCAAAGGCATGCTGCGATTCTACATCAGCTTTCTCTTAAAATCGCTTATTGTTGCCATCGCTTGTGACGTTCTCAGCCACCTGGGCATCTTCTATGGTGTGAAAGAACACGAGAAGACTAATATACACTGTGACTGGCAATTCACTGTGACTGGGCAAAGTGCTGGAATGACCATGCTCCACTGCTTTGTGTGAAATGCTGACCACACAGTACCATCAATGAAAGCTGCTGCATCATCACTAAATTTGTGAAGCCTCGATGGGCGAAAGTTTGCATTGTCGTGTACGACGATTTATCGTGCAGAGCATGCTGTTGGTTCGAGAAGGCAGTGGAGAGCCAACACGATGCGACACGAAGATCACGCGCACAGCGACAAATGCCAAGGTGCTTCTTCCTCCTCTTCACTACAATACCACCCCCCCGGCGAGAAGAGGAGCCAACATGGCGACTTATGGTGCTGACAGGATAGCGAGGTCATAATACGGTTTAAGTCGGCTGACATAAACCGTGTCACGACCGCGATGCCGTTGGTGGGTAGATGGTGTCAAGGGTTCGATGACATAGTTAATGGCAGAGGTACGGTCTACGACGCGGAATGGACCATCGTAGCGGGCAAGAAGCTTGGTCGAGAGGCCAGGACTGTGAGGTGGGACCCACGGCCAAACGAGAGAAAGTCTGCAAATGCGGTGTGGGTATGTCGCTGTTATGGCAGTTCCTTGCGACTTTGAGCACTGGTCTTAAGGGTACGAGCGAGTTGTCGACAATCTTCGGCATATTTCGCCGCTTCAGAGACCGGTGTGCATTCGGATGTGTCGGGTCGGTATGGCAGCATCGTTTCCAACATACACGAGGGCTCTCGTCCATAAAGAGTGGCGAAGATCCAGTAGTGGCCTGTGTCGCGGTGTTATATGCATACGTCACGAACGGCAACACGGTGTCCCAGTTACTGTGATCCGAAGCAACGTACATAGTCAGCATGTCACCTAGTATGCGGATGAATCTTTCGGTCAAGCCATTCGCTTGGGGGTGGTAGGCAGTAGACTTGCGGTGAATGATGGTGCACGCAGCGAGAAGGGCTTGTATGACCTCAGAGAGGAACACGCGCCCCCTGTCGCTGAGTAGTTCTCGGGGTGCTCCATGTCGAAGAACGAAGTTCCGCAAGATGAAAAATGCGACCTCGCGCGCAGTGGCGGCTGGGAGCGCTGCAGTCTCAGCGTAGCACGTTAAGTGGTCGCCGCCAACAATTATCCATCGGTTACCCATTGAGCTGCAGGGAAGTGGCCCGTAGAGGTTGCTGCCGATGCGGTCAAAGGGACGATGTGGACAAGGTAGCGGCTGTAGCTCTGCAGAAGGGCGCTGTTGAATTTTTCGGCATTGGCAGGCCGTGCAAGCGTGAATGTACTGACGGACGAAGTTATACATTATATGCCAGTGAAAACGGGGCCTTACCCTGGTATATGTTTTCAGAACACCGGCGTGACCATTATGAGGAGCATCATGGAAATAAGCGCAGATATTGGAACGCATATGCCGTGGTATCACAACCGGTGTCACACGGGCGTTTCGAAGGCCTTCGAACCAACGTCACGAATAACGTACTTCGTTTTTTTTTCAGTAGGAGCCATTTCCGGCCATCGGGCAAATAATTTCTGCAGTAAAGTAAGTCATCGCGCACAGCCAAGTGAACGGCTTGGCGGTGGAGTGCTCGAGTGGAGGGCAAGGTCAATCTACATGGGTCGCGAAAGTTGGAACGAAAAGTGATCCGAAACCTATTGCCACAGACATCAACACCTTGTGACGATTGAAGCGCGACTAGGTGAGGAGGGGACAAATAACGAGAACGAAAAATTCAATTAAACGTTTGTTTCCAAAATCTTTAATACATACTGTCACAAAATAAATTATTAGATTACTTTATAAAATTTTAGGTTTTCGATATATTGTTGACTGTGAAATATTTTGGTTTATTTCGAGAAACAGCGGGCGCATGCAGGCAGTCTGGTAATGTGGGCATGTGTTTGTCTTGCGCCCAACTCTGTGTGCCTCGCCAACGGTTTTGCGCATTTTCGGGTGAAAGTGGCGTCGCTAGTTCTTGCATAGTACGTTTGCGAGTGTCATTCGTACACAATTTCCTCGAGTAAGCGTTGTTTTCCGGTCGTGACCCTTGGCAGAAGGTAATCTAACCCGTCGCAGGCGTTGGGAACCGTTTCAGTGACTGCTTTTTGCCAGCGCACAGACAGCATGCTGTCGCCCTTAGGGACGATAAGTCAGCCAAGCTACGCGAAGAAACGCGGCTCTGTGTGCGTCTGCAAGAGCAACCCTTTCACGCCGGGCGTCTCACTCCATCGGTTTCCCCTCGATTCTGAAAGGTGAGTTTTCGAACTATTTCTGGTGAGCCATCGTAAAGACAACACATGAGTTCCGAAACCGACACGATAGCTTTCATGTAAAATGGCGGTGCATCCTGTCCTCGCTACTATTGTTACAATGAGTGCAGCGTTTCGTGTGTTTGACGAGGGCCTAATTAAACGGGGAGGCGCGAAGGGCGCAATTAAGAGTGCTTATCACGTGTCCCCTCATGCCCGGCCATGGTCAGAGTCAAACACGCGAAGCGCTTCCAAGCTAGACTACGCCGATTGTGCCTGAATGTTTCGTCAAGTTTTTCGTGTAGGAAAGCTGCCGTGTAGGTTTCGAAAAAGAGATATAGATGCTGGGTTCTGCTTTAGATTAAATTGTATACTGTGCACGTCATGTTTCGTCTGTCTGCAAAGCCATTCTACGCCAGCAACTGGCGCTGCGTTGATAACATTTGTTCTTTTCTTCTGTATGCTTTTTTACTGTGCAGGATTACATGTGGACCTTCTACTTCGTCTGCGTGTTCGTCCCTTGTGTGCGATGCTGTGAAAGTGAATGCATCTGTAAGTGTCCTTTTAGTTATGTTGTTAGAGTCGAGCACTGTGGCTGAGGTGTGATACCATGCTTGTTTGACTGTTAAGTCGTGCAACGCATGATAACCTGCAGATGACTCATTTATTCTCCGTTGCTCTGCCCTAGGTGTCGTGGTAGGGTTCATTTCACCCACACGCTTTAAACAATGTAGTTATTTAGAGCAGCATGAACTGACACACTTGTAGTTTCACTTTCACTGTAGCATGCGTAGGGGCAAATTATATGGTCAAGAAAATATCTAAGTGGTTTTGTCTTCTGTGTGCATAGCTTGGTTCCGGATCCTTGTTATTACCACATAATCAGCATTCATTTAGCTGCCTCTATGATTTTATCTTTCATGTGCAGAGGCAACTCCTCAAGAAGCTCCAAGATGTGAATCTGCGGTATCCACTTCCAGTCAAGACGCGCAGAACCCCGGCGACAATGGTGGCAACAGCGCAGCAGAAATTGAAATTCGCTTTACAGCAAGTGTGTGGTATTTTTGCTGTGTTAATTGGGAATAGTAAATTTCCAACGGTATCATTTCTCATTCTATATGCAGGCACACCTTCACAGCCGTCACCAGCTGCCCTATATTGTGCATGGAACTGCTATTGTCATGAGGAGCAGTCTTTTGGTGAAGAACTCCTTTTGAAGCAAGGTTACTTTCTACCCTAAAACATTTTAACAGGCTTGTCACACAAGAAAGGGAAGCGATTATTTTGCACCCTTTTAAAATAAATGTACAGAGACAAGTTTACCAGTTCCTTTGGATGAGACATGCCCATCTTCACCAGAGGCGATTATTCCGGAGGAGCATGGTCATTGCTACGAGTAGCATTAGTGATTTTATCCTGATCTGTACCTGTATGCTTACACTTCTAGAAAGCCTGCTTTATTGATTAGCGTTAGAGTTTAAAAAAATCATAAAAATAGTGTATCTTTAGTTTGAAATTTTGTTTAAGATGTTAAAGCTTTTTTCAAGGCTGAGGAAAATGGCACAGCCAAGGACAATGAAGTGTGAGGGCATAAAGGCTTATGTGTACTATCTATCACGTATACGTAATTTTTCCTGTGTTTAAAACTATTTCTCCTTGTATACAGAATTGAGGTGCTGCATTGTCATTTAAATATTCTGCTGGAAAAAAATACGCCGGATGTGCAATTATTTCAGCGTCTGCTTTGATTTATCTTTCTGAGCAGCTCACAAGAAAATACTTGTGAAAGCAATACGTGGAGATGAGTAGAGTAGTGGCCTAACTGATGCTGCACAATTAGAGGTGTGTAGCATTTGTACTGCGTTTGGTGTAATGTACTTTCTTTATTCTGCAAGATTACACTTTTCTTATTACAAAGTAATAGAGAAATTGTTTTAGAAGTGTCTTAGCATGTTTTTGAAAGCAGTTACGCTTTATAAGAACAAACAAGCCACTGTTTGTTAGCGTGGCTGCTGTTATTGTTCGGATCACGCGACGCAATAATTTTTAGGCCGTCATGATGGCTCAGTGTTTCTGATAAAAATGCGACGTTACAGATAGAAGGGTAACATAGCACCCATTGCCCAATATTTTTCCATGCGTTAGAAGTTTGTCAACGTTCAGCAATTTTGATCTAACTCGCTCAACATTTCATACTATTGCAGAATTACAATTCCTGATTTCTGGAAATTTTATTCGATGGGGGAGGGGGGGAGTTATTGTAGGCTTTTGAAGTTATCATTGAGTTTCCCTAACACATCTTTGGGCTGATATTTTCTAACTAGGTTAGACACGAAAGAGTAACATTCTAAGTTAAGATAAGTAGCTGATCCTAGTATTTTCTGATCAGAAATTTCTACTATTGATTGCTTATGTTTTTTTTCTCAGCAGGACACACATGCTTCGGAGCCACACAGCCCCGTTGGAACATCCAGCACTAGCATGGCAGGCATGTAGTGTTCGTTTGCGAGACTGTCGCCAAGGCACCTGTCTGGGCAGCACGGGCCTTTCACATCAATGTATGTGTCGATTCATGTTGCCAGTATTGAGCTGCTCAATGATGTAGTGTAGGAAGGTGAAAAGTTGCACCTGACGGTGAAGTTCGTTTTTATGTTTGGTTAGAGCTAAAACTAAGTTCTAATTAGCTACCAGGGAAGTAACTGATCCCAAATTATATAGCAAGTTCCTCCGTGACAATAATATTTATGTGGGAGAGCAACTAAGATTGCACAGTAAATGTTCCCCGAACAAAATCATCAAATTTCTCCTAGAATATACCTTGATGTGTAGCAGGTAAAGTTGAAATTATAATTCTATATTTCAGGATGGATCACTGGTGTACTTGATTTTATGGTAGCGTTATTTTGGTCGTGTAACACCAATATTTTTACGAGTGGTTAAGACAAACGAAATAACACAGCAGCCTGTTAACTGCGCCTACAGAAAGTTCTTTGTCTTTCCTTTATGGAGCTATCACCTGTTTTACTTTTATTGATACCTGACTTAAGCCAGTTTTTTAATACAAATTGGGCCTGAATTTTCGTTTTGGTCACAGTACCATGAAAAATGGCCATAGGCAAAGCAGCATCAACATTATGGTTAGCGTTGATAAGCTTTACTTGGGTATACCAAAATTATCTTCTATTTGACTGATTTTCTATAGGGCGGTTCAAAGAGCATAGAATGTGATTTTAGGCCTTCTGTGTTTCCTTATTGTGCTTGTGAAGTATCTGTTTCCCCTTGAGTGTATCTTGCTTACATGTTGTTCCTTTTTCGCTGTCTCGTAAACCTCGACAGTTTCCCTAACGGAGTCCATTTTTCCTTAGCGCCACCCATTGTTTCCATTACTGAAGATAAAAGAAAGACGGACCGGCTGCGAGCAAAGCTTTGGAAGCTTCAACAACAGGCACAGAGGACCAGGAAGCGACTCCAACGACAATGCAGCATGCTGTCCACTTCTGATATAGTTGAGGCAATCTGCAGCTGTAGGTCGTGAAACATTTAGCAGCCAATTTATAAAGTAGTTCTTAAGTTGTGCACTTCTATGTTTCTCTGGTGTTCTTTTTCTATGCGTTATATATTTTGGTGTAATAACCAATACAACTGCAATATTTTGCCAATAAAATACAGCTTGTATTTCAAATCTGTCTTTGTTGTCTTCCTAGTTTGTTGCAGGCTGGCATTATGTAGCCGTCATAGCCGCAATGAAAGAAAAGGAAAGGAAAAGAACGCGCAGCTATAAAAATAAGTGAAAAGCGACGCCCGCACAAAATATTTCGTAATGTCGCGCAATGTAGCATTAAACGTGATGTCGTTTCCGCTTCCGGTTGTGACGTCATTTTTTAGTTGTCCCCCCCATACGTAGATGGCGACAGTTGCAACGACTAGCCACCTTCTTGACACATGGGCTTCTACGGAAGTTGCGCTACCAGTTTACATATACCTTGTGGAGGGTGCGATGGATGGATCGTGGAGGAAGCTTAACATTGCCCAAAAGAAGTGGATCCTTATGTTGCTCCGCTGGCATATCGGTGACGTCGATGGGTGACAAGGATACGGAAGGTGTTGACACAGAGGCCAATTCGGGAGGTAGCGGTGATCGAGAAAGTGCATCAGCGTCCGAGTGTTTCCTGCCTGATAGATAGATGACGCGGATGTCGTATTCTTGCAATCGAAGCGCCCATCGACCGAGGCGACCTGAGGAGGCGACCTGACAGACCTGACGGAAACAAGCATTGTTGATAATCCGGATGTAGTGGTGAGGTTAGCGAACGGGAGAGGCAGAGCCTTGCGGTGTTGAAAAATAGGCGACGGCGCAAAAAGTACGGTAGCATCTGGCTCGGCGGAACAAGATACGGACACAAGCACCGCCACTTCGGGCGGGATGTCCGTGTCCGACACAACAGTGAGCTTGGCGGCTTTTCTTGCAGGAGGGTCAGGGAGCGCGAAATGAGCAAGCGGGAAAAGCGCTACTTCGGCACGGGCACCGCCTCTGATGGCACGATGATGAGATAAGAAATCCCAACCGAGGATGTCATGTGAGCAAGCAGACAACACGAGAAATTGCAGAACATACACGACGCCATCAATAACGACCCTTGCGGTACACGCCGCAAGCGGTGCAATGTTCTGCGTGCTTGCGGTACGCAGCAAGATGCCACAGAACAGCGTCGTTACCTTACGTAGTCGGCGACAAAGTTTTTCGTGTATGACAGACACGGCTGCCCCTGTATCTATAAGCGCAGTTGCGGCAGTTCCTTCGACCCAGACGTCCAGTAAATTGCATGGTGACTGTGCAGGCCTTGTAGAATTCGCGACGCTTGCAGTTCGTGTCTGCACAACTGCAGTAACTAGTTTCCCTCCCTAGGGGACTGGCGGCGGCGCAAGGGGGACAGCCAACGACGACGCGGTGACGGCGAGCGGTGGTTGTCGAAAGGCCGCCGAGAAGACGGCGAGCTGACTGGGTCTGGGTCCGTGCGCGTGGCATGCACATTAGGATTGTGCGGACACATATACCCAGGCGCTGCCGCTGCTGGGTCAGCAGGCAGCATACGGCGATCACAGAAGCGCGCGATGTAGCCGGCGAAACCGCAAGCGAAGCATATAGATCGGTTGTCGCGTGGGCGCCAGGAGCTCTGGACGGCATGGGTTCGCGGTGGCATTCGAGGAGGGACAAGAGGTGGCGACGTCTGCGGTCGCATTGCCGCAGGTAACATGAATGCCGGAGATGCAGGTCGTGCTGCGGCTGCAGCATATGTCAGCGGTGCCGCCACGGGAGGACAAGGTTGAGCCATGGGTTGGGTCATGGATTGCGCCAAAGTTAGCGACTCAGCAAGTTCTTCGCGAATGGCCCTTCTGATGGGCGCAGCCAAAGTCGTGTCACGCTGGGGAGGTGGACCGCTCACAGGTAGCATAGAGAGTTGCCGCGCCACCTCTTCCCGAATGAAGTCTTTAATTTGGCCTGGAAGTACCGCATCCGACGACAGGTTGGAGGCGAGCGTTAGGCTTGAGAGCGAGGGGGCGGACGTAACAGAGCTGCGCGTAAGGACCCTTTGTCGACGCAGCTCATCGAAGCTCTGGCAAAGAGTGAGGACGGCAGCGACAGAAGTAGGGTTTAGTGCGAGCAGCATTTGAAAGGCGTCGTCCTCGATGCCTTTAAGTATATTCTTGACTTTCTCCTCTTCGCTCATGCTAGGATCGGCGCGGCCGCAAATATGCACATCTTCTATGTAGCTCGTGTACGACTCGCCGGGTTGCTGGGCGCGCTGTCGTAGGCGCTGCTCCGCTCGAAGTTTTCTTAAGGTCGGCCGGCTGAAAACTTCCGCGAAGGCTGTCTTGAAAACAGACCATGTTGGCAGCTCGCGCTCGTGATTGTGAAAGCATAAATTTGCAACGTCGGCGAGGTAGAAGGACACAGCGCGCAGTTTCGCCGCATCATCCCACTTGTTGTGTTCGCTGACGCGCTCGTAGGTGGATAGCCAAACTTCAGCGTCGGTCTCACCTGCGCCGCTAAAGATAGGGGGGGGGGGGGGTCCCCGCTGCCGCTGGGCTCCGCCGCAGATGACAGGAGGGACGGCGGCGGCTCCAGGCTGATTGTTGGCAGGCTCAGTCATGGTAGTGGCTGATGCAGTCGGCAACCTTCGGCTGTGTAGCTCCAGGATGAGACTCAAGGGGATACCCAGCACCTCCACCAAATGTCGTGTACGACTATTTATTGTCGTGCAGAGGATGCTGTTGGTTCGAGAAGGCAGGCGAGAGCCAACACGATGCGACACGAAGATCATGCACACAGCGACAAATGCCAAGGCCTTCTTCTTCCTCCTCTTCACTACAACATGAATATCATTGGGCAAAAGACCGCCGCAGCGTTGAGGGTGGTGTCAATAGACAGACACCGGTGTTGTCAGCCTCTTATCGTTCCGGCGAAGGCGTACTTGGGCCGGGGTACATACACTGCCGTGGCCTTGTGATGCGCACAGGTGGAGACATATATCACATTTCGCACAATCTATGAGCCGCTGGTGAATGCAAGACCGATGCACGTATATCTCGATATCTTCAAGGCCTCAGTGCGTGTCTTCAATTCGAGAGTTAACTGCGCACGCATTTTGGCGAGGAAGGATTGGCCAGCTGGGCGTTTGCTTGCCGAGTGTTGTTATACGGCGACGCCACGCAGCTGGGCGCACGCTTTCGCCAACACAGCGAACGAATGCGGCGACGCCGCTGCGAACCGCTACAGGTAGCTGCAGAGGAGCGGGACGCGCGACGACGGCCGCTGCGGTGAATATTGGCGCCGGCGTCGGTTCCGGTGGGAGAGGTCACGTGCTTTCCGGGCACGGCTTTTGCGGACCCCTTTTGAGGACTGGAGCTGAGCGCGCGCTTTCGCCTTCCTAGCCAAGAAACTCTTTCACGTCAATACGATTTAGAACAGGGAGTGGCGCAGGAGCCAACGCTTTGACAAGTGGATTGTCTTCGTCAGGGCGGCGATGGCCTTCAACAGGACTCGTTGATGTACGCCTTTGCACACTGTCCCCCGTCCACAGAAAGAGCGGAGAAGAATAGCAGTACACGCGAACAATATTAAATAAAGGGGGTAGCATGTAGGGGAAGTTGGGTGACAGGTGTTAGCTAAATAATATAAATGGCGCGAGCGAAAGCTTCCAAAGAATCCGCTCATTGTATGTACCTTGGTAATGCACTGTTAGCGCAGTGCTACAGAGGACGATGAAAAAAGGAACACGCGCCCGGAACAGGAGTTGTTCCAATGGTATGTGTAGCCCCTCCACCCCGCAACCACCTGCGCCTCACCCGCAGTATATTTCACCGAAAGCTTGTTGCTAAAAATGTAACTACATTGCTTAACGCCGTTGTTCTCGTTTAACTGGATGGGGGATCCGCACCTGAAAGTACACTTTCGGGAAGAAACACGAGCTAACAATGTTCCTAAAGTGCACTTTCAGGTTCGGATCCTCTCTTCAGTTCTAGAAAAAGAACAGCGTTAACCAATGTAGTTACATTTTGAGCGACAAGCTTTCGGTGAAATGCACTGTGGGCGCGGTGCGGGCGGGGGGGGGTGGAGGGGGGGACACATGCCATAGGAGCAACTCCTGTTCCGAGCGTCTGTTTCTTTTCTGATCCCGTTTTCTAGCACTACATACACAGTGCATTTCGAAGATATCGGAAGGAGTTTTATTGGAGTCCAGTAGCAGCGTCTACTGGAATTTGAGAATTGTGCGAAGACGGTCGATGTGCGTAGGGTAATCGGGGGAGAACGCGACGACATCATCAAGATAGCATAAGCATATTGCCATTTTAAATCCCGTAAAATGCTGTCCATCATTCGCTGGAATGTTGCTGACGCGTTGCAAAGACCGGACGCGTGACTGTAAATTCGTAGAGACCATCCTGTGTGACGAACGCTGTTTTTGGTTGATCCTTCTCAGCCACCGGAACTTGCCAGTAACCCGGTCGCAAGTATAGGGAAGAAAAGAACTTGGCTCGTTGCAGACAATCGAGAGCGTCGCCTATTCGAGGAAGAGGGTAGACATCCTTTCTAGTGATTTTGTTGAGACGTCGGTAGTCCACAGAGAATCTAATGGAGCCGTCTTCTTTATACGAGCACAAAAGGGGAAGACCAAGGGCTCCAAGAAGGCTCGATCACTCCTCGCTGAAGCATCTCGTTAACTTGGTCCTTAATGATGCGACATTCTGTTGATGATACACAGTAAGGGCGCTGCCGGAACGGCCGGTTGGTCTTAGTGTCCATTTTATGCACGGAAGCGTTCGTTCGGCCTAAGGACGTATGGGGGAAATCGAATGAGGTTCTGAACTCATTAGGTTCAGAACTGTTGATGGGGAGAGAGGCCGCTGTTGATGGAATGGTGAAGTGCATCCCATGACGCGTCATCTGAAGCACAGTGAGGAGTCAGCACTTTCAGGCGAGGGTTTGGACTGCTCTAACCGGAATCAATGGTCACGATTAAATCACCGTCCACAGAATGAACGTGGCCGAGTGTTTCATTACGGCGCAAGGTAAGAGGGCGGATGTCCGTGTTAGAAACAAGTTCTCCAGCGTCATTCCGATCAAGTGCCAGCACGGCAAGTGGCAGCGACGTGTCGTGGCGACGAATAAACATGTAGGACGCCGGAAACATAAGAACATCGTTAGAAGGGGCGGCACTTAAAGCAGGAACCATGACGGCGCGGAGAGGAGGGACGTCAGCGTCACTAGAACAGCAAGCTTGTACAAACCAGGTACGGCTGGATCAGCAGAGGGAGTATCGGAAATGAAAATGGTTGCACCTGGGCGCGAGCGCAGTCGATAAGAGCGTGATGGCGCGACAGGAAATCCCACCCGAGGATGACATCGTGGGAACACGAAGCTAGCACAAGAAAGTCGACGTGGTACAGCGCGTCTCGAATGAATATTTTGGCCGTCCATGCTGCAACGGGCGGAATTCGTTATGCAGTACTGAGGGAAAATCCCGAAGGTGGCGTCGTCACTTTCCGAAGAGAACGGCAAAGGATTTGACTTACCACGGATATAGCGGCACCACTATCCACAAGTGCAACAGTCCGTACACCTTCAACGAATACTTCGATAACATTGGCGGGAGACATGCGAGGACTTACACTGGTGGACGACGACGCAGCTGATGCCTCCAGAGCTGCGGCAGTCAGTTTTCTTCTCAGTGGCAGTGGGTCAGCGAAGCATGGGTGACAGTGACCAGCGTCGTTGTGAGTGTGAACGTGCGGAAGCGAAGGGTTGAAAAACAGAGGAACGTTGGGGGTCGCGGGCTTGCACTTCTGGTGGAGGGTCGCGTTGAATTCTGTATGGCGGCTCGAAAGTATAGTAGGGTTAGGTCCAGGTGCTCGGGGTCGCAGCGAGTCGCCGACGGCAGAGGCATTCAACATGACCTGGAATTCCGCCCGCGTAACAAATTAGTTTGTTGTCAGGAGTGCGCCAGGGATTTCCGCAGTATCTCCGCACACCAGTAAATGGCGTTGTCGGACGTCGAACAGGTTGAGCGGGCGGCGCTGGCATTTGATGCGGTGGCTTTGCAGCAGCAGCCACATACGTCAGTGGCGCGGCGACAGGTGTCGGCTGAGGGCCGGGTGGCGAAGCTTGAGACACTTCGTCGTGAATTACCTGTCGTATAGTCGGCATTAAGCAATGCATAGGAGTTTCCGTGGGTGGAAAATGCGATAAACACGATAACTGTAGGGCCACTTCGTCACGCACATACTCCTTGATTTGCGACAGTAGTGTGGCATTTTCTCCACCGACAGTACAAGATGCGAGAGAATCCTCTGGGGTTGCCTTCCGCCGAGCTAA
This sequence comes from Hyalomma asiaticum, assembly GCA_013339685.2. Classification (NCBI taxonomy): domain Eukaryota; kingdom Metazoa; phylum Arthropoda; class Arachnida; order Ixodida; family Ixodidae; genus Hyalomma; species Hyalomma asiaticum. The sequence continues at coordinate 63,920,301 of CM023489.1, forward strand.
GGCACGTTGTTTGCGCAATTCGTCTAAGCTCTGACACAAAGTGGTCAGCTCAGATACGGTTCGTGGGTCTTCAAATCTGGAACTCTGAAGCTGGAAGCTACCCAGCAACTCCACCACTTTGGAAGGGGTTTTACTGGCGCCCAGCAGCAGTTTTGAGGCGCGTCCAGTAGCAGCGTCCACTAGCAGTGGTCAGTCTCGGCACCAACAGCTCGCGCTCTCGATTCGAACCTCTTGCCTAGGCAGCATCCCACTATATTTCGTGGGTTCGTTCCTGCCCACTACAATACGTAGGAGGGGATTGCTTGGAAGCTTTCACTCTTGCTATTTATATTAGTCGCGCTAATACCTGTCACCCAGCTTCCCCTAGACCCTACTCCCCTTTTTCGTTATTGTTCGCACGTGCTGCTATTTTCCCCTATTTCTGAGAATGGGGGAGAGTGTGCAATGAAGTATATAAAAGAATGCCGGAGAAGGCAGTCGCCGCCCTGACGAAGACAAGTCCACTTGTCGAAACATCGGCCCCTGCAGCATTCTCTGTTCTAAATCGTATTTGGCGATCATTTCATCGATGAAATTTGTGTGCAACATATGCAGTTTTCACATTCGCACCAACGTTCAGGCACTTAAAATTGTCATACCTCGATAGAATTTTGTAGGGTACACTGGATGACAGGGAATGTTGATGTGTATATAGAATTTTGATATCTATTATGCAATTGTTTTGTCACTTGAAATGCTAGTAAGGGATATGCATGGGGTAAAAAGGCACGCCCCTAATTTTAAGGAAAAATGTCGATGTGCATCAAAGCAAATGATATAGGAATGTGCAAAAATACATATTCAGCTAAAAGTTTGCACAAAAGTCTACATATTTTGTTATCATAGATATCCCTTCTCAAGAACCATTATAGCTACAATAAAGAAAATTGCAGTTATGAAGTAAGTGCCACAAACTCTCCTAGACGTATAAATTTCAGAGGTATAGGACACGAGGCATAGAAATCTGTTTCATGCAGCATCTGTTCGACAGAGAAATATCCTATCCGCTCTATATCCCTTCCTGGTCATAGTTCTGGCAGCTATCCTTAAGTAGCCCGGTGCAAAAAAGAGCTGACCTACCTAAATAACAGTGCCAAGATGCCAGCGTACTGGCACTCCCGCATAAAATAAATTTTAGCGCGAAAAAAGAGACAAAGGAAGAGACTATTGGCCTTGGTCTGCTGTATGAAATGAATGAGTGCAAAAATGAGACAAAGGAAGATGAAACAACACGACGAGTACTCGTCCTATGTTCTTTGGCTCTATGTTTGTGCTCAAATTTAGTTCACACAAGAGTGTCAGGGCGATGGAGACATGAAAGGACTCTCTCCGCAGGAATAATATGGTCATTTCTGATATTTTTCTTATGTGCCCAGTATAGATTCACGTGCACATGCAAAATAAACTGTTTCATTGAAGTTAGAGCACTCTTGGTCTTTTTGTGTGCCTTCCTTCGTGCCTGCTGATATTCTGCTGCTGCATCCCATATCATTTTGTGGCCATGAACCCAAATTTACTCGAACGGTGCAAGTCGGCTTTGCAGTGTAACGTTTACTGGCACAAAACCATGATAACAGTTGGCCCGATGTGGCAGAGGGTCTTGAAATGGGGTAGAGAAGCAGTTACCCACTTAAAGTGTTCAAAGTTGAGCAAATTGTTCATGTTAAATTTTCCAACCCCTTCAGAAGCTCTGTCAAGTGCCGGTGATGTGACGCCGACGCTCCTTCTTTGGTTTTCCATTATCGTGTTTCTCTACAAGAACCTCAAAGGCATCTTGAAATATATTAGGCCTCTTCAGAGTTTCAGTTCCTTATGCAGAAAAATAGTTAACTTAGACATGGTATTGACAAACGGTGCAAATAAGCGAGACTGCATAATCCTGCTGCGTATTTCTATTAATTGCTCTATTCTCAGGGTCTAAAACACACTTCAGCTAGCGGGCCGCATTTGCACAAAATAGGCCCTCAAGGGTCAGGACCTTGATGAAGGTCACAGCAGGAAGGGTACTGTTGGTGAGCTTAAAAATGTCAGTTAAGGTTGCAGTTTTATACAACGCTTTTCCCATATGTATACAGGGGTCATTTCTCAAGGAGATTTGGCATGAGAATTTGTGAAACGTAGGTATTCATCTCCCTAAAACTAGATGCCAATACTGACGGAGTGACGACAGTCATGCACTGGCCATGCCACTAGCAATGTGGCCTGTGGGGTAGTTGTTTCTGAGCCCTCCTCAAGCCCAAAAAATTTGCACATTATATCAATCTGCACTTGGATAAACAACAATTCGGAGAGCCTCGACATTGCTTGCAACACCACAATATGTGATGTAGTAACATTTTTCCTTGCTGCAGCACAGAAACATACAAGGGACAGAACGTGACTGACGTGGGCACAGCGCTGTGACCGCATCAGTAACATTCTGTCCCTTGCATGTTTCTGCACTGTAACAAGATGAACGGAATACGAACGTGCCAAAGCTTTTGTAATTTTCAGTAGTAACTTTACTAGACAGAAGCATGCGCTCAGTCAGGATACAATAACAGATTTTTCAAATGGCACTGCAGCACTGCCAAGATATAAAAAAGACGAAACATTGGCAGGATGAAGGCTTGCTGTATTGAATAATTCTACCGCAAGAATTTTGGCTGGAGGCAACATTCTGACAAAATAGCTTGTCTTAATGTCAGTGTGGAAATGTTGGCTCAACCAGTTGTCCCTGTTTAGGTAGTACACACAACCCACATAAAATGAAATAAGAATTTCAACTATACAAACGCTCCACCATGTAACTTTTCAGACTTTCTTATGGCAGTTGAAAGACTAAAGAGGTACTGAATGAAGCCGTGTTTACCGCCACTTCTCTTTGCTTTCTTGAACCAAACTTGTTTATGTGCTCGGAGCATTAGCAACATGCAAGGCTACATGCCCTGCAGCAATGAGTGCTTCGCTACCAAGCTAATTCTTCCTATGCTTTTAAATGAAAGTATTCACCACTGCCTGCGCTGAAACTGGCTCTGCTTTTGAACAAATGCGCAGAAACCCTGTCAAGGAGGTTAAGCATTGTATAATGCCAATGTCAATAAGCCAGCTCTGTTTCCATGCAGCAGGTATGCTATCACATGTAACACACTACTGTGAAGCATAATGAAGGTGGAAAGGGGACACATCATGGACATTGTATGTGTTCCTCAGTTACAAATGCACACACCTCATTCCCTTGTCACAATTTGAGTACCAAGATGTCTAATATGCATGTAGGTTTTGACCGCTATTTCTGACATGATGCACCAACTATTTGAGCCCTTGAGAGCAATCAGAGGGCGTAGACTGTCAATCTTTCACGCAATTTTATGGCTTGTATGAGGTACAAAAGATGAGACGTCGTAATCAATACTGACAAAAAGAAAGGGGGAGTGTTGTGTGTGCTCCTATGGCCTACAGTTAGAAGCCTAGGGCTCAGCCAGCTTCTGTGTGAAAATGTTCCCTTTTAGAACAAAAGTTCTGAGCAACGGAGCTGTGCTCGACAGCTTAGAGAAGAGCAGCTCTGAAGTAAAGCTGAATGCACAGCCAGCAACCAGTCTCATGCAATGCTTGAGCAAACTGGTATAGGGCTTGTTCGCACCAGGCAAAGACATGACACAGACAAGCTGACTGCCTTGCTTTACGCCAGTACGGTTTTCTTCAATGAATACCTAATTGTATTTTCTCAACCTTGTGGTTGTATCACAATTTAAGGTGCACCTCCTTAGCTTTCACTGTAGCTGATTTCATCAAATTACCACTTATGTCAGAATTTTGCCATCTCATTCATACTGTTATAATGAGGCTTTACCATTTCTGACACATTGCCTGAAGCACTTTTTCCAGGCAAAAATAACATTTATTCCACAGATAATGTTAATACACAACTAAACAGGAATGCAAAAGAATTAATAAGTAATGCCTATACTTGAGTTGACAAGCTTTCTTTTGGTCTTTATTAAGCCAAACTAGCTGCGATGATTGCTGACAATGACCCATCTAGCTGCATTCAATGGAAGCTAGACAGGTCCCTTCTGTATTGTATTTCTACAAAGGCATGCATTCAGGCCATGCTTGAGGCATGCACCCACTTATGAAGTAATTCTTGCACTTTCCAAATGGTATTAAGTACAGAACTATATGCGGCACAAAAGCAGAGCTGTAGTTACGATCCACAAGCAAACCAAGACATGAAAACATACTCTGCAGTGCTTCCAGCTTCACGGGCGTCAGTGCTTTTTTTTCCGGAGCAGATGGGCCATCCTGTCTGTACAAGAAACGGCGGCAAGGGGCACCAGTGATGCTTCTGTTGTACAGGGCTTCTATGCCCCAAATGGCTTTAGCAGTTTCTTTAACGAAGATTGAGTCTTTTGGCTGATCTAGAAGGTGCTCCCATTTCCTTTTAGGAATACTGATGCCTTCAGCCAATGGTATCTGTGTAACATATTCAGGAGCATAAGAAAAAATTTTCATGTTAGATACCACAGCAGTTATAAGTTGAAGTTGAACAAATGGCTCCAGTCAGTATAACCAAAATACTGACATGTGCCATGACATGACACCATGTTCAAGTGCCATGGTGTAAATGACTTCACAGAAAAAGAGGGGCTAAAATGAGAGGACTTCAGGGTAACATTAACATTGACAAAAGGTACACACACCTGTGAAATCTGAGTAAACAGCTGAGCTAAAGCAAGGATGTCAAGTTCACTATCACCATTATTTAGCACTTATGCAGCACTGGGCTGAGGGCGAGGGTGCAGGCAGTGGATAGAAGGCAAGCACGAGTCCACTTTTCGCTTCTGCGCAATGCACAACTTCCTTTTATTTTCATTTCATTCCTTTTTGCCTTCTTCCTTTCTTTTGTCTCTTCATGTACTGTCCTTCACATAATCACTGTCATGCAGCAGTGTGCGTAGTGGGTCAAGGGCCAGAGCAGGTATGCTTTTCCTTTCTGCGGGACAGCTCCACTGCTAATTGTGAACGCTCCCTACAGGTCTCTACAGATCAGCGGTTAAAAATATGTAATAAGTGTGCTCTGTGCCATGACAATGGTAAGCAACCTGGCTCAGCCAATCATTTTTCAGTTTGCAGTTTACCAGTAAATTTAGTATGATAGCAGTACACATCAGTGGAATAGCCACGGCGGGTAGAGATGTGCAGGGGCGCTGACACAAAACTTTTCGTTTGATGTTTTTTTTTTGAGGCAGTACATAGCTGGGGACGTGTTACTATAGCACGACCCGTCAACTGCTCGAGCACGCTACAGATAATTATTTACGGCATCTTTATTACCAACTAGTTGCAGTTTTGGTTTCCGAGAGCTCCAAAAATGACAAGTCGCCGGGTGCAACCTTCGCCATCTAGCGTTCGCAATGGGTTAAACAAGTTCTACCATGTGAGCAGACAAAACTGACGCACTTCCGCACAACCTGCTGTGCATGCTCGTTTTCTTTAGCCTGTCGCATGTCCTGGGCGTTGTTGTCGCTGTTGCTATCATTGTCATCGGGTGGCAACTATATTTGAGACATGGCATCACCGGGAGCCTACTAACACAGGTGCGGTGAAAACACAGCCCACTTTCAGAACCCATGCTGCAGAATGTACTAGTAGAATTGATGGTTCAAAATATAGCCTCAGACCTGCTGATTCTCCTGATACACTGGAGCAGCTCTCTACACCTTCACCACAGCATTCTGAAAGTGCTCTGAGAACCTGTTATTAGAAAGTGCTCATTTAGAGCATATTATCCCACACCCATGAACTTCCTAGGGTAATCACTAATGACTGGTTTATCAGCTTGATAAAGTATTACAGGAACAACACATGCATATTAACTTGCTGTGGGAATACACGGTAAGCCAAAACATCTCTTACATTGTGAACGCTGAGTGCACCACAGGGCTCCGAAACTTCATGTGCAGGCTGCAACACTTCGTCCTGAGGCTCTGTACTGACATCCTGCTGCGACAAAAGTGTTCCAATGATACGCTGATTTTCACAGAGCCACAGCAGAAACGGCAATAGAAATCCAAGGTACTTTGTTATTCATGATCCTATAATAATAGCACGGAAGTTCAGAATGTACGCAAAAGGACATACAAGTCATCATACTACGAGCCTGTTGTCATGCTCCTTATTTTATGCAGTGATGAATGATTACAAGTGATTACAAGAGTCAAAAAAAATTACTTGAACGAAATGTCAATTGTTTTAAGATATATGTGTGGCAGATAAGACTGCATGCTGCTTCTGCCACATGAATGTTGCAGGTAAGAACTACAGACACGTACATCATATTTCACCCTAGTTGTGCTCATTAGGGGATCGATGAAACTACTTTTGACACTGTCACTAATTATGTTACATCAAATCATTTACACCATAAAGTGAAGTAGCTTGCACCAAGACAGCTATGACCTTGTTTTTCTTGTTGGTACATATTTAAAAGAACACAAATTGAAGACAAAGGGATGGCCTCATCCTTTCACTTAGCCGCTTTGTGCATATTCATACTCAGTTCCTAAACTCGCTTAATTGCAGGGTGAACATTAGCTACGACTGCATTTCCCATGGCAGCCGCTGGGCGAAGGCCTCGATAGCAACATGGTGCCACTATATTGCTTCTGAGGTCAACCAGCCTCAAGAGTGCTGGGTTGGCTAGAATAGTGCCCTCGTTTGCGGGCGATGTGAGTGTGCACTGTCAAATGCCATGACTCATGTCATGAGCACCATACTGGTGGCCGGCCCTCCGGTGCTCATGACTTCAGTCAGGCGAAGACCAACCACACCACTGATTGTGTGCCTACTGCAAGGCCCATGGGCAGGGGCCTCGTCAGGTTGAGTCACATCGATCTTTAATTATGGCGATGCTTAAAATCTTGTAGTAGTAAACTACACACTTCACACAGAGCACTAACATTGGTCTGTTAATGATCAGAAGGACCTTCACTACCTGTGCAATACATTTGTACAAAACCACCAAAACCGTTTCAAGGTTGTTTTAAGTAAAGGCTAACAGGAGTGAAAGGCAGATTCCATCAATGTCCCTGGCCATACAAAGGTGCTAGAGTAAGTATTACTGGCAGTTTTAACAGTGGACCTGTTCAAATTTGAGGCGTGCTGTGTGTGGGATGATCTCGTCATGCAGATGGGAAAAGTGGACTAATTCATGCCCTTGACTATAACCTACTGCTGCGCTCGACCCACTCTTGACCTCAGCCCACTGCTACGTAATAGTGATTGTGCAAAGGACAATATGCGACTAAATGTGAAAATGATAACTCTAGGTTGTATGTTCGATCTCCGTAGCGGCAACTGCACTTCCAAAGCGTGAAATGCAAAAGAAACAAGAATGCATCAACGCATGGCATAACTGTCAGTAAATAATTGTGGAGGGTGGTATAAATAACGTAAGTGATATGCAAGGTTATTTCCACAGTGGGAAGCGTTGGAAATGCCACCAACCCCTCTGCTTTGCCAGCCACTGCTCTAGTTTAGTGCCTACTGCTCCAACTGACCTTACTTTAGCTTTAAGTACACACCCGGAGAACTAAAAAAAGTAACTGAGCCTCCGCAATGCCAGTGCACCAAGACAGAAGGCCTTATGTCCTCAAAAATGGCAAACTCCAGTGCTAATGCTTGAACACAAGCACCCTTGCTTCTCTTATCTATGCTTGAATCCTCTTTTGGCATGAATTCTCATGCATTCAGGTGTGTATCGTAAGTGCTTAAATGTGCAAGAATGGTTGCTGATAGTGTGATAGATCACCTCTTTTGGGCATGCAGTCTCTGGCTGTAGGGTTGGCTGCAGTGCTGGCTGCGGTGTATGGGTAAAATATGCGGTGTCTGATGGCCTCCGAGTTTCAGTCGCTGCGGTGCTTGAAGCATGAGATGGTGTTACTCTGGCAGAACTTACAGGCTCAGGCGAAGTCTTTCCCTTTTCACTGATGGCTACAGTGTCCAACTAGAAAGCATACAGACAACAGTGAACATTGTACAAAGAGCGCAATATCAATGAACAACGGTCACACAACAGACCCAGAGCTATATGCCACCAGCTTTGTTCACACATATCAAACGGAAACCAAGCACCTTTGGGACAGTGAACCACTCCTCATCAGGCACTTCCCAGTCCTTGGAAGTCTTACTTGTAGGAGAAACATTTACAATATAAACCACAGTGATATCAAGCAGCAGCAGCAGAAACAGGCAGTAGAAGGCAAAAATAACTGAAGTGGTGAGGCACCAAGGTGTGCTAAGTGGTTCCTGCCACAATGAGTTTTTGTTACACGATAGCATGTGATGCGACATTTAAAAATTATTTGTATAACATTAAGTACACTGGACAGGGTGCCGAAGCCACTGCAATTTATAAGTACACAAATCTAAGCTAGGCCCACCTCTTTTGGAACAAAATTGCAATGGAAACGTCTGTGCACTACAACTGGATACAAATACAAATGCATGTTTGTGCAAGAGTCACTGTCCCTGCCAAAATTACAATGAAGCTTCTACGGTGAAGAGCCCGTCCTCATGGAAGTTCCGACTCAGTGTCGTTGCATATTGTCGGTGATGACCTTTCAAAACATACTCTAGCAAAGCAGCAATGAGCCCACTGTACTACATTTCCATCAGTACATACCCTGTGCCTGTCATGATACATCCAAGCTTCCTTGATGGTTTCAAAAGATACTTGCATTTCTTCTGCGACACAACAGAGTGAAACACACATAAAAAGATAAATCACTACTTTCCAATTGGATAAAACAAGCAAAATCTACAATTTATTTTCATGCATTTGTCAAAGCAATAGGAGTGTATCAACCATGAACTGATTTCCGGTAGCTGGCTTTGAGTTACCACAGTGGCAAAAATTGACCATTTACTAGATTAACTTTTTTCCCATCGTAGAAACTGCTGGCCTCACATACACAGTATATACTACACCTGCAGAAGATCATCTAGGCTCATGAATGCTGAAAAATGCAACCCTGTGGTGCTAAACTTCGTCTGTTACCCTATCTTCTGTGTCACATGCAGATGTCAAGGCAAAAAAAAGAAAAGACCAAAATGAGTTTCAAGAAGTGTTTCAATGCTGCTAATGAGGGCGTAATTATGCCAACTTGTTCCAAAGAGGCACATCTGGTGAAAGCTGTGCTAAAATCTGTATTTGCAAGTTTCATCTGACTAAAATCGTGACAATGCGCAGCTCTCCTAGCCAGACGGATTATTTCATTCTGGCTAAACTTCCTGCCTTTCTCTCATTTGCCTCTCTCACCTCAGAACCTAAAGCAACAGTTCGCCACAAAACCATGAAACTATGACCTCTATATTTCCCCTTTAATAGTTATCAGGAGATATAAGCCTTCCCTCCTTCCATTTTCACAATGGAGCCTCCATCATTTTTTTGGGACTGTGAGACTGACAACATTTTGTAGAGAAAATAACTCGCAAGATCGGTTTGTATGGACCCACACACATTACCTACAAAACATCAAGGACATATATATATATAGCAGAACATAGTTAACACATTACCTCATTACACTGACATTAGCTTGGCTAGTATGAAAAGAAACAACCAACTGCCTAATGAGTTAGCTCAGTCTACACTCATTATGTATGTGTTTGTCATCCAACAATAACACGGTCCATATTGACAGCAACATTTAAAAGTGTGTGCATGCTTTGCCACATGCAGAGCACATATCACAGCTCTGTGCGGTCACATGGGCAGCTGTGTTTTTTACATTCCCACCACCCTTGACAACCTTTCTCTGCTCTTAAACCAAAACTGCAAATGGGCACTATAACAATGGTGTCACATAATGACCAGTCATGCACTGAAGCAAAAATGGTTTCCAGATGTAGTCAGTGGATTATTAGCTACTTCTTGCAACTGAAAAAAAGGAGGTACGATTCTTTCTTTTCAGTACTCCTTCAAAGTAACTTCCAGGCGTTTCTGAACTTTAGAATGCAATTTTCCACATGCAGGACAGCATGCCTTGATGGAGATTTTGCTGCACAGTGCAACAAGTCTATCTTCTGCTCCTTTATTGAAAAAAAAATTTAGCATGGTTATAATTACTAGTTGCAATTACTACTATTATAACTTTTTGGTCATCCTAAGACACATAAACTGACTACGCAAATTTTCTCTGCTCAGTTCATTTTATCTCATATTACTGCTGTTCCGAGTACACTTTAACAATGTGCAAACTAGCCTATAGTCCAATGTACTCCTCAAGGGATACTTCACGACCCAGCATTGCTGTGCTCGCCTGCTTTCTGTGATGGCCAAGGAATGGAAAGTTTTTCAAAATAGAAGAAAAAAAGTCTCAAGAGCACAGCAAGAGCTCATGTAACTACAACCAAGTTTAAATCTTTCCCTGCATGGGAAAGATTTAAACCACAGTTGCACTACTACAGCATGCCATTTTCACACGGCCATCATGCTGAAGGGCACAGCAGACTTCAAAGCATTGACAGTCAAACTGCTTATTGGGCAAAACTATGCCCAACGAAGGAAAATGAATCACACAGGGAAATGATAGTGGCTTGAACAGGCGTCGGCCAACAGAAACTGAATAGCGGTGAAATGTCAGCTTTTGTACATTCCCCACAACATGTTATGGGTTAGTTACTTTCTAAAAGGCACTCAAATGTGTGTGCTGAGCATGCAAAGTTTATAGAACAGTCGACACTATTGCTGAAGCAGCATGTAAGATAAGCGCGGTCTGAGCTGCGTGTCACAAGAAGCCGATTAAGGCGCTCATGTGAACAAACCAAAACAAGTGTACATGTTGCTGTTCTCTCTATGCTCAAGGTGCCTCTTTAACTCTTTCGTTACCACTCCTATTCAAATCGATCACCGGTGATCGACGATTAAAACTGCAGATTTCGCCGCGTTAAAAATGTTTCCCGTGCATACAGCAGCATCTCGCGCTTAGTTCAGGGACTGCTCTTCTACAATCCGTTCAAATTTTCCCACTCTGACGACATCGCGATTTTTGACGGAGTTTTTTGCGAAATAATGTGTGTGTGCTACTGGAAAATGGGGCGTGGCTGCCACACTTGAGAAAAAAGCATGCTGCTCGAGTTTGCGCTCCATTATTATCAACATTTTGTTATCAAACGATTCCTAAGACGTCAATTATTAAATTGTGCCGTCAGTTTTGCAAGGCAATAATGTTTGGCCACGATAATTACGTGAAAATGACACCGGCTATTCACCAGCGAGCCTTGGTTCCGAGTTTGGACAATTTTATTCAAGTACAGCTCGTTTCTGAAGGTCCGTCGCGTGTCTAACTTGTTGATCTGGCCTTTTCAGCGAGTTTGCAGCAGTTTCGGTTTTGCTTCTCTTTATCTACGCGAGAGGGACGCGTCTGGCGTTAGCGTCGGCGCCATCGGTGCGCTCGGCAATCTCTCTGCCACTCCCATGGCAGCGGCGTCCCACGGGACTGCGTCGCGGGAAAAAAACGTTCCGTTCGAAAGTTTGCTGAACCCGTACACGAATTTAGTGAAGATGAGTCGAGCTATGAGTCTGAAGACGACACCAGCTCATCTTCAAGCTCTGACAGCGACGATGCTTCGAGCCAGCCCGGGTCATCAGCTGTTCACCAGCAAGTTTCGTTTTCGGCCTTGGGCGGTCTCGTCCGTCGGGAGCCCTTATCTGCCGATCTGGAAGCACGACCTTTGAGATATCCTGGTTATCTGCAGGGTACGCACAGCGCTTGGACAGGATGTGCTGCCGCCGACAGCCAAAAAGCTTTAATTCTCACCCAGGAAGCCACCTGGTGCACATTTCGGCCCGGCACACCGGAGTAGCGCAAAGCGTTTGGCTTTCTTTCTTCTGATTGTGTAGGAGTTGGTGGCGGTTCAGGTTAGCTGCTTTTTGTATTGCGTCGTCAATGATGGGCGGTGGGTATTGCTGTTTGATGAGTACGTTACGCAGGTGTTCTGTGTTATCTTTAAAGTCTTTTGTTTCTGAGCAGATTCTCCTAAATCGGTGTGCCTGGGAGTATGGTATGCTGGTTTTGCAGTGCCGCGGATGGCAGCTTTTAAAGTGGAGGTATTGTTGCGTGTCTGTGGGCTTCCTGTACACCTTGGTTATCAGCTTACCCTTATCGACCCTGACGTTCACATCGAGGAAGTTAATTTCAGTTTTCGAATAGGTATGAGTGAAGGATATGCTCTCATGTGCCTGGTTAAATGAGTCAACAAAATTAAGTAGTTGTTCTTCTGTGTTTGTCCAGATGAGGAAGATGTCATCGAGGTACCGCTTATAAAAAGCAGGGCGCGTGGGATACGTTGCTAGAAAACTTGATTCGAAATCATGCATAAATATATTTGCATAATTTGGTGCCTTCCGGGTACCCATCGCCGTGCCATTTGTTTGGAGGAAATATTGGTTGTCGAATTCGAAGCTATTTAGTTCGAGAACAATTCTAGCAAGAGTTTCAATGACGATTGGAGGTGGAGACGAAGCTGATTTATTTTCCGTGTAGGACCTCACAAGTGCTCTAAGTCCATCACCGTGTGGTATGTTTGTGTATAGCGAAGTGACATCTAAAGTGACAAGGAACGCGCCATCTGTTATTTGAATATTTTCAATTTCTCGCAAGAAGTGATTCGTGTCAAGTAGATAGGATGGATGTGTAGGCGGTATGTCCTTAATTAAGAAATCAATGTAACGAGATATTGTTTCGGTAAGTGTTCCGGTTCCTGATATGATGGGTCGTCCAGGGTGATCTTTCTTGTGTATTTTTGGTAACATGTAGAACCGCCCAGGTGTATCATGGCTGGGAATAAGCGATCTACAAAGTTTGGCATCTATTGCACCCTGTTTTGCGAGGTCCTGGAGGGCCGTAGTGATTAATTCTTTGTGTTGTTTTGTGGGATCCGAATCAAGGGGCTTATAAAATTTCCTGTCCCGCAACTGCCGCATGCCTTCATTGATGTAGTCTTCTTTGTTAAGGATTACTATGCCGCCTCCCTTATCGGCTGGCTTAATAACAATGTCCTCGCGATTGCTTAAGTTTAAAAATGCTTCCTGCTCTTTCTTAGATAGGTTAGGGGCGCCGGGTTTGTGTGTTTTATAAGCCTGCATGATGTCATTTTGTATCGCTTCAATATACATATCCAGGTGTTTGTCCCTATTGGCATCTGGTGTCCACTGTCCGCCGGTACCTGTTGTCCATGTCAACGTGAAATATGTGGCGCTTTGTATAACTTCTTCCGTCTTTTTCGCTCACTTTTCAACTACTGCACTTTCCTTATAATCGTTTATTCAAATATTTTTCTACTTCGCCCACATATCGCCCCCTTTTATTGATAACGCCATTCATATCACAGAACATCAGGCCCCTACCGCACGTACTCCGAAAGATACGTATGGATTCTTTACTGGTCTCACTCCATGTTTTTCTTTTTCTCTCTTTTTTTTCTTTCTTGTGGCGCGCCTTACCGTCTCTGCCCCTCCCCCCCCTTCCTCTCCTGGCGGCCGCTTTCAACCGCGGCGGCATTCTTAACCACGACGCTCCCCAAAACGAGCAACCACTCAAAGCCATGTTCGTCGCTGGACGTGTCGTTATGCTGACAATGGCTTTCCCAGGATCGTCCCGATGCAGTAGGTCGAACGGCACTCCTTGTTTTTATTTTATTTATTTACTTTTTTCAGTGCCACCGTACAGCCGACCACGTGCCTATCACCTCTGCCCTTTCCGCCAGCTCTTCAAAATTGCCGCCGTACGCGCATTGGGAGAAAACATGTTGGCGCCCCTCTGCCCCCTCCCATCTTTTCCCACTCACTCAGTAAATCGTTTCCGCCCTTTCTGTATGGCTATATAAACTAAAGAGAGAAAACGAAATGTTGTCTTGAGAAAGGTCAGGCTCTGACCGAAACGTCGACAAATAAATGAAACTTTACTGAAGTGCTACGTCTCATATATATATATATATATATATATATATATATATATATATATATATATATTGTGAGACAACGTGCAATTGTGCGAAAAGTTTCTGTCGCGATTCCTCGGACCCTACATAATTATTCGGCAAACATCCCCTGTTAATTATCTTATCGCTCCCCTTGAGGGTTCTCCAGACCGTCGCTGCCGTGGCTCAGAGATTGTCCATGTTTCGCGTCTCAAGCCATTCGTTCGGCGTATCTCCCCAGTCTAAGGCACGGTCAGGCTGGCCGCTTTGGCCCGCGGGGAAAATGTGTGAGCATTGTTCATCTGCTTCATCTTCTCACCAGTAAATATTCATCATCACCGCTTAGGCTGGGGCAGCGGGGCTCGGTCTCGACAATAAAGAGGAAGAGGCTTGCGGACTGAACGTTGTCTCACAATATATATATTGCCGGTGAACGCTTCTCCAAAGCGAGCAGTCGGTATTTCTCAATCAAGAAACTCGCTAGGAGACGCCGCCTGCGCCAACGTTGTCCCTCGCGGGCGAGGGCGTGTTCTCCTTCTTTGCGAGCTGGTACAGCGTTCCTCTAAGAAAGAGCGTTTCCATAGCCTATGCGCGCCTTTCGCTCTCTCTGTCTCTCTCTCTCTCGCTCTCACAAGACAGCAGAGGCACTCGCAGAGAGGGAGAGAGAGGCACGCGCCGGGAGGCGCGCGCCAAGGGCGAGCGCTTGCCGGGAGGCACGCGGGTTACTCCTGACGACTGACGCGTGACAAGGTTAGACTAAGAGGGGCTTCGCCCTAAAATGATGTTTGGCGCATCACTATGGTACCACCGTGGCGAAGCCGGGTACACCTACCGCTACTGCGAGTACCGCTACTGCGAGTACTGAGTGGCTTCGACGTGAACGCAACGCGTGCACGCCCAAGTGAGCGACCTCGCGACATCGCCAACTACATCGCCGAATCGCAGTGGAAACGGCGACGACCATCCCGTTCACCTTCGCCTGGCCGCTACGACTCCCCGGATCGCCTCCAGTTCACCGGTCCCGGCCGGGGCCGATCTCCAAGCCCCTATCAGGGAAGCTAAAGGCAGCAAGCTATGGAGGTACGGTTGCTTCTGACGCAATGCCGAAGATCTCTCGCCGCTGCCGACGGCGACAACGACGCACGAACGCTCCCGATGTAGTCTCAGCACGCCGCCTGACCAGAGTCTTCACAAGAAAGCCTCACCACTGACGCGACATAGCAGCCCCGGAGCAAGCCGACGCAGCCGTGATCTGACGCCGCGACCTGATCGGAACGCAAGACGACAAACCACTGACCTCGACGTGGTTATCGACGGCCACAGCCTCACTGTGCTAGTCGATACCGGCTCCCACTACTCTGTCATCAGTGGTCTCTTCTCCTCCAAGCTGAAGAAGGCAGACTGCCTGGGAAGGAACAGATATCCGACAGAAGGGGACCAGCTTATAACACCGAGTGGGACCTGCATGGCAAGAGTGACGTTTTATAGCCAGATGTATTCGGTGAGTTTTCTGATCCTGCAGCAATGCTCACGAGATGTCATTTTAGGCATGGATTTCCTGGGCTAGCACGGCACAGCCATCGACCTTAGACCAGGGTCAATCAGGCTGTCCATGGATAATGCGACGCCGTCAGAGTTCAACGTCACTTATCATGCGTTGAATGTGACAGAAGAGCAGGTAACCGTCCCGCCACAGTCGAGCGTCATCATTGCCGTCGGCACCAGCGTGCCTACGAACTCACAAGGTGTATCGAAAGCGACCAGCACTTTCTCCTAAATGGTCAGATGTGCGTCGCAAGAGGCATAGCCAAGCTTCATAACTGCGAAGCCAAGGCAATCATGACGAACTTCAGCAACGAATACAGGCACCTCAATAGGGGTACGGCGGCAGCGCACCTAAGTGAATTCATTCAAGTAAGCAATGCCCTCGACCTCACCGATTCTCAAGGACCTGCTACGACGACCGCAGTGTCCGCGCCCGCCATCGTCATCAATCAAGGACTTTCAAGCCAATAACAAAAGGAGCTCAAGGCCTTACTCCAGCAATACAAGGACTGCTTCTCGTCGTCATCGAGGCTTCCTCAGACGCCTCTCGCGAAACATCGTATCATAACCGAAGAATATGCCCGTCCTCTCCGTCAGAGTCCCTACCGAGTTTCGCACGGGAGCGCGAGGCCATCAAGCAACAAGTCCGAGAAATGCTGCACGATGACATCATTCAGCCGTCTACGAGTACGTAGCCATCACCTGTGGTGTTAGTGAAGAAGAAGGATGGAACCCTATCTTTTTTCCGTCGATAATTGTGACCTAACAAGATCACGAAGAAAGATGTGTATTTTCTCCCACGGATATATGATGCCTTGGGTCAACTCTACAAAGTATTTTTCGCCGATGGACCTCAAAACTGGCTGCTCGCAAATCGAAGTAGACGAGAGAGGCCGACAGAAGACTGGCTTCATAACACCAGACGGAGAGTTCGAGTTTAAGATCATGCCCATTGGTCTTTGCTCGGTGCAAGCGATGTTCCAACATGCTATGGACACAGTACTAGCAGGCCTGAAGTGGCAGACCTCCCTCGTCTACTTGGACGACGTAATCGTATTTGCTTCCACCTTCGACGAACACCTCCGGCCCCTTGAAGCTGTTCTTCGGGTACTAAAAGCCTCCGGACTTACCCTGAAGCAAGAAAAGTACCGCTTCGAATAAAGAAACTGTTGTTCCTTCGCCAAGTTATTAGCAAGTCGGGAGTGCGCCCTGATACGCAGAAAACGGCTTGAATCGCTGATTGTCCTCCGCCCACCGACAAGAAAGCAGTACGCCGTTATCTTGGCCTCTACTGTTATTACAGGCGCTTCTTGAAGAACTTTTCATGTATCGCCAAGCTGCTGACGTACTTCAGGAAGGCCCACGTCGACTTCAAGTGGGAAACGCCGCAAGACGTTGCAAGAACTAAAGGGACGCCTGCAAAGACCGCCAATACTCGCCCACTTCGACGAAGAAGCCCACACCGAAATTGGCAGGGACGCAAGCAGCACAGGGCTCGGCGCCGTGTGCGCGCAGGGGACCTACGGACTTGAAAGTGTTATCAGTTACGCTAGCCGGTCACTTTCGAAGGCGAAAGCGAACTACTCCACGACGGAAAAGGAATGCTTTGCCATCATCTGGGCTACATCAAAGTTCCGCCCCTACCTGTACGGCAGGCCTATCAAAGTCGTGAGTGACCACCATGCCTTGTGTTGGCTAGCTAGCTCGAAAGATCCATCAGGACACCTCGCAGGATGGAGTCTTAGACTGCAAGGATTTGACATCACCGTCGTCTACAAAAGTAGACAAAAGCACTCCGACACCGACTGACCAGGACGACTTCGCGGAACACCAACGAGCTGACCCAGAAATGAAGAGCCTCATGGACTACCCGGATGGCAAGGCCGCCGCCATGCCGAAAGTATTCCCCCGAGGACTGGTTTCGTTTTTCGCGAAACAACATTCTCCTGAAGAACAACTTCTCGCCGCTCCGTGCCGACCACCTCCTCGTGGTGCCTTCAGCATTGCGCCCGGAATTTCTGAAAGCTTTACATGACGACCCGACTGCAGGACACCTCCGTTTCTCCCGCACACTATCAAGAGTATAAGAGAAGTACTATTCGCCTCGCCTCACTCCCGACGTCGCCCATTGCGTGAAGACATGCGGAGACTGTCAGCGACGCAAGACGCCGACAACTAGGCCAGCGGGACTTCTACAACCCATGGAGCCACGTCGGTGGCCGTTCCAGCAAGTCGGCATGGACTTACTGGAGCCGTTCCCGACATCGACTTCTGGCAATAAAGGGATCGTCGTAGCGACTGACTACCTCAACCGCTATGCCGAAACAAGCGCCTTGCCAAGGGCACTGCTGCCGAGGTCGCGAAATTCTTCATTGGGAACATCGTGCTGCGTAACGAATCTCCGGAGTTCCTCATCACCGACAGAAGTACGGCCTTTACGGCTGACCTAACGGAGGCGATCTTAAGGTACAGACACACGAACCGCCGCCCAACCACTGCCTACCACCCGCAGACGAATGGCCTCACCGAGCGTCTAAATAAGACCGTCGCCGACATGCTGGCCATGTACATAGACGTCGAAGATAAGACTTGGGACGCCATACTTTCGTATGTGGCCTTCGCGTGCAACACGGCAGTGCAAGAAACAACGCAGCTTGCTCCATACAAGCTTGTCTACGGACGGAGCCCAACAACGACGCTTGACGCCATGCTACTGGTCGGCACCGACGAAGAAAACCTCGACGTTGACAGCTACCTAGAGCTCGCGGAAGAAGCTCGACAGCTAGCCCGCCTGCGTATCGAGAGCGAGCAGACGGTCCACAGGCACCACTACAACCTGCGACGACGCCACACAGAATACAAACCCGGCTACCTCGTCTGGGCCTGGATGCCAATACGATGATGCAGACTGTGTGAGAAGCTCTTGCGCCACTACTTTAGACCCTACAAGGTAGACTGATGTTGTAAACTGGACTATGAGGTCGTGCCCGATGGCTTAACGTCATCCCAGCGGCGCCGTCCCCGACTCGAAGTTGTACACGTGGTGCGGCTGAAACCTTATTACGCAGGCTGATTAGCTCTTGCGTATTGTCAATTTATTGGATGTACCCTTACATTCTTACTTGCATATTTTGTTCTTAGCGTCGGGACCATACTTTCCAGAGGGGGGTAGCCACACATGGGGTTGTTTTCAATTGTTTAAAAGAGAATGCCGTTATCACCTTCCCATGAATCGCGCGCTTAGTCCGATTGTTTGCGTGGGACTTTTCTGTTGCATGCAACGCAGGCCGCGTTTATCTTGCATGTCACTTCGGGAACCGTGTCGATCATTCTTTAAATTTCCCTTGCCTGACGCGTATATTTCAGTGACTTCTGGAATTGCAGAGATAATCCGAGAACGCGTTATGACGCGTGTATGAAAGCCGACGCATTACGCCGTTTGTCAGTCTTTGCGTCGACCGACGACTGTTCACGCCTCTATTTCTGCGAATTGTCATTGGCTTTGTTATGCTGGACACAAGTTCGCCCAATAAACAGTTTGTCTGATATCGCATGAGTGCTGCCTGCCCTCCCCCCCCCCCCCCCCAGGGTGCTGCGTACGTCACTACCACGTGACAACATATAATAAGCTGCCTTTGCAAATTCACTCTATCAACACAGATTAGAGGCATATATATATGTATGCAAAAGGGGCCGTGCCGCCTAACCTGACTGCGTGAACTCACCATTAAAAGAATTACCTGTGAAAGAATATGCGAAACCTATTTCCTGCTAATTTATCGCTATGCAGATATGTCGCGTGCATTCACTTGTAATCGCATTCTCTGAGACGCTAGCGAATTCTGGCCTAGTAAATAGGTTTTCACAACAAATATTTACTGTTAAGGCCCACGCAACGGAATATACGAATTCATATAATAGTGCTACGGCACGCGGTGGATGCTTAGAAGCAGAGGAAGGCCACGCGAGCAAGAACTGTGGTCCCTTCTGTCCATAAGCCTGTTGCTTTGATCATCTCCGAGTAAACTCATCTCACCGTAACAGCATTGGTGGAAGTGCTGGTTACAGACGGAGGATCCCCTACCAAAGCTCACGGAAGCTCAACACCTGGAACAGCGCCGAATCTGGCGATTGGCCGGACTACCTCCGCTTTTTATAGATGTTATCCCTGACGGCAACAGCACGCGGTCTTAGCCTGTCGTTGCGTGTCAACATCATACGAGCCACGCATCTTCGCCGCAAAAGCCGGAGAAGAGGTTGAAGAGTGGATGAAACACTACTTTCGGGTGCGTCGGTACAACCGTTGGGACTTGGAATGGTGGCTCGCCAACGTGCCATTGTTTCTAGAAGGCCCGGCGCTCGTGTGCTTTGAAAATCACAAGCAAGCTATAACAACCTGGCAAGACTTCAAAATGAAATAAAGAGCTGCTTTGAAGAGCCATCTCTGAAGAAGCGCACTGAGCAGACTTTGATGTAGCGCGCCTAGGTGCCAGGCGAGACATGCACAATGTACATCGAGGAAATATTGAAATTGTGCAGATGCATGAAAGAAGAAAAGTCAGCCACCTTCTTAAAGGGATCGCTGAGGACGTCTACAACTTCCTGACAGGAAAGGACACCATCGGGTCTGTAGCAGACGACGTTACTAGAAGAAACACAGTTTCAAAGCTCCGCCGGAGAGGCGGTCCTCCTGGCGGTCGGGAGAACTAGTGGCGCTGCAGTAATGTCTTGCATCTGCCGTTGGCTCCCGCCAGCGGTTCTTGTTGTCACGGCGCAGTCGGCGTGCACGTCGGTTGGGGAAACTGCTACGCTTTGCTCACTCGTAAATGTTGGAACTATTTTTGCCCATGCGAAGCGCCTTGGACGAAGACATACGTCGTGTATGACACCTTACAAGGAGCCACAGGATCATTTACGCGCGGTATGCCGACTTGCTTGCGTCGGGGTTCAAGACCGGGGTGCATCATTGCAGACACCGCTACGATTACCCCGGTTCACGCCACTTCGGACCACCAAAAGACCCTAAGGAATTCAGAAGTGGGGAGCAAGCTTAACATCGCAATGTTGAAAGCTTACTCCGAAATGGAACATTATAAGGCGCTACCTTCCCGTTTTAGCTGGACAAAGGGTTTGATCCGTCGGGGAAATGGGAGCTAGCGCTTGTTACGCTTGTGCGCAGCACTTCCACCCCATATATCTAATCCAAATGTTCAGGATCAAGGCGCAAATCTACGAACAAACGCATGGCGTCCCGCGAAAGCGCAGTGCCCAGCTCGTCGATGGAGGAGCTGTGAGAAGCATATCAGCAAGACGAAGTACAAGCGATTACCAACACTGCCGGGAAATAGAATTGCCCTCGCATCAGGGGCCGAATTCACACAACTTCTCTTTCGTAAGAGCTTTTTCCATTGGTCGGGAAGCGTCTCTAATGATATGTCCAGCAGCGGCATTGGCTAAAATTTTCTCTCAAGAGCTTTTTTGTCGTAAGTTGTTTTCGTGAATACGGGCCCAGATTCACATTCGATCACTTGTCAACTGTCGCTCTTCCTTCAAAACAATGGCTTTTTGAGTGCTTTTACGACGAGGTAACGAACAGTAGGTGCGGAATATTTTACACTCGCCGGCTAGTGAACATGGACTTGCCTGTGCAAGAAACAGTTATAGTTTATGAACAGTCTAACTGCACACTGAACAGCTAGAGAACGTAACGCAAACAGCTGTCATACAGTCTAAGCTGTGCTGCGGGCAGGGAACATCTACTCTGCGAAGTTGACGAACTGAAGGTGTGAATGATAGCGAGAGTACGCGCAAAAAACTGCTTGGTTCTCTCCTCACACACGAGACACCAGCGAAGACAACCATTAAGAATTTTAAGATGAAGAATCTCAGAAGAACGTTGCTTAGGGTGACAGCAGCTCGCGAGACGCAGGAGATACAAATCATGGAACTCAAAGGAGTGGTAGAAATGACCTCGGAAGAGTGCCTGAACAAGCAGCTGGAGTGCCTCCCACCGCTCGAAAAGGTGGCGGTTGCAAACGCAATTCGCAAAATGAAAGAAAAAGCACTGTGTGGAATGCGTACAATGCAGAATGGTTGCTGAAGTGCGTGCTTGTACGAATCGCCAGCCCACGGGCCTAAAGGCTGCTGATAGACGTGAACATCCCAGTCAAAAATTCCGACAGGCTGTCGGGCTGTAAGCCTGTAAGCTATATGTTATTTTGGCCTATCGGGCCTGTCGGTCCTATTTGCATATCGGCGGCTGTTTGCAGCCTGT